>CM055072.1:32123979-32228737 GCA_029204045.2 Tillandsia leiboldiana | reverse complement strand
AATAGTGGTTCGACAGTGTATCAATTATAGATTCATCTGGATATTAATCCTCATGCTAAAATCATAGTCCACCACACCTGTCTAAATCTGCTAATCACCCTACATAAAACCTCCACCCCTGCCTGTCCAGAAGACCTCAAGTGGAAAACCCGTCCCCACATGACGTTTCATAATATCTCAACAGGAAAGTACATCCCCTAGCACAGTTAAATGCCATATGATGTCCATGTAAGCATGTATAAGTTCCAACCAATAACAAGTTTCCACTACAGTATTTGCCATATGATAGGCTCACAATTATTTTAGTTAAGCATGCCTATCCATTAGGTGACCGTTCAATATGTCCAATAGAGAGGGTCTCTCTAATATTCCTAGTGGGCACATCAGAAAAGAGGGATATAACAACCACCCACTTGAAAAAGCGCAACCAAGTCTCAAAAGTGTCCTCGCCCAATAAAAGATCACCTGCCGCGATAACTGCAAAATTATACACAGGGGTGTCCAAAAATTACACACAAGTTTTCAAATCTGCACATACAAACTCACACAAAAATCAGTCCCAAAGATGTCCAAATTCACCTGCTGAGAATGCCCAGAAAATTCCCAGAAAAAATATCACAGCGATCCTCGCGTCGATACCTTCGAAAAGGCTGCTTGCACGCCCAAATCTAAGTGCGGTAAGTCAAGATATTAATTCGACAAGGTTGTACACTCAACTCAATCTGTATCAAAAATACTGTAGCACTGAACACCGGGGGAAAACAGGGATTTTCACCTCGAAATAAATCTCTCAAAAATCCAAGAAAAATCGAGCATGTTCCTCGCGATCTGTAGATGAAAAAGTTGTATAAGAACATTCCCGTCTGACGCTCTGTGCGCGAAGATATGGCCTCCACAATCCGCTGTTGTCCCAAAATCTCTCACAGAAAAAGGGTAACCATTGTTACTCGGGATCCAAGCCAGGGAGTAAAAATCGGAATGCACGATCCAAATGAAAGATGAAGCCCTACCTGTCGTGAAGCCAATGGCGAAAAAATCACATAGGAAGGAGCTCGGGGTAGGCTGGGGGAGCTCGTGCACCGAAAAAGCGACGGAGAAGAACACCGAAGAAGAAACGTCACGCCGCGCCGGTAAAATGGGAATCTCGAAATCTGTGCCTCCAAAAAAATCCGAAACTTGAAAGGTGTATACAACCTTCTTGGAGAAGATTTCTCTTCTCATCACCCTTCGAGCTGAGAGCTCGAAGGGGTCGAAATCCCCTTGCAAACAGCCTCGGATGCAACCTTGAGCAAACACTTTAAAAACAATTTAGAAAATACCATCCATGTCCCGAAACAGGAAACACCTGTAGAAAGACACCCAGACGCTGCCAAGTGTCCCACCAAGAGTCAACACACGCACAGTCCGCGCGCGTCAGCGCGGCATGGCCCGCTCTCGCACGCGGCCCGAGGTAACAAACCCTGCTCCGTGGACCGCGTGTATAGAACCCGCAAATCACAAACCGCCACGTGTCCTACTGTCGGTCCACCGTGCACCGAGAAAAATTCCGGGACCGCGCCGCCAGAACCATCCACTCACAACCCGCCACGTGGCACCACCCTGGTGCACGCCCACCGCGTGGACTGCGCACCTGCCCGCGCTGCTCTGCGCCTGCCCGCGGCCGCGTGCCGCCTGCCCGAGCCCGCGCCGCCGCCTTTCGCCGCTGCCCGCCGCCGCCGGCCGCCGCGGCGATCGCGGAATCACTGTTCGGCCGGTGAACAGTAATTACTGTAGCAAGCTCCGAAAAATGAAAAATGAAATAAATAGTCCATCTTGACCGTTTTCGCGCGCTGATTCCAAATCCGGCGTCCATTTTGCCAAATTCAATCCTATAAATTGCCGGAGGCTCCCGAAAAAAGCATTTTAATCCGAATTTCGTGCTGAGCCTAAATTTGACGTTCAATCTACGCGTAAACTCCTCTAAACATCCGACGGGGTCCCCTGATTACCCACGTGATCCATTTTAAGCCCCGAGTCCATCACTTGTGTCCAAATTGGCGCACGAACACCGCCGACATGCCACGTTGGCTTCCAGAAGCTGCTGGTCACCTGTAGAAGAAGCCCTGCAAAGATCGGGTCAGCACATCCTCCCCCACTAAAAGAATGTTTCGTCCTCGAAACTAAAGCAATCCCAAGGAGTCTCAGAAACGACGGGGTCAATATCAATACCACTGTCTTCAGCTCCAAGTCTCCTATCACTCCCCGTGATTACTCCTCAGCAACAACATCAGTAATAACCAGAACGGCATAGCCCGATTGCGCAATTCCGTCACCTCATGAGCCGGAATTCGCAACGGGCGTCCCTCGTACTCCAACTCTCACAAGGCTTAAAAGAAGCGAGTCAATCACGGGCGAGGGGTCCAAAAACATAACACTCCTGAGCTGAGACGCAGAGAAAAAAAAAAAAACCTCTAAACTCCAACAAAAGACTAGGGGAAAGGAACGAACAGCGAGAGTATCACGCTCTAAAATCACTCCCAAGAGCCAACTCAACCAAAGCGACCCGAAACACATCCACACAAACACCTGCACCGAAAAGGGGCCCTAAAGGCAGGGGTTCACACTCGGTCGCCCTCAAAACTCAACCACCCAAGCGGATTGCTCAGCCGCAGCCTCTCATAAAAGGGATCCCTGGGACACAAACTCAAAAACCTGTACACCAGAATGGCCCCACACAGCGCCAGCTATAGAATCGTAAAACTCAACCCATAAGCTCTTATGCTCCAGGTATCCGCCACCACAGTGGCTCTGTCGGGGGTGGTACTGGATGCTCAACAAAATCCAATGGTAGCTCTACAGCCACTATGGGAGGTATCACAATAACTCGCAAATCCATCTCCCAACACTGACTAGGTTAAAATCAGCATGGTACCAGTCTCATCATCCGCTCGTCAAGCTCTGTGGCACCATCCGGTCCAAAAGCTCCTCACCCCAACAATAACCGTCGATCTCGGCCAGTCTTAAATAGCATCCTTTTTGGCCGGATTTCCACCGCCGCCCCTACGGCTAGAATATGTAATCAGGAAGATGTGCTCTCAAAGTTAAACGCGTACCACAACGACTTGGCATAGAGCTTCCCCCCAGACCTTATCACATCATCCACAATGCTTCACAAGCTCAAAATCACTCGGGGAGGGGTAAAACCAAAATATCCCAGGAGGATGCCGCTATCAAACCGATCAAGCCCAACTGAAAACACAGAATTCTCAATCTTAACGGCAACAGGGCATTAGTCATTCCATTGGCTCTCACTGTACTCATAATGCCCCACCGTGTCCTAAACACCATCTAGACAAAGTCCTCGGCTGCCTAATTCCAAGTAGGTACTCGCGTCATACAAAAACTGTCGAAATATAGCTCCATCAAAAGATTCTAAATAATACCTGAACCTGCCTGGGCTCCAATCCCAAGGGCTCTCACCATCGTGTATCAACGACGTGGCACTAGGTCAAACAGACCTCGATCCATCAGATTCCCGCACCTATGCTATCAACTCTCGCAGCTCTACAGGCGATATCCAACGAGGTGCTACTGAAGTTGGTGCGGTTTCCAGAACCACGTCAATCGCAATCTTAATCTCCCTATCTGGCGGCATAATCATCGGCTTAGGTGGACTCACACCCGGGATCTCACGAGCAATAGGGATATCCTTAAGTCCCGCTGCCGCCGTAGGCACCTCTCACACAGTCGATGTAACCTGTGTGCTCAAACAGTCTCAATAAACAAGCCATCTATTGTCTGCCTCGCAGAAAATCAAAGTCCTTTCTTTCAGCAGCCAAACCTCTGTGGCACTATGCCAACCGATCCCAGCACTGGGTCAAAACACTGAACTGCCACAAATACCAATAGGTCAGACGGATAACTCACGGCCTCTGCTGCACTGGACATGATCCACACACCTTCCCCACCTGCACAATACTAACAGTAACCTGTACCTCAAGTGCATTGTGGTAACGACTCTACCTCTAGTCCATGCAGGAAGCAACATGCCCTAACTCCGGCTGCTGTGATGAAATCACACCTGCGACAACTCAATTCACCCCGAAACAGGAAAAACACCTGTAGAAAGACACCCAGACGCTGCCAAGTGTCCCACCAAGAGTCAACACACGCACAGTGCGAGCGCGTCAGCGCGGCATGGCGCCCGCTCGTGCACGCGGCCCGAGGTAACACAACCCTGCTCCGTGGACCGGGTGTATAGAACCGTAAATCACAAACCGCCACGTGTCCTACTGTCGGTCCACCGTGCACCCGAAAAAATTCCGTGGACCGCGCCGCCAGAACCATCCACTCACAACCCCCACGTGGCACCGCCTGGTGCACGCCCACGCGTGGACCACGCACCTGCCCGCGCTGCTCTGCGCCTACCCGCGGCCGCGTGCCGCCTGCCGAGCCCGCGCCGCCGCCTTCCGCCGCTGCCCGCCGCCGCCGGCGATCGCCGAATCACTGTTCCGGCCGTTGAACTGTAATTTACTGTAGCAAGCTCCGAAAAATGCAAATAAATAGTCCATCTTGACCGTTTTCGCGCGCTGATTCCAAATCCGGCGTCCATTTTGCCAAATTCCAATCCTATAAATTGTCGGAGTCTCCCGAAAAAGTATTTTAATAATCCGAATTTCGCGCTGAGCCTAAATTGACGTCCAATCTGCGCGTAAACTCCTCTAAACATCCGACGGGGTCCCCGATTACCCACGTGATCCATTTTAAGCCCCAAGTCCATCACTTGTGTCCAAATTGGCGCAACGAACACCGCCGACATGCCACGTAGGCTTCTAGAAGCTGCTGGTCACACTGTAGAAGCCCTGCAAAGATCCGGGTCACCACAGAGAGGATTATGGGTGGTGCGGCGGCGGTGCGTCGTGGGCCTCGTGGAGCGCGCGAGGTTTTCCAACGGAGCAGTTGGGCGGCGCGACGCAGTCGAGGTAGGTCCACGTGGTTGTTTTTTGCGGTGTTTTTAGCACAGTTTTGCGGCGGTTTCTGTTCATTGGATTTGACCCCTTGCTCTTATCTGTGTTAGGGATCATGGTTTACTGCACCGTTTTGCGTGCGGACTCCGGCATCGTGCACCGTTTTGCGTGCGGACTCCATTCTGCGTGCGGATTCTGGCACCATGCACCGTTTTGCGTGCAGACTTCGTTTTGCATGTGGACTTCGGCATCGTGCTCCGTTTTGCGTGCGGACTCCGGCCGGCGCTCTGTTTTGCGTGCGGACTCCGGCAGCAGGCATCGTTTTGAGTGCAGATCGCGTGGAGGCCAATTGCAAGTGTCTACAAGCAATGGTGGCAAACCGAGGTGGGTGGCCTTATCTCCAAGTTTTATGGACTGTACAGTAATTCTACTGATGTAGGACCATGCATGATAGTTTATTTCTTGTGTAGCATGCTAGATTGTAGGAATTGTTATTCTTTTATTATCTAAGGTTCTTGTGACCTCCTTGCTCTCTATCATCTGTTAAATTGTAGTTATCTTGGAACTTGACCTAGACCCCCGTCATATGTTGCATGTGTTAACCAGACCAGTAGAAAACCCTCACTTGGGCTAGGGTATTATGTTTAGACACCCACACTGTTAGTCTATTCCTGGACATAGTGTTATCCTCGCCCGGGTAGTGGCCGAGAGGTCGGGACTTTCTTTTAGTGTGGGATGCATTTGCACTCGTGCTTGGGAGCAGAGTGGAGTCTGGTAGTTGTAGTGGGTCGCTTATCTGTGCGGGAGCCGTTTGGGTAAACGGTAGTCCGGGAGGTCTTGTATCCTGTTGTGCTGTCGCCACTGTGTTAGTGGCAGTTGTGTGCTTGTGTTAGCTGGACCTAGAACCCAAAACCTTTTTGACATACACATGATTGTAGTCTATCGATGTTTCCTTCCAAGCATCGAAGGGCCGCTGAAGTATGTTCTTGTTTGATTGGACAAAGGCATCAGCCCTTCGGGGGTTTGGGTAAACACTTGTTTTTAACTGTTTTTCCTACAAAGAACAAAAAATCACTAAAATGGATTTCTCCTCAAATTAAGATGGTTTTTCAAAAAGGGAAACTACTTTAGTCCTCACCCGCGTGGGTCGAGTGAAAATAGTTTTCAGTAACAAAATATCACCCTTTTTCCTGTAAATTTCTCCACTCGTAAGGATTCGAGTGGTCTGGATTCTAGGGGCCATTCCTGTCGGGACGAAAGCCACGGGGGCCGAGCCTGGAACCTGTTCTGGTTGATAGGGTTGTAGGTGTTGGTCTCCCGGAACTTTCGGGCCCTGGTGATATCTTCTGCGTGTTGTACCGAGTTGTGTGTTCCCGAACTGTAAGGGGGCCAGGAACTTTGATAGGCGGAGCCTAGAGTCTGTTCTTGTTTGATAGGGTTCTAGCACGACCTATGGGTTTTCCAAACCCTTATGGTGTCGGTCCTTCCTGAGATATCTATGTGGTTGGTGTTCTGTTGTGGGAGCCGTTGGGGTGACGATGGTCCCGGGTCGTTGAGTGCTGTCCGACCAGTTTTGTTAGTCCTGGGTGTAGGACGATCCCGGCTGTGGAGTATCTCTAGCCAGTTTGTTTCGTGCTATGAGCTATTGGAGAGGCTAGTGTCTCGTGTTTCGTGAGAGAGCTGATCAGCTGAGTCGTCGAGAGTGCTCCGATGTTGTGCGAGATGTTTGTGGATTCTGAGTCTTTCCGTTCAGAGCTGTGAGCGTGGATTTTGGACTATTGTGGTGACCCGGATCTCCGCAGAGCTGCTGCAGTGCGTTGGGGTGGCTATTGGAGGCCTACATGGTGTGTTGGAAGTGTTTGGGACATAATTGGGCACAAGTGTTGGACTTCGGGGCTTAAATGGATCATGTGAGTGATCGGAGGACCCCGTGGAGGGTTTAGAAGTGGTTTCGCGCGAAAACGGATATTAAAATGGGCTCCGCGCGAAATTCGGGCTAAGAACACATTTTCGGGTGCCTTCGGTAATTTTAGAGTTGGAATTTGGCAAATCGGACGTCAAATTGGATTCAGCGCGCGGGAAAACGGTCAAAATGGACTACCCACTTGTCATTTTTGAGCTCGGGTTACTGTTCACCGCCGGAACAGTGATTCCGGCGATCGCCGGCGGCGGCGGGGCGGCGCGGCCTCGGGCAGGCGGAGAGCGGCGGCGGGTAGGGCGCGTGGGCGGGGCAGGGGCGCGCGGGCGCGCGGGCAGGGGCGCGGAGGCGCGGTCCACGCGGCGGCCGGCGTGCAACGGAGCGGGGTGGCGGTGACACGTGGCGTTCCCTTATAGGATGGTTGAAGGCACGGTTCATGGAAATCCTCGTGCTGCACGGTGGAGGGTGGAAGACACGTGGCAGCCTGGCATTGGTTCGTGTTTGACATTTCGTGCACCGGGTTCAGCGAGCGTGGGGCGTTGACACGTGGCGTTCGGGGATTGGCCGGCTACTATGTGTGTGCAGGCGGCCGGCGTGCAGGTGGCAGGCGGCGTGGCAGCGGGTGGCGGCTGGCGTGGCGGTCACGGCGCCGACGTGGCGCACGGTGCGCCACGTGGCGGCCAGCCATTGGCCAGCGCCAACTGCCCCGTTGACTAGTCGAGCGCCACGCGGCGTGAAGGGAGCGGTCAGATCCGCTGTTCTGTGTTCGTGGACACGTGTCGGCGCGGGGAGTGGGTTGGACGGTTCCGTGGTCCGGCCGGATCGGGTGCGCGGAGTGGGCCGGGCTGGGCCGGGCCACTGTGCGGGCCCAAATTCGGGGCCCGAAAGATTCGGGCGCCCGAATTCCGGGACACAGATGGAATTATTCCATTTGTTCTTTTGGGCCTATAAATAGGCCCTCCCTCCCCTCTTCTTCTGCTTTTTCCGAGCTCTAGAGAGAGATTGAGAGGGAGAGATGTATACAAAGTTTATTCCCCTTGGTGCTCTGGTTCTAAGGGTGGATCCCCGGAATTTCTGGAAGCTCCGCACGGCGATATCATTTTACAGTTCGCCTCGGTTTTCTCCCCATTTCGGCCCATTACCGTCGCAGCTCAGTCAAAAATTCACTGTGAGCTAACCAGGAGGAGTTTTTGGACGCTTTCTTCGACAGCGTGTTCCTAAGAGGTAAGGCTTTCGATTTTCATGTTGATCGCTTCGCTCCGTTTCGCACTTTTGGCACGTTTCCCGAGGCATCTTTGATCCCTATTTTTCTTTGTTGGATTTTGGACAGCACCAGCTTGCCGATTTTATATCTCAGCCTAGGAACATCGGATCAAGGCGTTTCAGTACTCAATTTTGATCTACTCGTCGCGAGAAACACAGTAGTGATTTTTTTGGGATTTTTGGAAATTGTTTCGAAGGTGATAATAAGTTTTTCTTGGACAGATTGCTACAGGAATTTTGATTTGGAAGGTTTTAAGGTGCAATGGTGTTTTATTTTTATCTTGGTCTACAGGTATCAGATTTGGGCGTTTAAACAGTCGTTTTGGGGCTACTTTTCGCGAGGAACGTGACCTTGAATTTTCTGGATTTTCTTGTGGACTGGACAGAGGTGATATTTAGCCTTTTTGGGGGCTGATTTTGGACAGTGTAAATTGTACAGTTTTGGGATTAATTGTACGCATTGTTCTGTGCAGTGGGACACAGTTTTCGGTGGATGGCCGTGTTAGAGGACTGCGGGCAGCGAGAGGTCTCTTTTGGTGTTGTGCACACTTTTCGAGGTGGGTGGTTGTTGCTTGCCTCTACATCTGACTTACTCACTAAGTTTATTAGAAAACCCCACTATTGAATGTATTGTTTGATTATCATGCATAAGTGACTGAGATAAATGTGAGCCTATCATCTGAGATTAATTTGTGGATTTAGCATGTTGGGGATACTATTGGGATAATATTGTTGTTAGAACTTGATCAGTGGAATAATTTAATAGTGATAGTTAACATGCCGTATTAGTACACAAATCTTATGGAAATTAGTTAAATGGACTAATTGTTGGGGGACATGACGACATATCCATGTGCGGGTTTCACCTTGGGATTTATTATGGATCAGGGGTTATACATGTGTAGTCGACTGATAATTTTTGCCTGATGGTTATATTTATGGGGATATATTAATTGTTACACATGTAGAGCTATATTTGACTTTCTCTCTCTTTTACATTGCATATGGACTTATGCATGCTTGTTTGGACATCTAGATAGGCCACTATTTTATTGCTACACTATCATATTGGGATTTGACTTAGGAGAAACCATGATTGCTTTCTTCTCCTTTTATTTAGACTTTCGAGTCATGTTGCTCGAGTTTGAGCAGAGGTATGGGATAGTGTAGCTGGGGACCTGAGGGTCAGTGACAGGGTGTACTTGATGTTGGATTGTGGTTTATATTGCGGCAACCGCGGATAGTAGGCGGTTGACCGGATCTTGATTATTTTACCCAATTGCGGGTTGTGGGTTATTGCGGTGACCGCGGACTTTGGGCGGTTGACCGGATGTTTACTATTGCATCAGATTGGGTATCAGTTTTCTCTAGTGGATGGTGTTTCCCACTTTTGAGTACTATTGCATTTGATTGGGGATTGAGGTTTCATTAGTGGACGGAGTTTCCCACTTTGATCATAGTCATGATCCAGTCCTGCTATTATGAGACAGTGGTCACAGAGATGCTTGATACAGTGATACTTTACTCGTGTGGGTCGCTCCCCTCGAGTGCCACTCCGGAGTAGGCTTTACACGGTGCCGAGCGCCGGGCACCAGGCTGAGTTCTTGAGTTCGACAGTAGAGCAGGCAGTATCAGTTTTTACTGGTGGCACTAGATTGGGTCTATTTGGTCAGATACTGTTTTCTGATGCATTCATACCGTCATTTCCTTCGGTATTGCATTTAGAGGCATACTTGTTGTGGTTTCTCCTTTTGTTCAGGAGTTCTGTTTACAGTTTTACCACTTGCCCTTTTCTTGCCTCTAGTAGACTTAGTGGGTACGCCAGAGCTTGAGGCTTTACCCATAGGGGGAGGCTACTGGTTTACTAGTGGTTCTCACCCCCATTGTTGTTTCCCTTGCTTTTTCTCCCCCCTGTTTTGCAGAGTCCTCTTCGGGAGTTGCTGATCTTCGGTCGTTGTCCGAGGCGAGGGAGTCACGAGCTAGATCTTTACCACCCTAGGAGTGTAGCTGTATCCCCTGGTTGGAGATCCTGGTAGCTGTTGGTTGGTTTTTACTGTTTTATTTGGAGAGAGATCTTTTGTATCTGGAGAGACTGATGTTGAGACTAATGTATTATAGTTTTAGTTTATCTCCTTTTATAGTTGAGAGATGCTGTACTGAGGACATGGTATGATGATTATCTGTATTTGAGGAGATGGATATTGTACTTTATTTCAAACTGTTCAGTGATTGGATTTTATTTTACAGCATTTCATTTCCGCTCTGATATTTGTGTAGCTATAGTACTATCTTTTGCAGGTTAGACACTTCGCCTATGCGGGTTTTAGCATAGGTGGCGGATCTGTTGCTGAGCCCGGGTCGCAGTTTCGACCCCGGGGCGTGACAGATTAGGTTGGTATCAGAGCTTAGGGATAGGTCAGTTGGGACTGTAGAAACCCTAGGCTTATGGTTGGACCCTAGGATGACTTCGTGAGAGTCGTGATTTTAGCGAGAGTCCTGATTGAGTTTTATACCTCTCCCGAGTGATGGGATGGGTGATTGGCATGTTTATTCTCCTAAGCAATTATGTTGGCTGCAGACAACATAATGCGGCGGAACGGTTGACATGCTCTAGACTCTCGCCGGATTGGGTCGAGTATTGTTTTGTGCTGTGGTGCAGTTGGTCGTGGTGAGCGGTGTCTCCCCGACGCGTTGTACGGATTGGTGTGCACTCGTCGCAGCGGTGGAGCTTGATTAGATTGTTTTGGGGCCGGATATCCGGATTGAGGTTAGAGAGCTTCAGGCCCCGATGGTAGGATTGTCAGAGGTATATCAGCGGCCGAGTGAGCCGCTGGTCTGGGTGACACAGTTGTCGGTGCAGTGGGCAGCCCGATAGTGTTTTTCTTCTGAGACCACCTGGTTACAGTATCCTCAGCGGCAGTGATTTCTGAGGCGCCGATGGAGCGAGTGGCCCCCTCCATGCCAATGTGAGTGCCGAGGCACCGAGGCGGGGTGGATTGCTGATAGTGGAGGAGCTGTGAGACATTATCGATCGATAGAGCCAGTTTTGGCAGATGAACCACCCTGATTTATAGATTTGAGTTGGAGCCTTTGGAGGCAAAATCGTGGTTGGTGGTGATGGAGTGATCAATTGAGGGTCCCCCTGTGCTGGGGAGATGAGACAGTTGTTGACCTGTACGCTCTAGGTTTTGAGGGACGAGGCGCTTAGGGTATGTGTGATTTGTAGTGGATTGCGCCAGAATACCTTTTTTTTTGCTTATCTGATCCCTCTGTTTTGGATTTTGGATTTTGGGTGCCTCGATGGAGTAGGCATTGTGTATGGAGCGTACTGTTGCAGTTCCTTCGGATAGGGATCTGCCGTCAGAGGCGAGTTCTGGATAGAGGCGCCTGGCGCCAAGTGTTGGGGGACAGATCGGCTGGCAGAGGCACTTTCATTCTCCTTTCCTAGATGGTGGATATCCTTGTGGACGGATTATGTAAAGCTTACCCAAAGGAAGGTTACCCTTTGTGATTGATAACGTTCGTGTTTGGGGTACAATAGATGTACTTGAGGGGTGAGCTGAGTAAGGATAATTGAATGAGGAATTGCATGAATCAATTGTGTTTTGTCATATGACGATTGCAATCATGGATTTCTGAGATGTCGGAGGTCAGGTGGACCCCGGTGGCAGCATCAGCAGCGTTATCAGAGTGGCGCAGCGATAGCGTGGAATTATTGTCTGCGGAAGACCGTATTCATCGCCTCAGTGTGAGCAAAGGCAGAGAATTGTGCTCCTTTTGTGGGTAGCCTTGATTTTCTGGCAGATTAAGTGACGACCATCTACATTGAGCGGTTGAGACTGTGCTGCCTGGGTGGAGGGCACCAAGGCAGTGGATCGGGTCATCGCAGGTGTGATTTCATCACAGCAGTCGAAGTTAGAGCATGGTGCATTCCTGCATGGACTAGAGGTAGATTTGTTACCACATACACTAGAAGTACAGGTTCCTGTTGGGGTGGTGCATGTGGAGGAGGCTTGTGGATCATGTCCAGTGCAGTTGAGACCTCGAGTGGTATCGGCAGACTTATTGGTAGTTGTACCTGGTCAGTGTTTGACCTAGTGCGTGGGATTGGTTGGCATAGTGCCACATGGTGTATGACTGCGGAGAGAGAAGGTTATGATCTTCTGCAAGCAGACATTAGAGACTTGTTCATTGAGACAGTCAGAGCACACAGGTTGCAGTAACGATGCGCGAGGTGCTTACGGCGGCACCGGGACGCAAGGATATCCCTGTTATCGTGAGATCCCGGGTGTGATTCCACCGGAGCTGATAATGATGCCGCCGGTTAGGGAGATTGAGATTGCGATTGACGTGGTTCAGGGAACCACGCCAACCCCGATAGCACCTCATTGGATATCCCCTGTAGAGCTAAGAGAGCTGATGGCGCAGTCGCAGGAGCTGATGGATCGAGGGTCTATTCGACCTAGTACCACGTCGTTGGCACACGACAGTGAGGGTCCTTGTGTGGGGTGACCGCAGGTAGGTCTGGATATTATCTAGGACCTTTTGATGGAGTTATACCCCGACAGTGGTCTGCTTAGGATGCAGGTATCTTTTTGGGATCATACAGTTGAGTATCTCGTCAAGATGGTGTTCAGGACCCGGTAGGGGCATTATGAGTACAGTGAGGCTAGATGGGAGGACTAAGGCCCTGTCGTCTTAGGATTTGAGGAATTGTGTATTCTTGCTGCACTTAGAAGAATTATTGGAGGTATTCTTCTGGATATTTTGATTTTTACCCCATCTCTGTATGGTTTAGAGCTGGTGGAATACTTGTAGATGGTGTAACAAGGTCTGTGAGGAAGAAGCTGTATGCCAAGCTGTTGTGATACAAGTTTTAACTTTGGGAGCATATCTTCCTGGATTAGTTGTTCTAGCCATAAGGGGCAGCAGTGGTAATCTGACCTTAATGGACGCTATGCGAGAATGGCTGAGACCGGCAGTTATTTGTTAAGGTAAGGAGCTTCTTGGACTGGGCAGGGTCAGGAGAGCTTGGCAATCGGATGATGAGATTGATACCAGCCCTGATTTCAGCATCGCCAGTGTTGGGAGATGGATTTGTGAGATACAGTGATGCCCCCCGTAGTAGCTATGAAGTTATAGTTGGATGTGTGGCAAGCATTCTGTATCACCCCGATAGGGCCACTGTGGTGGCGGATACCCGGAGCAGGAGAGCTATTTGGGGTTGAGTTTGTTGACTCCGCAGCTGGCGCTGTGTGGACTGTCGAGGCCGACGTGGCGTATGATGGTGTCGTTGAGGACTCTTTGGATGATAGACCGCGGCTGAATGGTTCGCTCAGATGGTCAAGACTGGGAGCGACCGGGCGAGGACCCCCTCCTTGTTAGGGCTCCTTTCCTCTCGGAGTTGCCTTGCATGTCACTGGTTTGGGAGTTGAGGACACAACTCCCGAAATTTGATGAAGTGATCATCTGGAGCAGGTACCCTTTTTCGAGCCTGGAGGATTGGATTTACCAGCTGCAAGGGTACTGGATCTGCTCGAAGATTGATTCGCGATCTGGTTCTCTCGACTGCTTATAGTTGTGTGCTGATGCCCGAGAGTTGAGGAGGTGTTGCTACACCCTGATGGTTTTTAGATTAGAGATCAGAGTTATGTGATCAGTTGGAGGACTTATATTGGATACCTCGGGAGTACAGAGGTATTCGGATCGAGCTTGTGTGCCGTGGACTTGTGGTTGGATTATCTGAGGCCCTGGGAGGAGCGGAGGCTTGTACCGATGCAGATTTCTTGGTAGCTCGAGCGGTTAGCCCAGCTGTACTTGGTTGAGTTGGTACGATTTTTCTGGAGTGCCCGCCTTTATTTTGTTCTAGTTAGAGACCCGAGGACCGCATCGCATCTTTGGAAGAGGTATTTGTCAGCCTTGGGAGCTTGAGTGGTGGATGATTGGATTTATACCCCTCTTTATTTGGTTGAGATTCCGTGTTGAGGAACGACTTTAGTTTCGAGGACGAAACTTTCTTTTAGTGGGGGAGGATGTGATGACCCGGATCTCCGCAGAGCTGCTGCAGTGCGTTGGGGTGGCTATTGGAGACCTACATGGTGTGTTGGAAGTGTTTTGGGCATAATTGGGCACAAGTGTTGGACTTCGGGGCTTAAATGGATCATGTGAGTGATCGGAGGACCCCGTGGAGGGTTTAGAAGTGGTTTCGCGCGAAACGGATATTAAAATTGGGCTCCGCGCGAAATTCGGGCTAAGAATGCATTTCCGGGTGCCTTCGGCAATTTTTAGAGTTGGAATTTGGCAAATCGGACGTCAAATTTGGATTCAGCGCGCGAAAACGGTCAAAACGGACTACCCACTTGTCATTTTTGAGCTCGGGTTACTGTTCACCGCCGGAACAGTGATTCCGGCGATCGTCGGCGGCGGGCGGCGGCGGAGAGCGGCGGCGCGGCCTCGGGCAGGCGGAGAGCGGCGGCGGGCAGGGCGCGTGGGCGCGGGCAGGGCGCGCGGGTGCGCGGTCCACGCGGCCGGCGTGCACCGGAGCGGGGTGACACGTGGCGTTCCCTTATAGGATGGCTTGCAAGGCGCGGTTCATGGAAATCCTCGTGCTGCACGGTGGACCGGTGGAAGACACGTGGCAGCCTGGCATTGGTTCGGTGTTTGACGTTTCGTGCACCGGGTTCAGCGAGCGTGGGGCGTTGACACGTGGCGTTCGGGGATTGGCCGAGCTACTGTGTGCGTGCAGGCGGCCGGCGTGCAGGTGGCAGGCGGCGTGGCAGCGGTGGCGGCTGGCGTGGCGGTCACGGCGCCGACGTGGCGCACGCGTGCGCCACGTAGCGGCCAGCCATTGGCCAGCGCCAACTGCCCCGTTGACTAGTGGAGCGCCACGCGGCGTGAAGGGAGCGGTCAGATCCGCTGTTCTGTGTTCGTGGACACGTGTCGGCGCGGGGAGTGGGTTGGACGGTTCCGCGGTCCGGCCGGATCGGGTGCGCGGAGTGGGCCGGGCTGGGCCGGGCCACTGTGCGGGCCCGAATTCGGGGCCCGAAAGATTCGGGCGCCCGAATTCCGGGACACAGATGGAATTATTCCATTTGTTCTTTTGGGCCTATAAATAGGCCTCCCCTCCCCTCTTCTTCTGCTTTTTCTGAGCTCTAGAGAGAGATTGAGAGGGAGAGATGTATACAAAGTTTTTTCCCCTTGGTGCTCTGGTTCTAAGGGTGGATCCCCGGAATTTCTGGAAGCTCCGCAACGGCGATATCATTTTTACAGTTCGCCTGGGTTTTCTCCCCATTTCGGCCCATTACCATCGCAGCTCAGTCAAAAATTCACTGTGAGCTAACCAGGAGGAGTATTTGGACGATTTCTTCGACAGCGTGTTCCAAAGAGGTAAGGCTTCGATTTTTGTGTTGACCGCTTCGCTCCGTTTCGCACCTTTGGCATGTTTCCTGAGGCATCTTTGATCCCTATTTTTCCGTGTTGGATTTTGGACAGCACCGGCTTGCCGATTTTATATCTCAGCCTAGGAACATCGGATCAAGGCGTTTTAGGACTCGATTTTGATCTACTCGTCGCAAGGAACACAGTGGTGATTTTTCTGGGATTTTTGGAAATTGTTTCGAAGGTGATAATTAAGTTTTTCTTGGACAGATTTCTACAGGAATTTTGATTTGGAAGGTTTTAAGGTGCAACGGTGTTTTATTTTTATCTTGGTCTACAGGTATCAGATCTGGGCGTTTAAACAGTCGTTTTGGGGCTACTTTTCGCGAGGAATGCGACCGTGAATTTTCTGGATTTTCTTGTGGACTAGACAGAGGTGATATTTAGCCTTTTTGTGGGCTGATTTTGGACAGTGTAAATTGTACAGTTTTGGGATTAATTGTACGCATTGTTCTGTGCAGTGGGACACAGTTTTCGGTGGATGGCAGTGTTAGAGGACTGCGGGCAGCGAGAGGTCTCTTTTGGTGTTGTGCGCACTTTTCTAGGTGGGTGGTTGTTGCTTGCCTCTACATCTGACTTACTCACTAAGTTTATTAGAAAACCCCACTATTGAATGTATTGTTTGATTATCATGCATAAGTGACTGAGATAAATGTGAGCCTATCATCTGAGATTAATTTTGTGGATTTAGCATGTTGGGGATACTATTGGGATAATATTGTTGTTAGAACTTGATCAGCGGAATAATTTAATAGTGATAGTTAACATGCCGTATTAGTACACAAATCTTATGGAAATTAGTTAAATGGACTAATTGTTGGGGACATGACGACATATCCATGTGCGGGTTTCACCTTGGGATTTATTATGGATCAGGGGTTATACATGTGTAGTCGACTGATGATTTTTGCCTGATGGTTATATTTATGGGGATATATTAATTGTTACACATGTAGAGCTATATTTGACTTTCTCTCTCTTTTACATTGCATGAGGACTTATGCATGCTTGTTTGGACATCTAGATAGGCCACTATTTTATTGCTACACTATCATATTGGGATTTGACTTAGGAGAAACCATGATTGCTTTCTTTCTCCTTTTATTTAGACTTTCGAGTCATGTTGCTCGAGTTTGAGCAGAGGTATGGGATAGTGTAGCCGGGACCTGAGGGTCAGTGACAGGGTGTACTTGATGTTGGATTGTGGGTTATTGCGGCAACCGCGGACAGTAGGCGGTTGACCGGATCTTGATTATTTTACCCAATTGCGGGTTGTGGGTTATTACGGTGACCGTGGACTTTGGGCGGTTGACCGGATGTTTACTATTGCATCAGATTGGGTATCAGTTTTCTCTAGTGGATGGTGTTTCCCACTTTTGAGTACTATTGCATTTGATTGGGGATTGAGGTTTCATTAGTGGACGGAGTTTCCCACTTTGATCATAGTCATGATCCAGTCCTGCTATTATGAGACAGTGGTCACAGAGATGCTTGATACAGTGATACTTTACTCGTGTGGGTCGCTCCCCTCGAGTGCCACTCCGGAGTAGGCTATACACGGTGCCGAGCGCCGGGCACCAGGCTGAGTTCTTGAGTTCGACAGTAGAGCAGGCAGTACCAGTTTTTACTGGTGGCACTAGATTGGGTCTATTTGGTCAGATACTGTTTTTTGATGCATTCATACCGTCATTTCCTTCGGTATTGCATTTAGAGGCATACTTGTTGTGGTTTCCCCTTTTGTTCAGGAGTTCTGTTTACAGTTTTACCACTTGCCCTTTTCTTGCCTCTAGTAGACTTAGTGGGTACGCCAGAGCTTGAGGCTTTACCCACAGGGGGAGGCTACTGGTTTACTAGTGGTTCTCACCCCCATTGTTGTTTCCCTTGCTTTTTCTCCCCCCTGTTTTGCAGATTCCTCTTCGGGAGTTGCTGATCTTCGGTCGTTGTCCGAGGCGAGGGAGTCACGAGCTAGATCTTTACCACCCGAGGAGTGTAGCTGTATCCCCTGGTTGGAGATCCTGGTAGCTGTTGGTTGGTTTTTACTGTTTTATTTGGAGAGAGATCTTTTGTATCTGGAGAGACTGATGTTGAGACTGATGTATTATAGTTTTAGTTTATCTCCTTTTATAGTTGAGAGATGCTGTACTGAGGACATGGTATGATGATTATCTGTATTTGAGGAGATGGATATTGTACTTTATTTCATACTGTTCAGTGATTGGATTTTATTTTACAGCATTTCATTTCCGCTCTAATATTTGTGTAGCTATAGTACTATCTTTTGCAGGTTAGACGCTTCGCCTATGCGGGTTTTAGCATAGGTGGCGGATCTGTTGGCGAGCCCGGGTCGCAGTTTCGACCCCGGGGCGTGACAACTATAGCCTGCAGTGCCACCTGAGCTCGACAGAGTACGCGGATACCTTTGTCCTCGTTGGGGCCGCTCCCCTCGAGTGCCACGTCCGGGGTGGGTCTGCACTTTGGTATCGCGACTTGTCGACGCCGTCCCTCTGACTGGGCTAGTTTTGGCAGTTACGGATGCCGTCCCTCTGACTGGGCCAGTTTTGGCAGTTACGGACGCAGTCCCTCTGGCTGGGCCAGTTTTGGCAGCTACGGACGCCCTACGTAAGTCCGGTCCTCCGGGATGTAACGGCAGTAGGTAGGCGCAGGTTTGACTGGACCCTATGAGGCAGTCAGTGTGGATTGGGTGACAGTACTTTGAGAGTTAGTAGATGCATCATGTTTTCATCTGTTCCACTTCTTGAGCATCTAGATAGAGGCATAGTAGCTGTAGAGTTATCCTTTTCCAGCTCTTTTCTTTCCGTATCACTTTGTTACTTTATGCCTCTAGTAGACTTAGTGGGCAGACCATTGGGCTTGTTGACGGCACCCACTGAGAACTACTGTGGGAAGTAGTTCTCACACCCGTCGTGGTGTCTTTTTCCCCAGGGACTTCTTCTCCTGTTCTTGCGCTCCAGTTGCTGATCCTTCTGACCGATTTCGAGGGAGTCGCGAGCTAGTTCCCCACCCGTCGTTGGAGTGTAGCGGTATCCCTTCCGAGGAGAGCTTCAGTAGATTAGTTTACTTCTTTTCCCTCTGTTGAGAGACCTTTGTTGTGAGGTATAGAGTTGTATTTTATTTTACAGTTTGAGAGACTGATGTAGTGAGGATATTTTGTATTGAGAGATTGTACACTGATGTATTTCTTGGAGATATCTCCCTTTTGAGTTTTGTATCAGAGGACTTTTCATACGATCGTACTTGGGAGATGGATTTTGTGTTATTTTCAGTTGTACAGTTATTGGATTTCAGTTTTTCAGTAGTTTACTTTCAGCTCTGATATCTGTATACTGTAGTTGATTCTTTTTGCAGGTTAGACGCTTCGTCTATACGGGGTTTCCGTATGGGCGGCGGATCTGTTGGCGAGCCCGGGTCGCAGTTTCGACGCCGGGGCGTGACACTAACCCTAACCCGAGATCTCGTCTCGTGCTCTACTTGATTTGGTGATCGGGGGTGTAGGTATGAGCAGTCACCAGCGCCGACCGACTGGGGGATCCAGATCGTGCCGGAGAATAAGGCGTTCGTCGTCGAGAGATTCGGGAAGTGCGTGCAAACCCTAGACTCCGGGATCCATCTCCTTGTCCCGCTCGTCGATCGGATCGTGTATGTCCACTCGCTTAAGGAGGAGGTGATACCCATTCCGGATCAATCTGCCATTACCAAGGACAATGTTAGCATCCTCATCGATTGGGTGCTCTATGTCAAGGTCTCTACTTGTTTCTCTCTTGCTTGAGTTTGATTAAGATGGAATTGTTCTATGAGTTGGATTGGATTGAGCTTTTGCAGATTCTTGATCCAATCCTCACATCGTATGGTGTGGAGAACCCGATATTCAGGGTGATTCAGCTGGCGCAGACAACGATAAGGAGCGAGCTAGGGAAGATTACACTGGACAAGACATTCGAAGAAAGGGACATGCTTAATGAGAATATTGTGGTACAGTTTCATTCTCACTGAATTATTCTTTTGTTCGCGGCTCCACAATGCACCAAAAATGTCAAATTTTCATAGATGAACTAACTAAATGAGGCTACCTAGTTCAATATGTTACTCCCATTGTATTAGGTTAGCGGATAGCGAAGACAATGATTTGCTAATGAGAATTATGTTATTTCACTGTAAGATGTGGGATTGCTATCCCTAGGGATAGAGCTACCCATGACTTTATTTGCATCATGTTCAAAAGATTGTCAGGAAGCAGAAAAAATCTTGTGATCTTATGTTGATAGTTCTGCTAATCGGCTGTTTTCTTGATGTTGTGGGCTTTATATATAAGACTGCATTTGGTTCTTTAAAAGTTTGTTATGCCAATGATTTGAATTTTGAGCATGCATACCTAACAGGGTCGATACTCTGCACTCTTTTTAGGTTGGCATATATGACTCAAAACTTGCATTTAGAAGTGAAGATTTCATGTTGTTAACCAGAATTCATGAAAAAATTCATAATATTAATCTTGTGAACAATGACATTCCCTCCTTAACTTCCAACCATCTGAGATCTGATATTCAGTATAATGACACCTTTGGGGAATCAGTGAGCAATTGATGCATTTGGTTGGTGTGAATTTATCCAGAATTTTCTAGTTCATCTGGATTATAAGTAATTGATTAATAAGTATTGATTTTCTGTAACAGAGAGCAATTAATAAGGCAGCCTCATATTGGGGTCTGAAGTGTCTACGTTATGAAATAAGTAAGATTTTTTTCATCCTTATGTTGAGCTGTTCCTTTTGTAATCTGCCACTGTTTAGGGTTAAATTTCCTTACTTTTTCTTCTTTCCTTCATGCAGGGAATATATCTCCACATGGGGTGAAGGCAGCTATGGAGATGCAAGCTGAAGCAAAAAGAAGAAAGCGTGCTCAAATTCTCGAGTCAGAAGGTAATTTTCGTGAAATTAAGAGTTTTTTTTTTTTGCCTAATGTTGTTATATTATTCAAATGAACCATATTATGCTTCTTGCTTTCGCTTAATATCTTTTTCGAGGAATGTTTTAAACTTTCCATCTAATTGTATTTTTTTTGCCTAATGTTGCTATATTATTCAAATGAACCATATTATGCTTCTTGCTTTCGCTTAATATCTTTTTCGAGGAATGTTTTAAACTTTCGTGAAATTAAGAGCTTATTAAGTGTGAGGCTTGACCTGATTAAGAACATAAAACAAGGTTAGTCTCAGAACTTTTGTCAGACTGCAATTTGATCTCTTTCTACTAAAGATCTGATGGTGCACTAAGGTTTTCCTGCAAAATAGCTGTTTTAATTCTGTTTTAGTAAAAGAAATAAGAAGGACATTTTGCGTGAGAAAGGTTTAAAATGCCTATTTTACTGCAAAGTGTCTTGCGTTTTATTACTTTCGAATTTGTCGAAGAATGAAATTGCAATATATGAGACTAAAGTGTTTAAGTGAAAGATTCGGGACTAATTCACAGTGCAAGGATGGCGCAAGGACTTTCCGTACAATTTAACCTTATTAGAGTGATAGCATACACTTCTGGTTATCTGATAAAATAGTTACCTAGCCGTTGTGGAAAAGTTTAGGAGTCGGTACACATCAATTACAAGCCATGTTACTGGAAGATAGGCCAATAAGGGTACGCCATTTTGACCACTTGGTTTAACGTTTGTTAAATTTTTTATTAATTGAGCAAATCTGTATATAATGCATGTGGATTATTGTCCCTTTTGTTTAAATATAAGCAATCATATGATATTGAGTTGGATGTTAAAAAATTGCTTCAACCAAGCAGTAATCAAGAAAGAAATAAAATGCTTATTGAAGGTATGAAATAAATATTTATTAATTAGTATTACCGCTTGTGGGCATTTCTTCATATTTTCTTGTTCTTTGAACGTTAGCCACCTTTGAACGTTATCTGCTAGACCTGTTTAATTACCTTCTGCAATGTATGTTCTGATAGTAATCTTGACATCATCCAGGCAAGGAATATGATTCGAGGAATTCTAAAGCGAGATGAGAAGCGGCGCAAATGAATTAAAGATGCTGGAATTGATTATGAATGCCTAGAACTTGTAAGTGAATATCTCTTTCTCCTTAATCATGAAGTTATTTGGTTTTTTTTTTAGTTTAATTTTGGATTCGTCCTCCAGAAGTGAAATATAAAGCATTATAGCGCTTGTGTTTAAACATATGAGAGTAAAATGTATGCAGTCCCTGGACTATCCTGATAATGCAACTTGATCCATGAAATTTTCACTTATACATTTTACTTTCAACAAATGTTGCACTTCCATTGTTGACTGTTGGAATAAATCTGACAGCCGTGTCAGCTTTTGCTGTAAAATGACCTTCTTAACCCTGTTTGGGATAAAATGACTACTTTACTAGAGGAATAAGATTCTTTTGCCGATCGAGGTTGGGATAGAAAGATACAATCAGAGACTAAAGAGTTCAAACAAAAGCGCATAGGACCCATTCTAATCCATACAAATTGCCCCAAATGTAATCCACTTGCCAGATTAACTGCCTGTTTGGCCTGGCTATCGGATTAGCTTCTCTGGAAGCATCAACCATGTACTAAAGTCTGGAGATCAGCTGTAGTCTTGAGCTAAAATAAGCTTCGTGGCTCTTAATAAAAAAGCTCCAACTGGGCCATGCATTACAAGGGATTAGGCTCTGTGTTTTCTTTTACACTGAAGTTAGATGGTTTATCAGAGTTATTACATTACTGTAAAACTATCAATAATATATTGCTTACACTTTTCTTTTCTCTTTTTTTTCAACTTTTTCCTTCCCGTCGACGGCTCTCTTTGATAGTAACTCAAAGCTTAAAAGGCTTAAACACTCTAAGAAAGTTGTAAATTCTCTTTTTCTTGCTTAAATTTATATAGCAAATAGAGATGCATGTATCAAATTGTATTTTAAGTTTGATAATCTTTCACTTCAATAATGTCTTGTTAATTGTCAAGTAATGCCATTTTTTTAGGATGAAATGATAATCTAATACTATAAAATATATTCTTTCAGGTTTCAGACGTATCTAACGCTCATAATATTCATCCATAATCTCATTGCCCATCTGGTAAACATTAAACTTATCTTAATTAATTTTTATGTTAAAAGATTATTTGACTAATCTATTATTAACTTGAGTATTATTGAATTTGCAGGTTCAACATCTTAATTGCGGAGCTCATTAAGACTAGATCTGATATGATATTTTTACTTTTTGTTATCATTTGTCTTTCTCCTGGATTAAAAAACTTGCATTTGTTGGTACTGTGATTTAGTGACTAAATACTCATTTAAAGATATGCATATACTACTTTGAGACGTTTTGGTGTTAATTAGTATTACTATAAAATTTCTTTTATATTTTCTTTTGTTAATTAAAATCAAGACAAATCAAATTAAAAATATGCTAAGTATGCTTAATGATAATAAGTTATCATAGAGTGGTATTATATTTTAAAAAATGTTACGTATCAAGAAAAAATAGAATAATTTTTTAAGAAATAGGACATTTATTAAGTGTCACTGAAATAAAAAAAAGTGTTGCTAGATTATAATTTTGTAGCATTTTTATGTGCTGCTAAAAGCTTAAACAAGTGTCGGTAATTTAGCAGCACTCATTTTAGGTTATACCGACACTCTTAAAAATTGTCGTTATATACCTAGCGACCCCACATATAGCAACACTTTTTAAAAGTGTTGGTAAGTTAGCCAGCAGCACTTTTTTTGGCATGTAGCGTCACTTAAAAGTGTCGCTATATACCATTTTTGTTGTAGTGCCAGAGGGTATTGTACCCGTTGGATGCAAATGGATCTTCAAGAGAAAGATTGGTTCTGATGGAAAGGTAGAGACCTATAAAGCTAGGCTGGTAGCAAAAGGTTATAGTCTACGCGAAGGCATTGACTATCAAGATACCTTTTCACCTGTAGCCATGCTTAAATCCATCAGAACTCTGCTTGCTATTGCTGCACATTATGACTACGAGATCTGGCAAATGGATGTAAAAACTGCTTTCCTGAATGGATATCTTGAAGAAGAAATCTATATGGAGCAGCCTTTGGGTTTCACTACCAAAGATAGAAGTCATAAAGTGTGCAAGCTTCAACGATCCATTTATGGGTTGAAGCAAGCTTCTCGGAGTTGGAACACTCGTTTCAATGATGCAATCGAATCGTTCGATTTCATCATAAATGAGGAAGAGCCGTGTGTGTATAAAAAGGTTAGTGGGAGTGCTGTTACCTTCCTCGTATTGTACGTGGATGGCATACTCCTAATTGGGAATGACATTCCTATGTTAACATCGGTGAAGTTATGGTTATCCAAAGAGTTTTCTATGAAAGACCTTGGAGAACCATCTTATATCCTAGGGATAAAGGTCTATAGGGATAGACCTAAGAAGTTGCTTGGTTTATCGCAAGCTATGTACATAGATGAAGTGTTGAAAAGGTTCAGCATGGAGAATTCCAAAAGGAGTATGGTACCTCTAAGACATGGAATTCACCTCTCTAAGACTATGTCTCCTAAGACACCTGAAGAGAGAAGTCGCATAAGCAGGATCCCTTATGCTTCCGCAATAGGGAGTTTAATGTATACGATGCTATGTACTCGACCTGATATAGCACAGGCTGTGAGCGTCACTAGTCGATATCAGTCGAACCCAGGCGAAGAGCATTGGGTAGCGGTAAAGAATATCCTTAAGTACTTGAGAAGAACAAAGGATATGTTCTTGGTTCTTGGAGGTGGAGAACTCAAAGTTAATGGCTATACAGATTCAGACTTTATGTCTGATATAGACGATAGAAAGTCTACGTCTGGGTATCTATTTATTACCAATGGTGGGTCAATAGTTTGGAAGAGTTCTAAATAAGAGACGATTGCTGATTCTACTATGGAGGCGGAGTACATCGCTGCATCTGAAGCTGCCAAGGAAGCTGTATGGATCAAGAAATTTATCACTGAGCTTGGCGTGGTTCCCTCTAGTAGGGATCCCCTGCCACTATATTGTGATAATAATGGAGCCGTAGCATTAGCTAAGGAGCCGAGATCTCATCAGAAATCCAAACATATCGAGCGGCGGTATCACAAGATCAGAGAGTACATCAAAGATAAACATATTGAAGTGCAGAAGGTTGCCTCCGCAGATAACGTGGCGGGCCCACTAACTAAGGCTTTGACTCAGCAAAAACTAGAGACTCATCTTGAGAAGATGGGCATTAGATACATGACTGATTGGCTTTAGTGCAAGTGGGAGATTGTTAGTTGTATGCCCCAAAAGCCTATCAGGCTGACGCATTTTTTTATATGAGACATATTTGTACTTGATCTTTATTATTATTTGGGCATTTTATGCCATTCAGGTTTAATGTGTCCATGAATCGTCCTTTGAATTAATGAGATGATAATGTATATTCTTAACAGTTAAGAATTTGAGATACATATTATTGGTGATTAAGTCATAAATGCTCTCAATCGGAGGATCATCATGGGGACGATGATTGATCCGGTAAGATTGATGTATGTGCCGCTCTCTTTTAGGATGACGAGTCTCAAGTCATCAGTGTGGGGACACTGGAGCGAACGTGCAGGTGGTTGTTAGAGAACAAGGGCACTGAGCGTGACCAATTACGAATAGTTATATGGATGTCTACTCATTCATCAGTAACTGATTCGATGTTGCAGTGGTACAACTGATCCTTAGACCTGCGACACCACGGTCATTCAATATGAGGCTACTGTAGTTTGACTATGCAATAAACTCTGATCCTAGTCACGGGTCTTAGTAGTATATGTTGGCTGCAGTCGGTTCATATTAGGAATGGGTGTTTGTTTACAGGGGATCTATCGCTCTCGGTAGAGAGATAATTAGTCCTATGCTATTTGTAAGGCAAAGCTCAGAAATCCTCGGCCGGGGTAATATTGTTCATGGAAAGTTGTTTCCAAGAGTAACCATATGAGCTTCTGTCCTATCAAATTTGTCATATAACGGGTGATGGGGTTTGACGAGTATTCCATGACCTCCACTCAGTTGGGACTATGCGATAGAAGGATTGTATTGTACGATAACTGCACCTAGAGGTTCAGTCCAATATTCACTTCTGACAGGATTGCCACTATATGCTGCTAGGCGTCACTGGTGGATTGTGGGAACTAATAAGAATAATTATAGGCCAATAATTATTATACGAGGGAAGAATCAAAAGTGTTTGATCCATCAAAAAGAGTTTCGATGATGATGCCGATGGGGATCGCATCATATCTCACTACCAGACAGAATTGAACCTATTAGGTCACACACATAAGAAATCGCACATGATCGATATTATGGAGATGATAAAGAAGTTTATAGAATGGATTAATTATAATCACAATACTAAAGTTTACTAATTTATTAGTAAAAGGACTAATTTGTAATTATTGTAAATTAGAGGTATTTAAGTGCAAAAGTTGCATGTGTATTTGCTAATCGTTAGTAAATATTTGGAGGACTTATGTGTAAATGTTACACACGAATCGAATTAGGATTCAGATTCGATTCATATTGAAACTAACTTAAGGATAATGGATAATCCTAATCGGATTAGGATTCGATTAGGATTAGAACTAGGATTAGGGTTTTCTCATTATAAATATATGTCATATGTGACATATTTTAAAAGAGAAAAAAAAGGGAATAAGAAAACCCTAGCCGCCTATCCTCTTCCTCAAGTCCTCTATAATTAATTCATCGTTCTCGATCTTCGGAAGATTGCTAGCACAATTAGAAGATTGATTCATCCTCCTTACTTCGACGCGAGAGTTAATTCGTGATCGGATCGCGAATCAAGGCGATCGATTATTTCGATCAAGGGCGTGATTCCGTGTGGACACAAGTAGAGGCCGGGTGCGTGCGCGGCTATCAAGGACGAACAATTTTTACCAACGATCGTCGGCATCGCGGTGATCTCGACCCGCGCAAGGTAAAAATTAAATCCTAATTGATAAGATCAATTAGATTACCTTTTTACGATCTAAAACAAAACATGAGGTGATCTTGGTTTAAGAAAATTTTTATTTGCGTTTCTTTCTTCCGCTGCGCATATCCGTCTATTTTCTTACATGTCCTACGTGTTGGTTTTAAGCCTCCCAAGTATTTGCATGTGGACCCTAACGTGAAGAAACAGAGCTCTCCCTTAATGCTCTCTAGGTGACCGTGAGGCACAACTCCGGCCAACCGCCACACGGGGCTGCCGGAGTTGGGTCTGGTGGTGATCCGACCACCTCTGTGAACCTCCTTTAACTGCTGCTTGCCCTTGTTTGCAGCAAGAACCCCAGTTGAGCAAGTCTCGGCCAAGCCAAGCTCTAGCAAAGGTGCAACTCGGCCACCTTGCTCCGGCGATCTTTCCGGCCGATCTGCGTCGCACCTGAGGTGAGCCCTAGACTCTGTATGTAGAATACCGGGTTTTCGGATGGTGCGCCGACCTCGCAAGATGGCGTGGTGCGGAGGATTTGCCTCGGGCATGTTGCTTATGTGTTTACTGACGATGTCGGGTTGATTCGGATCAACGCGGAAGCCCCAGCTTGATTCGGGGTTTTTCGAGCATTGTCCGCCGTTAGAGGACTGGTTTCGGGGAAGCCTCGACTTCACAGCGGAGTGCAGAAAATTGGGGGACACTGGGAACATGTGTATTTTGTGATTATAGCGGGGTTCGGGAGGTTTCGGGCCGGTGCGGAGACCCCGAAGACAAAAGTGACTTGGAGTTGCCTTATCTTGGAGTAATTAATTAATTATTTAATTAATTTAAGGGTTTTGTCTTTGAAAAAACAAGGTAATGAAAAAGTAGAGAGAGTGAGAGGGTTTGGAATTAGGGGGTATTTGTGATATTTTGTTGGTGGAGCATTTATTGCCAACTACCACCACACACCCTAATTAAGCCTCCTAATTAAGTGTTGCCATGTCATCGTCCCCTTCTCTTTGGCAAAGCAGAGGAAATGGATTGTAACAGAGGAAGAGAGAAATGGAGAAAAGAAAGAAGAAAAGAAGAAGAAAGGAAGGAAAAGAGAGTTCTTTGGTTGAGCTTTGATGGGGGAACACCCTGCTAGGAGTCGTGGCGCCGAGCGGAGAGTGCTGCGAGCGGGCGCGTGCCCGTCGATCTCCAAGGGAAGCGGGAAGCGGCCACGGTTCATACCGAGGTGTTGGGTGGAGCTCGCGCGCGCGGTTTTCACCGAGTGGGTGTATGGATGAGATATTGTCGGGGATTATGAACCTCGCGAGGCGCGGGTGGTAGACAATTGTTGATGGTTGTATTGTTTGGTGTTGGTGTTTGGGTAGCTGTAAATTCATGGTGAACTTATGTGATTGGGGGATTATGTGTGCAGGTGTTTCTTTTTATGTGTGCAGGGGAATGTGTTGTGAGTGTGTGGAGTACACATGAGAGATGAACTTGAGAGTGTCGTGTATGTGTGGATTTTGTTTAAGAGTGCTACAGGTGATGAGGGGAACTTAATTGGGCTTTGGACATTAATTATTGTATGCACTAGAGCTTATATTCTTAAGTGTAAGCTATTAAAGTTGGGGGTGGACTTGCTGTGAGCATAATGTTGGAGATGTGTTTTGAGACTCTGTGTGTGTGCATTAGTGCTGGTAGAGGGTTGTGAGGATGTTGTATTTTTATGAGTTTTGGTGGTTAAGTGAGCTTTAATTTAGTACTGTGCTAAAGGGAGCAGGTTGTGTATGGTCAAGGCATGTAGAATTTTAAGATGAGCTTTTGAAGTTGGGATGGACTTGATTCGGGCAGTTACTTGGTACTGGAGTTTTGTGTGTGAGTATTATTCGAGTGCAGAACTTGTGTGTGTGTGTGGGTTGACTTAAGAAAATAGTGTTTGGGTGAGCATGTAATTTTAATTTGAGTTGTTAATAAGAGCTTAAAGAGTTTATGTCTTTTAAGTAAGTATTTGGAGCTGCATGTAGGCTGGGGGAGTCTTGTAGGGTGTAAGTGGATTGTGCATTTTGGATAAATGAGCATTAATTTTGTGAGCATGCAAATGTTGTGGTGTGGCTTTGGATCAAGGTGGATGTAAAATGGACTGTGAACACCCAGTTGTGGCTGATGGATTTATGAGTGCTACGAAAGTGTACTTGTGTGCTGTCGAGGTGTGGAGTGAGCCGTTGCGCGCCGGAATTTTTGTGTGGACTCGAGAGAATTTATTGGAGCTTCCGAGGATTTTTCGGGATTTGCGGCACGATTTTCAAGGTTTCGTCAGTTCGAGGTTCCGGCGCTTCACCGACTTCAGCGTTGCCTACGGAATGCGTTCCAGGTGGGTTGGAATTTCTCCAAAATTTATGGAATGCCCCTTAATGCTATTGAATGCATGTTGATCATGTTTATTAGGCATTTTCGCTGTTTTTAATCTGATAGTTGCCTGGAATTTTCTGTATAATTTATTGGAACCCCGGATTATTTTTAGTAGACTCCTGACATTATATGACACTAGGTTTCATGCTTTGTTCGCATCATAATTGCACCTGAACCGTTTTAAAAGTCGAGAAACCCGTTTTAAGGAAAATCAAGGTTTTCAAATATGGTTTTTAAATTATGAGTTGCCAAAGGTATGGCTTGGGTTCAGGGTACTTGTATACTCGTGCCGGGGGGCCGAGTGGATTTTTAGAGCATGTGTGTTGAGTTCTAGTGTCATGTGAGTTGAGCCTCCTTGCGGGGACTGAGGTGATTGCTCTAGATTGTGTTTTTCCGATTTAGTCGTTGAGGTAGACCTCCGACTTAGCTTGAGAGTTTGGGGTTCTGGCAGATCGAGTCGTGGAGGTGTCCCGACTTAGCCATGAGTTATGCATTATCAGATTGAGTCGTTGAGGGTTCTCCGACATAGCTGTGAGAGTGTTCGGGCTATTCGTGTTTGAGCCGAGGTTCTTTTCCGACTGAGTTGTGTTTTCGAGCTTTGGGATACCGATCTGTTTGATCGTGGATTATAGCCTGCATGTGCCGCATATTGAGATAGTGAGACATATGTGATACTTGAGTTCGGTGGGGTCGCTCCCCTCGAGCTACGCCCCGGGTGCGATGATGATACCGAGCCTGACGAGGCTACGATGTGGATATGCGCCTAGTTCATATACTAGTGGTCGCTTGATACCCCTGGCCGAGTTACCATGGGGTCACTTTGTGTGAGATTGAGATAGTCGGTTTAGGACGCCCCACGTAAATCCCGTCCTCTTGTGGATGCGTGGTAGTGGGCAGGTGCGTTCCTAGACGACAGGCGCAGGCTGGACTGAGCCAGTTTTGGCAGTCTTTGAGATTGGGTGTTATGAGCGGGTGGTTACTTATTATGTTCTTAGATGGTTTTTCCTGAGAGCATTGATACTGAGGCATTTTAGCAGTAGCGAGAGTATGCATAGCATGTTATGATAGAGTTTCCTTTTGAGCATTATGTTTGAGACATATTAGCTGTAGTTTTCTTTCAGCTTATCTATCTATCTATCTATCTATCTGCATATCTATCTGTTTTGCCTCCAGTAGACTTAGTGGGCATACCGTGGATATTGGGACGGTACCCACTGAGATCTGCCTTCTGCAGTAGATCTCACACCCGCTGCGGTGACAGGTTGAGGCAGCTGTTTCGGCTTGGTTCACGCGGAGACAGCCGATCGAGGTGAGGACGCGGCCGATTAGTTCCTTACCAGTTTTGAGAGTCTGAGGTAGATGTACCCGGTGTATTTTATGTTTCCACTTTTGTACCTTGAGGATTTGTGTACTAGTGGAATTTTTACTTTTCCAGATGTTCAGTTTTATTCTATAGCTTTTGTTTTATTTTTAGCTCTGATACATGATTTTAGCTATAGATCTGACTTGCAGGGTAGACGCTTCGTCTGTGTCACGCCCCGGGTGGAAACCAGAACCCGGGCTCGCCAACAGATCTGTCGTGCACACGAAATTTCCCATGTACACGAAGCGTCGGTAACCTGCTCAGATATAAATGTACAATAAAAGAGCATAATACAGAGCCGAACTAAAAGAACTACATAATATCTCAGACTGGAAAAGAAATAAAAACTGTATAAAAATACAATAAACTCCCAGCTCACCAAAATAGTACACCCAGCTGGCCAAAGCCAGACCTCAAAGTAAAAGTGAACTACTACAGTATGAGAAAAAGGGGTACAATATCTGTCTAACAGCAGCTCACAGCCTCACAGGAGATCTATCTACTCAGCGATCCCCTCACCTCGATCCGCTGCCGATGGCCCAGCAGCTCCCGCAGAAGACTCTGTAAAACAAGGAAGAGAAAGAGAGAAAAACAACAGTGGGGGTGAGAACCACTAGTAAACCAGTAGCCTCCCCCTGTGGGTAAAGCCTCAAACTCCGACGTACCCACTAAGTCTACCAGAGGCAAAGAATGAAGAAAGTGGTAAGCTATAAGACTACAAATAAAAAGGAACTACCACTAGTATGCCTCTAAATGCAGTGCCAAAATGAATGACTGTAAGTATGCATCAGTAACCTCATCTGTCCAAATAAACCCAATCTAGTCACCAGTAAAAACTGGTACCGCCTGCTGCCGCTATCATCATCGTGCAAACTGATCCGCACCAAAGTGATAGCAATGAGTCAATGCCGTCCGGTACCCACCTGGTACCCCGCACGCTTCGAAGTGGCACTCGAGGGGAGCTACCCACACGAGGAAAGTAACCATGTCATAAGTATCATAAAAGCAGGACTGGATCATGACTATGATCGAAGTGGAAAACCCCTCCACTAAAGAAAACCCCAATCTGATGCAAAGGTAAACATCCGGTCAACCGCCTAATGTCCGCGGTTACCGCAATACCCCACACGTCAACAATCTGATGAAATAACCAACATCTGGTCAACCGCCTACTATCCGCGGTTACCACAATGCCCCACAATCCATAATCATGTACGACCTGTCCCAGACTCCAAGGTCCCGACTACACTATCCCAAACCCCTGCTCGAACCCGAGCAACATGAATCAAAAGTCAAAATGAGAAGGAGAAAGAAAACAATCATGGTTTCTCCTAAGTCAAATCCCAATATGATAGTGTAGCAATAAATAGTGGCCTATCTAGATGTCCAAACGAGCATGCAACAGTCCTCAAGAAAGATAAAAGAAAGTGTATCAAACAGTAACTCCACATGTGTATTAAATAATAGCTCCGCATAAATATAACCATCATGCTAAAATCATCAGTCAACTACACATGTAAATAATCCCTGGTCCATAATAAATCCCAAAGTGGTACCCGCACATAGATATGTCCTCATGTCCCAATACTTAATCCATTTAACCAACTTTCATAAAATCTATGTGCTACATGGCATGTTAATTATCACTATTAAAATATCTCAATGATCATGTTCCAACAACAATATTATCCCAGTAATATTTCCAACATGCTATATCCACATAATTAATCTCAAATGATAGGCTCGCATTTATATCATTCAATCATGCATGGTAATCAATCAATAAGTCCAAACGGGGAATCCTCTAAATAAACTTAGTGAGTAAATCACAGTAAGAGGTAAGCAACAACTACCCACCTGAAAAGCTGACTGTCCAAATCCCACAGCTGAAAATACCAGGAAATCCAAATCTCCTACTCCAAGGGGTCCAGTAATACACGCAACTCTCCTGGGTACAACATAAAGTCCATAAATCCCAAAAACTACCCCCGCATACACATACAGAAATCAGTCCCAAAGATGCCCTTATTTCACCTGCTTAAAATGCCCAGAAAATTCCAATAAAAATATCACAGCGATCCTCGCGTCGATACCTTCGAAACGAGTACCTGCACGTCCAAATCCGAGTTCTGCAGGTCAAGATATAAATTCTACAAGGTAACCATCCATAAAGGATCCTCCAAAAAAACTGTAGCACTTAACTCTGGAGAAACAGTGATTTCTCACTTTCGGGAAATTCAGAAAAATCCAAGCAAAATACGGGGATGTTCCTTGCGACGAGTAGATGAAAATCGACTCCTTAAACGCCTCGATCCGATGTTCCTACACCAAGATATAAAATCAACAAGCCCATGCTGTCCAGGAAATCCATCACAGAAAATAGGGTCAAAAGATGCCTCGGGAACCGTGCCAAAAACCCAAAATAAAGCGAAACGATCAACATGGAAATCGAAGCCTTACCTCACAGGAACATGCTGTCGAAGAAATCGTCCAAAAATTCCTCCTGGTTTGTGCACCGGAAAATCCTGACTGAACTGCGACGGAAATGGACTGAAAAAGAGGAAACGTCGAAGCGCGCCGCGTCGCAGATGACTCGCTGTCGGCAACTCCAAAAATTCCAAAACTTCCTAGAGAGATGGAGGACAGAGAGAGGAAGAAGTCTTCTTAAGGCCGAACCCTCAGAGTCTCTCTCTAAAACTCGGGAAAGGCAGAAGAAAAGAGGGGTGGTGGGCTATTTATAGCCCACCAAACATTCGGGCGCACCCCCGAATTCGGGCGCCCGAATGGGCCGCAGCCCGGCCCGCGACCAGCGCCCGGAATCACCTGGGCGCGCCACGTCACCCCCGAACAGCGAACAGCGACGCCCGCGAGTCGGGCGCCGCCGCGTGTTCCCGCTCGAACACCGCACCAGCGGCGCCCGCCAATGGCTGGGCGCCACGTGGCGCACGTGGGCGGCGCCTCCCCCGCCACGCGGGCGGCGCCCGCCAACCGGCTGCCGACACGTGTCCCACGTGGTCCACGGGGCGCACGAGCCCGGTCCACGCGCCGGGTCTTCCGGATCCTGTCGGCCAATCAGGGGATGCCACGTGTCACAGCCGCCGCCGCCTCCTTTGACGCCGTCCAACCAATCAGAGGCTGCCGCGTGGCATTCAGCATCTTCGGTGCGCGCGGTGCACGCCTATTCTGTGGACCGCCCGCCTGCGCGCCTGCCCGCGCCCGCCCGCGCCTGCCCGCGCTGCCCGCGGCCCTGCTCCGCCGTTGCGCCACTGTTCTCCGCCGTGCGCCGCCGCTCGCCGCCTGCCGCCGGTCGCCGGAACAGTATTTTCCGGCGGCCGGAGTTACTGTTCCGGTGAACAGTATTTTTGGCGCCGAAAATAAAGTGAATACACCATTTTGATCGTTTTCGCGCGCTGAGTCCAAATCCGCTGTCCGATTTTCCAAATTCTCATCCGAAATTTTGTCGAAAGCCCCCGGAAAGGCCCACTTGATCCGATTTTCGCGCCGGGTCCATTTTAAAAATCCAATTTTGATTCTACAAGCTCCATGACACTGTGTGAGCTTCCTATAGTCAGTGATAAAGCCGCAAAAGCTTCTACAAAAGTCCGGGTCACCACATCCTCCCCCACTAAAAAGAGTTTCGTCCTCGAAACAAAACTAAACAGCATCCCATAGTCCGATGCCTCACATAAGTAGGGGTAGGTGTCCGTCATCTCCGACTCCAGCCCCCAAAGCTGTCTGCAAGCTCCTTCAAAACGTGAAGCAAACCTCTAGCTCGAGCCGCCATATCTCTTCTAGCATCCCTAGTACACGAACACCTCCTGGTACACGAACACCTCCTGGTACACGAACACCTCCTGGTCACTATCCTCGCGGCACAATCGATCGTCGTGAAGTACCGAGCCAGCCCATCCATCCCGAGCATCCTATTCATGTCCCGCAGCCATCTGGTCTGCTGGCAAAATCTAGGACTCAATCTACACTGGGTAGGACCAATGACACTCCTCCATGTGCAAACTATGATCGGGAATCTGAACCTCCCGTGCACGTGGTAACCATCCTACCCCTAACCCAGGCAATGATGCGAATATACTCCTAACAAATGACTAGGATGCTCAAATGCAATACAATGCAAAATCTAATGCCAGAAGGTAAAATAATACCTGTCACCACATAATCGGCTGCTGAAAAGTCCTCCACCTGAGCGGCATATACCCGACCGCTCTGAGCCGGTGGCCAGTGATCAGAAGAGTGGAAGGGAGGTGACCTGCTCACTGGAGCAAAAGACTGCTGAGCTGACGTCCTCTGTCGGAATGCACTAGGAGCCGAGGCTGAAGATGGTGCCGTGGAAGTCGATACGGGGCATGAAGCTCGAACGTGGCCTGACTGTCCACACTTATAACAACGACCCCACCTCAGATCACAGGTGTGAGACAGATGAGGTTCTCCACAGAAAATACATCTGTCACGACGTCGTGGTTGCTGCTGCGGCTGCTGCTGTTGCTGCCTCTGGGGTCCACCAGACTCTCGTTGCTCAGAATGCCCCTGGCCATGAGACTGAGGCCGCGACGGTCGTGGCGTTCTCCAAGAACTAGCCTGTCCTCCATCATCAGGTGCTGGTCGCTTTATCTCAGAACTCTGTGCGACCGACCCGCTCCTCCTGGCAATCTTCGAGTTGCCCTGCTCCACCCACAGTGCCTGCTCAACGGCTTCACCAAGGGTCTGTAGCCTCCGAGCGTGCACCAGGGTATAGATCTCAGGTCGAAGACCAGACTCGAACATCTCGACCTCATGCGGTCCATCACGGGCGACGAAAGGCACGCAGTTAAGCAACTGCATAAACTCCTGGTAGTACTCCTGCACCGATTTGTCTCCCTGCTGGATATTCTTCAAGTCGTCCTCCAGCTTCCGTTTCACGCTCCCAGAAAAGTATGTTCCAAGTAGCATACGCCGGAACTCGGACCAGGGCAGCTGTCGTGTGGTCTGGAACTCCGCTGGCTCCACCCGACGCCACCATGCGTCAGCATCCCCCTCGAGACAATGCACTGCCATGTGCACTCTGTACTTCGGGTCGATGAAGAAATCCCTAAACAGTTTCTCCATCGAAGATAACCAAGCCTCCGTATCCCACGGTCGCGCGTTCTGCCCCGAGAATCTAGGCGGTCCATACTGGCAGAACTTGGTGAGCTTCTCCGCGATATACTCCTCCTGAGAAGGGGTCAAAGGCTGGGCCGCTCCTCGAGCCCCACTACTCGATGATGGCGCCGTCGGCACACGAAGTGGTACAGGTGGTACAGGGGCCTCCAAAACAGTCGGGGACGGCGCCGCCTCTCTCTGGGCTACAAGCTGGTCAATCCTCTGCTCCTGCCGACGGGTATGCTCCGCCAATTGGGCCACCATGGCCCTCAGCTCACTCAACTCCGAAGATCCGGTCTGCTCCGGCTCCTCAGGGGGTGTAAGGGTACCCCGAGTAGTAATCCGACGTCGGGGAGGCATCCTGCCAACAGAAAACACAAGTCAGGACGTAACCACGCACGACCCAATCTAGCGAAAGTCAAAGACATCCCCCTATTTCTGTAGCTTTATGTTGTCTGCAGCCAACATAACCGTTCACAGAAACAACATATGTCGATCCCTCTTCCCTCATCGGAAGAGTCAAATAACCCAATCACCGACTTTTGCCAAAAACATCACGTCTCTCACGCCCTATCATCCTAGGGTCCAACATAAGCCTAAGGTTTTCTAAGTCCCAACTTACCTATCCCTAAGCTCTGATACCAACTTAATCTGTCACGCCCCGGGTGGAAACCAGAACCCGGGCTCGCCAACAGATCCGCCGTGCACACGAAATTTCCCATGTACACGAAGCGTCGGTAACCTGCTCAGATATAAATGTACAATAAAAGAGCATAATACAGAGCCGAACTAAAAGAACTACATAATATCTCAGACTGGAAAAGAAATAAAAACTGTATAAAAATACAATAAACTCTCAGCTCACCAAAATAGTACACCCAGCTGGCCAAAGCCAGACCTCAAAGTAAAAGTGAACTACTACAGTCTGAGAAAAAGGGGTACAATATCTGTCTAACAGCAGCTCACAGCCTCACAGGAGATCTATCTACTCAGCGATCCCCTCACCTCGATCCGCTGCCGATGGCCCAGCAGCTCCCGCAGAAGACTCTGCAAAACAAGGAAGAGAAAGAGAGAAAAACAACAGTGGGGGTGAGAACCACTAGTAAACCAGTAGCCTCCCCCTGTGGGTAAAGCCTCAAACTCCGACGTACCCACTAAGTCTACCAGAGGCAAAGAATGAAGAAAGTGGTAAGCTATAAGACTACAAATAAAAAGGAACTACCACTAGTATGCCTCTAAATGCAGTGCCAAAATGAATGACTGTAACTATGCATCAGTAACCTCATCTGTCCAAATAAACCCAATCTAGTCACCAGTAAAAACTGGTACCGCCTGCTGCCGCTATCATCATCGTGCAAACTGATCCGCACCAAAGTGATAGCAATGAGTCAATGCCGTCGAGTACCCACTTGGTACCCCGCACGCTTCGAAGTGGCACTCGAGGGGAGCTACCCACACGAGGAAAGTAACCATGTCATAAGTATCATAAAAGCAGGACTGGATCATGACTATGATCGAAGTGGAAAACCCCTCCATTAAAGAAAACCCCAATCTCAAATGATAGGCTCGCATTTATATCATTCAATCATGCATGGTAATCAATCAATAAGTCCAAACGGGGAATCCTCTAAATAAACTTAGTGAGTAAATCACAGTAAGAGGTAAGCAACAACTACCCACCTGAAAAGCTGACTGTCCAAATCCCACAGCTGAAAATACCAGGAAATCCAAATCTCCTACTCCAAGGGGTCCAGTAATACCCGCAACTCTCCTGGGTACAACATAAAGTCCATAAATCCCAAAAACTACCCCCGCATACACATACAGAAATCAGTCCCAAAGATGCCCTTATTTCACCTGCTAAAAATGCCCAGAAAATTCCAATAAAAATATCACAGCGATCCTCGCGTCGATACCTTCGAAACGAGTACCTGCACGTCCAAATCCGAGTTCTGCAGGTCAAGATATAAATTCTACAAGGTAACCATCCCTAAAGGATCCTCCAAAAAAACTGTAGCACTTAACTCTGGAGAAACAGTGATTTCTCACTTTCGGGAAATTCAGAAAAATCCAAGCAAAATACGGGGATGTTCCTTGCGACGAGTAGATGAAAATCGACTCTTTAAACGCCTCGATCCGATGTTCCTACGCCAAGATATAAAATCAACAAACCCATGCTGTCCAGGAAATCCATCACAGAAAATGGGGTCAAAAGATGCCTCGGGAACCGTGCCAAAAACCCAAAATAAAGCAAAACGATCAACACGGAAATCGAAGCCTTACCTCACAGGAACATGCTGTCGAAGAAATCGTCCAAAAATTCCTCCTTGTTTGCGTACAGGAAAATCGTGACTGAACTGCGACGGAAATGGACTGAAAAAGAGGAAACGTCGAAGCGCGCCGCGTCGCAGATGACTCGCTGTCGGCAACTCCAAAAATTCCAAAACGTCCTAGAGAGATGGAGGACAGAGAGAGGAAGAAGTCTTCTTAAGGCCGCACCCTCAGAATCTCTCTCTAAAACTCGGGAAAGGCAGAAGAAAAGAGGGGTGGTGGGCTATTTATAGCCCACCAAACATTCGGGCGCACCCTCGAATTCGGGCGCCCGAATGCGCCGCAGCCCGGCCCGCGACCAGCGCCCGGAATCACCCGGGCGCACCACGTCACCCCCGAACAGCGAACAGCGGCGCCCGCGAGTCGGGCGCCGCCGCGTGTTCCCGCTCGAACACCGCACCAGCGGCGCCCGCCAATGGCTGGGCGCCACGTGGCGCACGTGGGCGGCGCCTCGCTCGCCACGCGGGCGGCGCCCGCCAACCGGCTGCCGACACGTGTCCCACGTGGTCCACGGGGCGCACGAGCCCGGTCCACGCGCCGGGTCTTCCGGATCCTGTCGGCCAATCAGGGGATGCCACGTGTCACAGCCGCCGCCGCCTCCTTTGACGCCGTCCAACCAATCAGAGGCTGCCACGTGGCATTCAGCATCTTCGGTGCGCCCGGTGCACGCCTATTCTGTGGACCGCCCGCCTGCGCGCCTGCCCGCGCCCGCCCGCGCCTGCCCGCGCTGCCCGCGGCCCTGCTCCGCCGCTGCGCCACTGTTCTCCGCCGTGCGCCGCCGCTCGCCGCCTGCCGCCGGTCGCCAGAACAGTATTTTCCGGCGGCCGGAGTTACTGTTCCGGTGAACAGTATTTTTGGCGCCGAAAATAAAGTGAATACACCATTTTGATCATTTTCGCGCGCTGAGTCCAAATCCGATGTCCGATTTTCCAAATTCTCATCCGAAATTTTGCCGAAAGCCCCCGAAAAGGCCCACTTGATCCGATTTTCGCGCCGGGTCCATTTTAAAAATCCAATTTTGATTCTACAAGCTCCATGACACTGTGTGAGCTTCCTATAGTCACTGATAAAGCCGCAAAAGCTTCTACAAAAGTCCGGGTCACCACAGTCTGTGCGGCAGTTTCCGTACAGATGGCGGATCTGTTGGCGAGCCCGGGTCGCAGTTTCGACCCCGGGGCGTGACACTGTAGACCCTAATATACATGATGCTCATGCTTTATATTGAGTTGATCAACTATTTAGATTAGTGTGGTAAACCAAGCTATTGTGAACTATGTAATCATGGACCCGATTGTGTTTTCGGGCTTCGTGTCCACTCAAACCAGTGAGCACGAGTTAGCTTGTTTCGAGATCGATCTACTGTAATTTACGGCATAGTTTAAAACATCCCGGATTGGGAGATCGAGTCAAAATAGTGGTTAATCGGGTGTAATTATGCAAAAGTGTAGTAATCTAGGGGTCAACTCGCAATTGTAACATTGTGGACAGTATTTAAGAAGTGTAAACATGTCTCTAGGCAAAGTGTCCGTTTTCCGTAGACTCTCGTTGAGCGGAAAATGGATATCGTTCCGTAAATCGACGAAATCGGCGGTTTTACGATTTCTGGCGCGTGTATCGCGTACCACGGTATGAAAGAATGGATTCAGGCAACTGTAGTGTTGTCGGGATGGGTATGAGTGAGTCTATTTCTGATCACAGTTTCTGTTCAGGGCCCAGCAGTTCAACACCAGTCTCCCAGTAGTCTAGCGGGAGTTCGGGATCGGCCTACATTCAGGGGGTTCGTTCGACTGACTTCGAGGTGGGTTTTCGTTCTGCGACTTAGTGTGGGCTTTTCGAAAAATGTAAACATTTTTAATTACTCGTCTAACTGTGCTAATATCTGGTAATCTCTATGGTTGTTACTATCGGGTTCTATCTTGTGTACTTGGTTACTATGCTCGAGGCTGCAGCACGCGCACCCGCGGTTTGGCCACCGCAAAGGGTGCGCTTTTCCGGAAAAGTGGTCTATGACCCGTGTAAACCCACGAGGTGACGTAGTGGGGGCCCCCGTAGGTGGGGGGTTTTGAGGCGCCAGGGTGTGAGTGGTGCGACCCGTCGAGGTAGGTGCTCGGCGTGGTTTACCGAGGTAGGTGCTCGGTTGTGTTGCCGGGGCAGGTGCCCGGATTAGGTTATGCAGGGGGTCGTGGTTTGCCCTTTTGGGAGGGTGGTTGCTCCGGATAGTCCTTACGGTCTGTTTTGTTTACATTTTCCCTGCATTCCTTTTTATATCTAGTGTCGCTGACTTCCCACTCCGTGACAGGTTCCTTCAGGGGTGAGAGCTAGGGCGACGGTGAGGCCGTGGCAGGAGCTTTTGGGTCCTTCGAGGCCCTAGACTGTATTTACTCCTTTTACGCATTTCATTTCCTATTAGTAGTCTACTGTGTGGTTCTCGATACCCTCGTGGGGTCGGTGTGGATGTCGACATGTTATTCTCTTAGTTATGTGGATGATTGATCTTTTTTCCTTCTTCTGTTTGGCCGTTTTCAAACCACAAAAAGAAAAGAAAAAGAAAGAAAAAGGCATTTCGAAAATGGATTTAAAAATCTGGGTGTCGTGTGGGCACCGTTTTCAAAACCTTGTGGATTTATGGATTTCGAAAATGGATTTAAAAATCTGGGTGTCGTGTGGGCAGCGTTTTAAAAACTCTGTTGATTTATGGTTTTCGAAACTGTTTTAGAAATCTGGGTGTCGGGTGGGCACCGCTTTCAAAACTGTGGATTTATCCTTTCAAATCGATCGGCCTCGAGAATTATTTAGTCTTGTACGCTCATGTTATTAAACTGTTGTGATTGAATAAAACTACTGTGATTAAATGTTTGTATTAGCCGCGACGCCGTGCATATACAGAGGAGACTCTGCCCGTGTGCGGGGTGAATCTGTGTATGCGGCGGGTCTGGGCACGCACCGGGGAGAAAGGACTTTTAAATAAAAAATATATATATACACGCAATTTCATACCTTCCGTTGATTGTTTTCGCTTAATGAAACCCCCGGGGCGTGACACGTGCTGTCCCGCGTGCATTGACCGGCCTATCCCCACGCGCCACGTGTCCATCGCCTCCGCTTGCTGCGCCCGGTGCACGCACCCGATGCACCCGCCGAACCCGAAGCCGCCACCTGTCCCCAGCGCGCCCAATGGGGAGCCGCCACGTGGCACCCCAACCACCGTATGCCGCGCCTACCCGCGCCTGCGCCGCCGCGCCCGCGCCCGCGCCGCCGCGCTCCGCCGCCTACCCGCCGCAGCCGGCCCTGCCCCGGCCGCCGGAACAGTAACCCTTGCCTCGAAATCCGTGTTTGCGCAACCAGGCTCCGAAAAATACAAATAAATAGTCCATTTCCATCGTTTTCGCACGCTAAATCCAAATCCGATGTCCGTTTTACCCAATTCCACTTCTAAAATTTGTCGAAGGCATCCAGATAAGTAATCTTAATCCAAATTTTGCGCTGGGTCCAATCCTGAGGTCCGATTTGCGCACAAGCACCTCCATCACACCGAATAAGCCTCTAGAAGTCGTAGATCACACTGCAAAAGCTCTGCGGAGATCCGGATCATCACAAGAGGTATTCCAATCTCCTCGAAAAGCGTGCCGATCGTAGAAACGCCCCGCAGCAGCTTGCACGGATCCCGATGCACACTGCGGACGCCGAGATTGTCCGAACTTACCTTTCTGGGTCTGAAACCAAGAAAACCCCAAACCGGGAGATCTGTAACTCGGATTTCAGACCGATCGTTTTGTCATTCTCCGTTTTCCGAGCTCTAACACAGAAAAATACTCGAAAGTGCAGAAGTTCCACCCAAGAAAACTTGACAAATTAGTCCCCTAACCACTAAGTTTATTCAAAAGGAAAAATAATAATAAAAAGAAGGGTCGTGATACTACATTCCGACACCTGTAGGCCAAGATACGCCCAAAACATCGTGGTAAGCCAAATTCCCTCAAAGTCACAAGTCTGCGGAAATCAGTCACCAAGAAGCTTAAATATTACCATTGAGAAGCCCTCTAAAAATTTCGATAAAAATACGAGTGTGTTCCTCTTGAAGTGTAGATGTCGATCGAGTCCTCATACATCTCGTTTCGATGCCCGTAGGCCGAGAAATCCCAACAATTCTCCACCGCTGTCCAATACCTCGCAGCGGTATAAGGGGTCAAAAGATACCTCGGGAATCATGCCAAAAACCCAAAATGAGGCAAAGTTATCAACACGGAAATCGAAGGCGTACCTCTCGTGAATGCGTTGCCGCAAAAATCAGCCCAAAAGTCTATCGGGGTAGTCCAGGGGGCCTCGCGCACTGAAATGCAAGGGTAGAAGCCAAAAACGAATGAGCGTCGAAGTGCGCCGCGTCGCAGAAAACGCCGATGTCGTGGCCTCCAAAAAATCCGGGAATCCACCACGAGATGAAGAACACAAGGTAGAACAACTTTGCTAAAGACCTCACAGGGAGAAGAGCTCGGGAAAAAGCCCAAACGCGCAGCAAAGGGGGCTATTTATAGCCCAAACATAACAAATCTAGAAATGCCGCTTGTGTCCCCGGTTTCGGGCGCCCGAATCCTTCTGGCGCCGAAAACGCGCCAAATCCGCAGCCGTCCATCCAGCGCCCCGATCCACCCCATTGCGCCACATGTCCCCGCACAGCAAACAGCGAACACGGCCTATCCGCTCGCGACACGTGGCCGCGCCCACGTGCCCGCCTCCCCGCTTCAACCTCTCGGTCGGCGCGTCCACGTGCGCGCACGCCGCGCTGCCGGCGCCCACACCGCTCTGCCGGCGCCCACACCGCGCACACTTCCCGAGGCACCAGCCGCACCCGCTTCGTGGACCGCGCCCAGTGCACCATCCAATCGTCTGCCGCCACCTGTCCACACCGCGCCAATGGGAAGACGCCACATGGCACACCACCCACGCTGCACCGCGCCTGCTCCGCTCCTCGCGTGGACTGAGCGCACGTGGACCGGCCAACCAGCGGCCGCCACGTGGCCCCGCCCTGGTCCACAGCTTCCCGCGCTCTCCCGTAGACCGTGCCTCGCGAACCGGCCAACCGAAAGGTGCCACGCGTCCATCCCCCGGTGCACGCCAAGCCCGTGGACCGAGCGGCCCGCGCCTCTGCCCGCAGCCGCCGCGCCGCCGTGCTCCGCCGCCTGCCCGTCGCCGCCGACGCTGCTGTGAGGTCCCGGAATCCCCCGCGTAGGGTTGCTGGTTGTTGGGCAGCTTTTGGTCGCCGTTGGGGGTGTTGGTGCGCGTGTTGGGGGCCCAGAAATGGATTTGTGATGCAAGTTGGGATTTGCTGGCATCACTGGAGGCCTGCGTGGGTAGCGCGCAATTTGGACACAAGTGGTGGACTTCGGGCTTAATTGAGACCCCGTGGGAAGTTGGAGGACCCGTCGGGTGTTTAGAAGTGATTTCGCACGATTCAGATGTCAAAATTAGACTCCGGGTGAAGTCCGGATAAAAGTTTACCTCTCCGGTCGCCTTCGGGAATTTTTAGAGTTGGAATTTGGCAAATCGGACTTTAAAAATGGACCCGGCGCGAAAATCGGATCGAGTGGGCATTCGGCAAATTTTCGGATGAGAATTTGGAGAAATGGACATCGTTTTTGGATTCAGCGCGCGAAATCGCTAAGATTGGACTATTTATTTGTTTAATTTGGAGCCCGGATGGTTTGCACGTTTTTCGAGGCGACGCGGCACGAGATTCGAGGCGGGCGCGTTTTGCGAGGTGTCGCAGCACGCTTTCCGAGGGCGTACGGCGCACGCGTGGGCGGCAGGCAGGCGCGCTTGGGAAGCGCGCCTGCGGCGTGGGGCGCACGCGGGGGCCGCCACGTGGCGGGCCCCCACTGGCGCCCGCTCGGGCGCGCGTTACACCGCGCCCGTGTGGCGGGCCCGTGTCCCGCGCCTGCGCGGGCACGGTGTCACGCGCCCGTGTGGCGCGCGGGCTGCGCGCCCGCGTGGCACGCAGGGGCGCAGCCACGTGGCGCGCCCCGCGGTTGCCTGCGCCTGGTGCACCCGGCTGGGTGCTGTGGACCGCGGGTGCACCGTGCACCGCGGGCCGTGGACCACCTCCTCCCCTCTCCCTCTTTTTCCTCTTCTTCTTCCTCCCCGCAAGCCACCTTCTTCCCTTTCTTTCTTTCTTCTGCACCCGAGAGCGAGAGGAGGTTGTGGGAGTTGGCGTTTCACATCGCGGGCCTCGTGGAGCGCGCGAGGCTTCCGATGGGGGCGTTGCGGCGACGGCGGCGCAGTCGGGTAGGTCCCGTGTGTTGGTTTTACTGTATTTTTGTACAGTTTTTGGGGCGATCTTTTGGACTGTAATTAACCCTCTTGCTCTTTTCTGTGTTGGGCACCGTGCACCGTTTTGCGTGCGAACTCCGGCGCCGTGCACCGTTTTGCATGCGGACTCCGGCACCGTGCACCGTTTTGCGTGCGGACTCCGGCACCGTGCACCGTTTTGCGTGCGGACTCCGTTTTGCGTGCGGATCCTGGCACCGTGCATCGTTTTGCGTGCGGACTCCGGCACCGTGCACCGTTTTGCGTGCGGACTCCGTTTTGCGTGCGGATTCCGGCACCGTGCACCGTTTTGCGTGCGGACTCCGGCGCCGTGCACCGTTTCACGTTCAGACTCCGTTTTGCGTGCGGACTCTGACGCGTGCCCTGTTTTACGTGCGGATCGCGTGGAGGCCAATTGCAAGTGTCTACGAGCAATTGGTGGCAAATCGAGGTGGGTGGCCTTATCTCCAAGTTTTATGGACTGTACAATATTTCTACTGATGTAGGACTATGCATGATAGTTTATTTCATTGTGTAGTATGCTAGATTGTAGGAATTGCTATTCCTTTTATTGTCTGTTAATATAGTTATCTTGGAACTTGAACTAGCACCCCCGTCATATGTTGTATGTGTAACCAGACTAGTAGAAAACCCTCACTTGGGCTAGGGTTTTTTATGCTTAGACATCCACACTGTTCATCCCTGGACATAGACGGAGTGTTGTCCGACCAGTACTGTTAGCTTGAGTTGTGGGTCGTTCCTGGCTGTGGAGTACCTCCAGCCAGCGTGCCTCGTGCTGTGAGCTGTTGGAGAGGCTAGTGTCTCGTGTTCCGTGTGAGCTGATTCAGCTGAGTCGTAGAGAGTGCTCCGACTGTTGTGCGAGATATTTGGGGATCTTGGGTCCTATCGTTCTGAGAGTGAGCGTGGATTTTCACTATAGCCTGCATATGCCAATGTTTGATACTCTATGTCGCACCGTTTTTCCTCAGTTGGGGTCGCGCCCCCTGAGATGCCGTAGTGGATGCGATGGTTGGCCTGTTGAGGCAGTTTTCCGCAGTGGATGCGATGATGGGCCTGTTGAGGCAGTTTTGCGCGAGGGGTGTGACACCCCCAGAATTTGGATTAGTCCTCTATATAAATGATATAATAGGACTAAATCTCTAACCCGGCTATAGCATTTTGGATGGTAGCAAGATCCAAGAGGAACATGAGAGTTAAGCGTGCTAGAGCTAGAGTAGTTCTAGGATGGGTGACCCCCTGGGAAGTGGGGCGTCACAAGGGGTGAGTTAGTCGGGCAGGACGCCCCACGTAAATCCCGTCCTCATGTGGATGTGTGGTAGTGGGCAGGTGCGTTCCTAGTCGACCGGCGCAGGCTTGACTGGACCCTATGAGGCAGTCAGTTCGATTGGGTCTATTGAGCACCTTGGGTGCGAGTGGTCTCTTTTACTTTCATCTGTTCCACTTTTTGAGTATCTAGTTAGAGGCATGGTAGCTGTAGAGTAGCTCCAGCTTTTCTTGTTCAGATTTCATTGCACTGTTATCTTTTACCTCTAGTAGACTTGGTGGGCAGACCGTTGGGCTTGTTGACGGCACCCACTGAGAACTACTATGGGAAGTAGTTCTCACACCCGTCGTGGTGTCTTTTCCCCAGGAACTTCTTCTCCTGTTCCTGTTGCTCCAGTTGCTGATCCTTCTGACAGAGGCGAGGGAGTCGCGAGCTAGTTCCCTACCCGTCATTGGAGTGTAGCGGTACCCCTCCAGAGGAGAGCTTCAGTAGATTAGTTTACTTCTTTTTCCTCTGTTGAGAGACCTTTGTGGTGAGTTATAGAGTTGTACTTTATTTTACAGTTTGAGAGACTGATGTAGTGAGGATATTCTTGTATCGAGAGTCTGTACACTGATGTATTTATTGGAGATACCTCCCTTTTGAGTTTTGTATCAGAGGACTTTGTATACGATCGTATTTGGGAGATGGATATTGTATTATTTTCAGTTGTACAGTGCTTGGTTTTCAGTTTTTAGTAGTTTACTTTCCGCTCTGATATCTGTATACTGTAGTTGATTCTTTCTGCAGGTTAGACGCTTCGTCTGTACGGCAGTTTCCGTACAGACGGCGGATCTGTTGGCGAGCCCGGGTCGCAGTTTCGACCCCGGGGCGTGACAGATTAGAGTGGTATCAGAGCCTAGGTTGTAGGTCGTGGTGGACTTAGAAACCCTAGGCTTGTGGTTGGATAGTAGGAGGACTACGTGAGAGTCGTGACTTTTAGCGAGAGTCCTGATTGAGTTTTTACCTCTCCCAAGAGACGGGATGAGAGTTTGGCATGTTTACTTTCCTAAGCGATTATGTTGGCTGCCGACAACATAATACTATGGAATGGATGACATGTCTTGGACTTTCGCTGGAGTGGGTCGCATGGTGGTTGTGTCCCGACGTTGTTGTTTTGCAGTGGGTTGCGATACCCCTGAGACGTCGTGTTGTGAAGAGGACACACCCCGCCCTGATGAGTACCCGAGCAGCGGGAGGTAGAGCTATCAGGGCAGAGCGAGACCCAGGAGTTTGTGTGTGGAGATAGTACTTCCCACTGGCCGAGCTACCAGGTGGATGCCCTGGCCGAGTTACCAGGAGGATACTTCCCACTGGCCGAGCTACCAGGTGGATGCCCTGGCCGAGTTACCAGGAGGATACTTCCCACTGGCCGAGCTACCAGGTGGATGCCCTGGCCGAGTTACCAGGAGGATACTTCCCACTGGCCGAGCTACCAGATGGATGCCCTGGCCGAGTTACCAGGAGGATACTTCCCACTGGCCGAGCTACCAGGTGGATGCCCTGGCCGAGTTACCAGGAGGATACTTCCCACTGGCCGAGCTACCAGGTGGATGCCCTGGCCGAGTTACCAGGAGGATACTTCCCACTGGCCGAGCTACCAGGTGGATGCCCTGGCCGAGTTACCAGGAGGATACTTCCCACTGGCCGAGCTACCAGGTGGATGCCCTGGCCGAGTTACCAGGAGGATACTTCCCACTGGCCGAGCTACCAGGTGGATGCCCTGGCCGAGTTACCAGGAGGATACTTCCCACTGGCCGAGCTACCAGATGGATGCCCTGGCCGAGTTACCAGGAGGATACTTCCCACTGGCCGAGCTACCAGGTGGATGCCCTGGCCGAGTTACCAGGAGGATACTTCCCACTGGCCGAGCTACCAGATGGATGCCCTGGCCGAGTTACCAGGAGGATACTTCCCACTGGCCGAACTACCAGGTGGATGCCCTGGCCGAGTTACCAGGAGGATACTTCCCACTGGCCGAGCTACCAGGTGGATGCCCTGGCCGAGTTACCAGGAGGATACTTCCCACTGGCCGAGCTACCAGATGGATGCCCTGGCCGAGTTACCAGGAGGATACTTCCCACTGGCTGAGCTACCAGATGGATGTATTGCCCCTGGCTGAGCTACCAGGTGGGCACTTTGCCCGGGCCGAGTTACCAGGTGGTTGCTTTAGTGAGATTGAGATGGTCTGACAGGACGCCAAAATTTGGTGGCGTCGAGTTCATCCTGTTGGACTACTGGGAGCGCAGTTGTTGACTTGGAACCAGTTTCGTGCTTTGCGGCTCAGGGCCTTCTTTCCTGCCAGTGTAAGCAGAAACTGGAAGGGGATCTTAGACTCCTGCAGCAGGGGAGTCGACCTCTTTTGGAATTTGTTCGCGAGTTTGGCGATTGTCGAGCCGTGTACCCCATGTCGCCTGGATGAGGCCCAGGAGGTTGAGCTAGTTGAGAAAGGACTGCATGGGAATATCTATCACTTGGTGTATTCTCGGCGGGTGCCGACGTTAGATGTAGCGATTGAGCATGCTTAGCGGGTTGACCGAGGATCAGTGATCATGTCAGAGATAGACGGAGCGCTAGGGACCAGCTCCAGGGAGAGGCATCCAGTGCCGCCTGAGTTTGAACAGTCGAGTAGATCGAGACCCTGGGGCCGCCACGATTCCAGTCTGAGGGTTGTGAGTCTCAGAGGAGACAGGGACCAGGAGGTTCTCCACAGCCGATGTAGCAGCAGCAGCAGCGGGATGACTGTGTCCTTGGTGGTGGGCCGCATTCTGCGCCGCAGTGTGACCACAGGCAGGGCACAGATCATGGTCATGTCCTAAAGCGGGGTCATCAGTCGCTTGGGCAGCTTCGGCTCCTCCTCCTCCGCTCTTCCAGACAGGCGGAGCTTCGACAGGTTATGGCCAGATAGTTAGGGCCACTTCTTCGCGGCAGTCCGGCGGACGACCACCCCCGAGCGGGAGCGTCTATGTCACACAGGACGAGGATTCGGGGGCAGCTAGCCACGTGGTGGCAGGTATTAATCTTATCTCCCTACACACACTCGAGCGTTATTTGTTACCGGAGCATTGCATTCTTTTCTTCTGTAGGGCATTTGCATTGATGTATGGGCTAGAGATAGGACCCATAGCTTGTGCTCGTGAGGTTCAGATACCTGATCACGTGTTGCACATAGATGGGTGTTATTGGTCCTGCCCAGTGCAGTTGGGGCCCTGGTTTTTGCCTGTTGATCTTTTGGCCCTTCCTCAGTTCCGGAATTTCGAAGTAGTGTTGGTTATAGTACTGTGAGGATCTGAGGCCTTGATGCTTGAGTGATACCACACCGTTGATACACGGTGATGATGCCACACCGTTGATACACGGTGGTGATGCCACGCCGTTGATACACGGTGGTGATGCCACGCCGTTGATACACGATGGTGATGCCACGCCGTTGATACACGGTGGTGATGCCACGCCGTTGATACACGGTGGTGATGCCACACCGTTGATACACGGTGGTGATGCCACACCGTTGATACACGGTGGTGATGCCACGCCGTTGGTGCACGGCAGTGATGCCACGCTGTTGGTGCACGGCAGTGATGCCACGTTGTAGGTACACAACGGTGAGAGTTTTTGGATGATTCGGACTTTTGACCGCGAGTTTTGGGCATCAACTTTATGATCGCCTTGCGAGCCAGTTTTCAGTCCCGTTCACCGACCGTTTGGTCCCCGTCAGGGTGTTCTTTGTGAGTTGAGGGATCGACTTTGACCCGTGGGTCCGTTGGGGTCATGTTAGCATGTTGAGCGACCAACTGTGGCATGAGATTGTGTCTCTTGAGGATCCCTTTTGAGGGTAGCCTGCAGTTGAGTAGTCCACTCGGGTGGTTTTGGATCGGGAAGTGACCGAGTGAAGACCCAAACTTATTGGATTTCCCTTCCTTATTGGACGAGTCTGCGGGTATGCTTCGGGTCGTCTTGTTGTGGGTGGCACCATGTTGTGGTTTGGTGCGTATTACACCTGTGGTTATTTCAGTTTTCCCCCAGCCTTTTAGTGGAGCCCGTGGTTTTTCACGTCTCAGCTCAGTAGTGATGTGATTTTCCTCGCCGTGATTTACTTGCCCCTTTGAGATCTGTGATTATTGGAGTACGAGGGACGCCCGTTGCAATTTCTGGCTCGAGAGATGAGAGAATTGCACATCGGGTCATACCGTACTTGTTGTTGTTGTTGCGGAGTAATCACGAAGAGCGAGTGGGGGAGCTGGAGGCGTATTGTTAGATACCTAGCCGTGGTATTCTTGACTCCTGATGGGCTTGATCTAGTTTCGAGGACGAAACTTTCTTTTAGTGGGGGAGGATGTGAGGTCCCGGAATCCCCCGCGTAGGGTTGCTGGTTGTTGGGCAGCTTTTGGTCGCCGTTGGGGGTGTTGGTGCGCGTGTTGGGGGCCCAGAAATGGATTTGTGATGCAAGTTGGGATTTGCTGGCATCACTGGAGGCCTGCGTGGGTAGCGCGCAATTTGGACACAAGTGGTGGACTTCGGGCTTAATTGAGACCCCGTGGAAAGTTGGAGGACCCGTCGGGTGTTTAGAAGTGATTTCGCACGATTCAGATGTCAAAATTAGACTCCGGGTGAAGTCCGGATAAAAGTTTACCTCTCCGGTCGCCTTCGGGAATTTTTAGAGTTGGAATTTGGCAAATCGGACTTTAAAAATGGACCCGGCGCGAAAATCGGATCGAGTGGGCATTCGGCAAATTTTCGGATGAGAATTTGGAGAAATGGACATCGTTTTTGGATTCAGCGCGCGAAATCGCTAAGATTGGACTATTTATTTGTTTAATTTGGAGCCCGGATGGTTTGCACGTTTTTCGAGGCAACGCGGCACGAGATTCGAGGCGGGCGCGTTTTGCGAGGTGTCGCAGCACGCTTTCCGAGGGCGTACGGCGCACGCGTGGGCGGCAGGCAGGCGCGCTTGGGAAGCGCGCCTCCGGCGTGGGGCGCACGCGGGGGCCGCCACGTGGCGGGCCCCCACTGGCGCTCGCTCGGGCGCGCGTTACACCGCGCCCGTGTGGCGGGCCCGTGTCACGCGACTGCGCGGGCACGGTGTCACGCGCCCGTGTGGCGCGCAGGCTGCGCGCCCGCGTGGCACGCAGGGGCGCAGCCACGTGGCGCGCCCCGCGGTTGCCTGCGCCTGGTGCACCCGGCTGGGTGCTGTGGACCGCGGGTGCACCGTGCACCGCGGGCCGTGGACCACCTCCTCCCCTCTCCCTCTTTTTCCTCTTCTTCTTCCTCCCCGCAAGCCACCTTCTTCCCTTTCTTTCTTTCTTCTGCACCCGAGAGCGAGAGGGAGTGAGGGAGGAGGTTGTGGGAGTTGGCGTTTCGCATCGCGGGCCTCGTGGAGCGCGCGAGGCTTCCGATGGGGGCGTTGCGGCGACGGCGGCGCAGTCGGGTAGGTCCCGTGTGTTGGTTTTACTGTATTTTTGTACAGTTTTTGGGGCGATCTTTTGGACTGTAATTAACCCTCTTGCTCTTTTTTGTGTTGGGCACCGTGCACCGTTTTGCGTGCGGACTCCGGCGCCGTGCACCGTTTTGCATGCGGACTCCGTTTTGCGTGCGGATCCTGGCACCGTGCACCGTTTTGCGTGCGGACTCCGGCACCGTGCACCGTTTTGCGTGCGGACTCCGTTTTGCATGCGGATTCCGGCACCGTGCACCGTTTTGCGTGCGGACTCCGGCGCCGTGCACCGTTTCACGTTCAGACTCCGTTTTGCGTGCAGACTCCGACGGCGTGCCCCGTTTTACGTGCGGATCGCGTAGAGGCCAATTGCAAGTGTCTACGAGCAATTGGTGACAAATCGAGGTGGGTGGCCTTATCTCCAAGTTTTATGGACTGTACAGTATTTCTACTGATGTAGGACTATGCATGATAGTTTATTTCATTGTGTAGTATGCTAGATTGTAGGAATTGCTATTCCTTTTATTGTCTGTTACTATAGTTATCTTGGAACTTGACCTAGCACCCCCGTCATATGTTGTATGTGTAACCAGACTAGTAGAAAACCCTCACTTGGGCTAGGGTTATTTATGCTTAGACATCCACACTGTTCATCCCTGGACATAGTGTTTTCTCGCCCGGGTAGTGGGCCGAGAGGTCGGGACTTGCTTTTAGTGTGGGATGCTTTTACACTCTTGCCTGGGAGCAGAGTGGAGTCTGGTAGTTGTACTGGGTTGCGTATCTGTGCCGGGAGCCGTTTGGGTAAACGGTAGTCCCGGGAGGTCTTGTTTCCCTGTTGTGCCGTCGTGGTGGGAGCCGTTGCACAGACGGCAATCCCGGGCCGTCGAGTATCTTCCGGTCCGTCTTGTTGGGAACCGTTGGGGTTAACGGTGATCCCAGGTCGTTGAGTGTTGTCCGACCAGTACTGTTAGCTTGAGTTGTGGGTCGTTCCTGGCTGTGGAGTACCTCCAGCCAGCATGCCTCGTGCTGTGAGCTGTTGGAGAGGCTAGTGTCTCGTGTTCCGTGTGAGCTGATTCAGCTGAGTCGTAGAGAGTGCTCCGACTGTTGTGCGAGATATTTGGGGATCTTGGGTCCTATCGTTCTGAGAGTGAGCGTGGATTTTGACTATAGCCTGCATATGCCAATGTTTGATACTCTATGTCGCGCCGTTTTTCCTCAGTTGGGGTCGCGCCCCCTGAGATGCCGTAGTGGATGCGATGGTTGGCCTGTTGAGGCAGTTTTCCGCAGTGGATGCGATGATGGGCCTGTTGAGGCAGTTTTGCGCGAGGGGTGTGACACCCCCAGAATTTGGATTAGTCCTCTATATAAATGATATAATAGGACTAAATCTCTAACCCGGCTATAGCATTTTGGATGGTAGCAAGATCCAAGAGGAACATGAGAGTTAAGCGTGCTAGAGCTAGAGTAGTTCTAGGATGGGTGACCCCCTGGGAAGTGGGGCGTCACAAGGGGTGAGTTAGTCGGGCAGGACGCCCCACGTAAATCCCGTCCTCATGTGGATGTGTGGTAGTGGGCAGGTGCGTTCCTAGTCGACCGACGCAGGCTTGACTGGACCCTATGAGGCAGTCAGTTCGATTGGGTCTATTGAGCACCTTGGGTGCGAGTGGTCTCTTTTACTTTCATCTGTTCCACTTTTTGAGTATCTAGTTAGAGGCATGGTAGCTGTAGAGTAGCTCCAGCTTTTCTTGTTCAGATTTCATTGCACTGTTATCTTTTACCTCTAGTAGACTTGGTGGGCAGACCGTTGGGCTTGTTGACGGCACCCACTGAGAACTACTATGGGAAGTAGTTCTCACACCCGTCGTGGTGTCTTTTCCCCAGGAACTTCTTCTCCTGTTCCTGTTGCTCCAGTTGCTGATCCTTCTGACAGAGGCGAGGGAGTCGCGAGCTAGTTCCCTACCCGTCATTGGAGTGTAGCGGTACCCCTCCAGAGGAGAGCTTCAGTAGATTAGTTTACTTCTTTTTCCTCTGTTGAGAGACCTTTGTGGTGAGTTATAGAGTTGTACTTTATTTTACAGTTTGAGAGACTGATGTAGTGAGGATATTCTTGTATCGAGAGTCTGTACACTGATGTATTTATTGGAGATACCTCCCTTTTGAGTTTTGTATCAGAGGACTTTGTATACGATCGTATTTGGGAGATGGATATTGTATTATTTTCAGTTGTACAGTGCTTGGTTTTCAGTTTTTAGTAGTTTACTTTCCGCTCTGATATCTGTATACTGTAGTTGATTCTTTCTGCAGGTTAGACGCTTCGTCTGTACGGCAGTTTCTTTACAGACGGCGGATCTGTTGGCGAGCCCGGGTCGCAGTTTCGACCCCGGGGCGTGACAGCTGCCCCGGCCGCCGGAACAGTATTCCTTGCCTCGAAATCCGTGCTTGGGCATCCGGGCTCCGAAAAATATAAGTAAATAGTCCATTTCCATCGTTTTCGAGCGCTGAATCCAAATCCGATGTCTGTTTTACCCAATTCCACTTCTAAAATTCGTTGAAGGCACCCAGCTAAGTAATCTTAATCCAAATTTCGCGCTGGGTCCAATCCTGAGGTCCGACATGCGCACAAACACCTCCAACACACAGCCTAGGCCTCCAGAAGCCGTTAGTCCAACAGTAATCCTCTCGTGGGGATTCGGGTCCTCACAACTACCTTCGATTCCCACTCAATTTTTTAGAGGAAAGGAGCACAAATAAGTCATACTTTTTACCTGCGAGGTTGGTGGTCGCACTTGATTGGCGACTTGACTACACAGTAAAGTCAGCGAGAATGAAGGAGGAGATATCTTGCCTCAGAAATCCAAAACGAGGTGAGAGAAGGTAGCCATTATTACCGTTCAAATTCGAGGGTTTGAGAGAGTTAGGGATAAAGACGGATCCTCGATGAGAACTTCCTCATTAATAGCAAGAGACAGATGGCAAGAGAGTATAGAGAAAGAAAAAAAGATGATAAAGGAGTTGCCGATGGAGGCGGATCTCAAATGAGATCTTGCTCATTTATTATGGTCGTTGCGAGATGAGTCAAGAGAAGTAGAGAGGAAGAAGATGGTGTCCGATACGAGGAAGCAAGAGATTGGTAAAGGAGTAATGCGGGAGGAGGAAGGTAGGTGCGCGGCCATTAACGAAGGGCATTTTTTTCTAACCTTTGCCCCTGGGATAAACCAGCGAAACCACCCTATTCTGCTGGTCTCAGGGAATAGCTCTTAACAGGTTATCTTTGGATAATCCTTTAAGAGTGGGATATTTAAAACCCACATCCTAAGGCAGCATTTGGGTGAATTAGCAGGATAAAATGGACTATTCCTATCTTATCCTGCAACCAAACACTGCCTAAAATTAGGAAAAAGGTGATCAAAATATAGTATTTCTTAATACTTATTATGTAAAGTTATAATTTGTTATATTTATTTAAAGTAAATTTTAATTTTTTATCCAATCTTAACCGCTGAATAAATTAATAATTTTGCTCAAAATAATTGATTTTTTTCATAAGTTAATAATTTTGAGAATTTATTATATAGTCAAAACTTCTAAGAACTAATTACCACCTTTTATATATAAGGAAAAAAAATACTATTTTTTAGATCTAATTAAGATGATGATCATTATTAAGATGACAATCATTAAGAACATATGAGATAAAATAGTGACACTTGGCAACACATTATTCATTTTGGAACCATGCTTTGACTTGATGCTTGTTATCAGCTAATTCGATATCGAGTTAGTTTATATTTCTAACTTAATTCAATTCTAAAAAAATAAATAAAGTGTGCAATATGTTATATCTATCCCTCTCTATCTCTCTCTCTCTCTTAAAAAAAAATAATAATAATAATGTATAAGGTGTCTTCGTACGGTTTGACTTTTCAATACCAGCCGCAACTTGCATTTGTCTTTGGATTGTGTGTCCTGCATCTGCATTTACTAACAGTATCTAATAAAGTAAAACGAAAAGCATTTAGAGCTTTTATCACAATAAAAGGTAAAAATAAAATTCTAATCTTTAATAATAAAAAATACTAATTGAACATTTAAATATATATATATATATATATATATATATATATATATATATATATATATATATATATATATATATATATATATATATCTTACATTCTATTTATTTTGAGATGATCTTTTTTTTTGAAGTGTATGATTAGCATTACTCATTTTATAATTGCCTGGCCTTATAGAGCTCACCAACGAATTTCCGCATCCATGAAAAAATTCTTGAATCTTCTTTATTGAACCCGCTTGTAAATCAACGGTTAAAATTTAGATTAAAACTAAAGACAAATTTAAAATGTAACACGGAGTTGTTTAGAAAATTAGTGAAGGGATCCGTACTTCGCAGCCGGTAGAAACTATATAAATAATTAATTATAAAAAAATATTATTTTTTTTTATACTTTACTTGTTATATTTATAAAAAATTCTTTATTATTGGCGGCAGGAACCGGCCCGACGACGCTTTCTCCGACGACGGCGACAGTGATGATGACGACAATCCTTCGACCGCAACGGAGGAGGTGGGTGAGCATTAGTGAGAGAGAAGGAAGGCAAAGTGTCATGATAAATTAATTTGAAATATAGATAGAAAAATTATAGATGGTAGTAAAATTATTTGAATATTAACTAAAGGTTTAGTGGGAAGAAGGGAAAGAGTTACACGCTAGTGAGGATGAAGTGGAAGATGAAAAGGAAGGGTCGTGCTGGATTAATTGAAATTAAATATTTAGTAGAGAAAAAGTAAAAATATAGTTGGAGAGAAATCAATTAATTAGAAAACTAAAAGCAGATTCTCAGAATAAATTTAAATTTAAATTAATATTATAGAGCAATAAATTATATTTATTCATTAATAAATGTCTCTGAAACTTTTTATATACCTTCTTAATAAATATAATTTTTAATATTAAATTAAATATACATCAATTTTAGGACACTCTTAATAAACGTATTTATTTTTTATTAATAATATAAACATAATATTAAGTTTTTATTATCTCAAATTTTAATTCAAATTTGAATTCACTTTTTTTTTATTTGTTGCTATTTTGAATCTTATTTTGTATTTGAATAATTTTTATAATTAATAATAAAGAGTATAATTTCAATGAAATATTCAATTATAATTAAAATTTTGTTAAACGAAGAAAAGTGATATGGGGAGACGAGAGGACGTGCATTAGGAAAAAAAGAGGGAGAAGTTGAAAGGACAACAAAAAATTCAAATTCAGGAGAATTTGCAGCATAAGATATAAGGAATTAATAGATAGGTATCAATTCGGTTCACACAATATATAATAAAATACTAATTTGATTCACACAGATAAAAAAATAAACTGGTTCACTAAAAATAATTAAACCGGTTCGATTCAACACAATTTATAATATAAAATATTAATTCAGTTCAACACAATTTATAATATAAAATATTAATTTGGTTCAATACAAAATATATAATAAAATACCGGATCAATTCAACATAGATAAAAAGATGGATTGATCCAGTGGGTTCAGTTTTAAACAAATGACAGAATTAAGTTCATAAAATATCGATTCAGTTCAACATAAAATATCAATTCGATTCAACACAAATAAAGAGATAGATTGATTCAGTAAATTCAGTTTAACATAAAATATATAAAATAAAATACCGATTCAGTTCAACACAGATAAATAGATTGACTGGTTCAGTAAATTCGGTTCAAAACCGATGAAAAAATGCGATTCAAAATAAATAAACGAAAGAGTACCATGTGTGGCAATCCATCCTGAGAGGATTAATAATTTTGTATAGATTACAATTACTTCTAATAGCAAGTTTATTGAAAACAAACAAAGTTCTAAAAAGATAAAAAGGCGGTGGCAAAATAAGTGCCCAAATTAAAGGATAAAAAATAATAATAATAAAGAAAAGGGAATGTTGATGGAAAACATTGGAAGTAGAGGGGACCTCTGTACTTGTTTAGCAAAATCTTATGTTCCCTTCTTAGTAATGAACAAGGAACAAGAACACGAAATTCCATAGGCACCTTTACAACTCGGAATTGAACACAAGAATAGGGGGAAACAATGCCCTAGCTTTTTCAAATGCAATTGTAAATAATTGTACAAGGGCGGGAGAGATCAGAAAGAGGTTAGCCCCCATGTTATGACAATTCCCAAAAAAATACCCCACACCCCACTCGACTTTTTCCTATTTAGTGAATCAGCTTTTCCTCATATAACCAGCTGTCTCTCAAAGCTCACATTCTCTTTTGGAGAATGGAGCTGTCTCTTAACTGTTAAACGGTGGCTCCTCGACTTTGATCTCCAAGCAGGAGAAGCACTTTTGAGTAACAAGCAGTATTGGGGGCAAATTAACTGCTGGACCGAAGAAGTGGGTTAAACTGATCGAAGATGATGCGCCCACCTCGGCCGATCCTTCCGTGAAACCGCAGAGTAGGGGCCGAACCATCATCTTCAACAGGCGGACCCACTGGCGCTCTGATGCCTGCAGCAGTGAGCTTATCTATATCCAACGGTCTCGTGAACAGCATAACTGGTTCTTGTACCTCCTGAATCAATTGAAGACATGACCCAAAAAGATGTTTAAATTGGAGAAATTAGCCTAGAAGTGAGAAAACAGGAAACAACTAAAAATTATAGTCGAAGTTCTCCTCGGACCAATTAGAAGTTAGAAAACAAGATCAAAATATGTGGGAATGACAAGAAGAAACTTTATGGGTATCAGTTTCTGTTGATAATTAACAAATGGTATATTCCTGAAAAAAAAAGTACCAAATCCACCTGCGGGCATCTTCTCCTGCCTCTCATCAGCCAACTAGAGCAAGCAAAAAGAGATACATGGGACAGAATATTTAGGATGGATGGCAGAATAAGCTATCCATTATTAAGCCTATAAGGATGGGAGGAATTTATGATGTGACATGTGGACAAACCAATTCCAATGGAGGATGATAAAGTATTAATAAACTATCATTTACTTTCATTAGGGATTATTTTAGGGATTCCATGTCCCACTGAAGAGGTGATCTATTTGCATTCCTGATGAGTATGCCAAAAATAGCATATGGTAGTTTGAAATTATTTTTTTCTTTTTCCTTTTTGCATATTCTTCCTAATTATCCATTTAATCATATTCCACATTCAAGTCATCGTCTCGGAATAAAGATAAATCTGCTATCCAACCAAATCATGGATGCCAAAACCTATCAAAGAACTAAAAATTAATCTCCTAACTTTCAATCAAACAAGAAAATATTTAGACAGAATAAGTTATCATTGGATATCTTATTCCAATATTCAAACAGGGACTAAATATTTTGTTCTTACGCAACTAAAAAACAGAGAAAGGAAGAAAGAAAGCATACCCTCTTACGTAGCCAACCATTAGGCAGAGGCTCTTGTTTCAACTCATGCTTTACTCGCTGTGGGGGAATCACCCTTAGCTTTAAATTTTGCAATCTCGATCGAGTATTCGAAGGCCAATCATTCGTTCGTTCATTTGTTGCGTCCTCAGAATCCATATACTCATCTTCATCGCTTGAAAATGATTGGGAGGCTACTAATGCAGTTCCGTCTTCAACAAGCTGCGCCCCATGCTACATATAGAATAAAGAATTGGTGTCATCCAAATGCAAGAATGAGACACTATTAGCAATTAACTGTGAGCAAACAGTATATAGAAAATAAATATATACCAAACAATTTGAACTTTAGAAAGGCTATGGCCAAGCTAGAAATGTGCTTGAGTAGGTTGTGATAGCCAATGACAGATACTGCATGTGACTTTCTAATCCAGCATAAAACTACAATAGATAACCAATATGTGCTTTTCAAATAAAAAAAGAAAAGCCTGATACTATATCTTCTACTTTTGAAGCAGGACCTGGGATCCAAGGCTTTGCCCTTTAAGCCCTGTTATCCAAGGCCCCACTGTATGAGGGTATCTTCGGTCTCTAGGAATTTTTTAATTGCCCTCAGGGAATTCTGACGAAAGAAGTTATGATATACGGAATAAGAATATGTATATAGGGAAATCAAACCATTAAACATTAGTAGATACGTCATTAAGTTTTTGTTTGGTGTTTTATAATATTGATGAAAATGTTGCTACCAGTATCAAGGGGAAATCTGCCCACACCATTATCAAAAAATCCCAAAATTTGTTTCTGTTAAAACTCAGCATAAATAAAACAAAAAAAAGGGGGGGCCAGAAGAAATAGTTAAACATGTTGATATTATATGAACAACAAGATGTTATATGAACAACATACAAGATGTTTGTATAAAAACATCAACAGCTGTTTTCTCACAATGACAAAAAATATGAAACTACCAGCAACTTTAAAACCCTCAACAAAATGCAAAATCTAGGAGGAAAAAACCATATATGTAACTTTCCTTTTATTAAGTCATACATAAATATACTTGTCTATGTAGATTAATAGAGAATAAAGAATCACAGAGAAATCACTTGGGAGTTACTTTATTGTCTCTCGTAATTCAATACTCGGCAGAGCTTTGTCATGCACAATATCAGAATAAATAAACAAAAAGGCTCCCAAAAAAACTAGTGCTAACAACAAGTGTTACCAAGTACCTTATATTTCATTTGTATACGTTGAAGGCTGACCTCGCACTCCAATATATCTCGCTTCTTTTCTTCTCTCTGCACATGAAAGCTTTCTTACTAGGAGAAAACACAGCTTTTCAACATTTAAAATAATTCAAAATGAAAAACAACTTCTGATAGTTCATTAGACTTTGCTTTGTGAAAAGACCTTAATCAGAGCCTCCAATAGTGTCTTTGCCTGGTCCAAGCTACGCCTAACCTGATGCAAATTTCAATAGAGATTTTATATTAAATAAATTAAGTACGGCAAAATTCCAGATTTTATTCTGAACTACCAATTCCCAATAAATAGCAATCAAGAAAAAATAGTATTGCCAAACAATCAACAAGTAGGGGTACAAAGAAAAGGCCAAGTCTTCCAAATTAAGGTTTAACGATTGGCTGAAAGTCTGAAACATTTTAATTTCTGCCAATCTTGATCTGAAACTGCCCAAGCATCAGGGTATAGGCAACAATAAAATAAGGGTAGACCAAAACTCACAACTTCGATCAACAGTACAGTGCGTAAACTATGCATTTTCCATAATTTAGAGTTATGGCCAAAAACAGCGAGGCTGTGGAATAAGAATAGTCAAAACAGCATGGCTGTAACCCTGTCATTGTAGGTCATTCCGAAATAAGTCCTTGAACTTTATTATTATTATTATTACTACTATATTTGATTGACATCCCCTCAATTTTCATTTGTTTTGATTTTAGTTATTTTGGTCAATTGAATTGGGATTACATAAAAATGAATGACTCCATTAGCTATTGTCTTTTAATTAACAATAAAATCCACACTTCATATAGCTAAAAAGTAGTTAAAGCTGTGAAATTCGACAGTACTAATGTTTAATGGATCGCTATTCCAATTGACTGAACTAACTGAAATCAAAACAAAAAGGAAGCAGATGCCAATTATAGAAAAATAAAGCTAAGGGGCCTATTTCAAATGTTTGATAACTGAAGTCTCCGAACATCCTCACTGTACCTTCAGTTCTGGTTTAGTCAAGTAGGATTTTGCCAAACTCCTCATCTGAAAGGACAGTGCTTGGCCAAAAAAGGTCCAATTTAGCATTCATACGTGTTGATTGGCAGAAAATGGTCCAATTAGTGTTCATACGTGTTGCTTGGCAAAAAAAGATCCAATTTAGTGTTCATACGTGTTGCTGGAAAAAAAAAAACAGACTATAACCTGGACCCCTAAACCAAAAGATCCAATTTAGTGACATCCAGCTGAATGAGTCAATTTGAGAATCCCCTTGTACGAAGTGGGAAAAGATAGGGGAAAGGAGACAATGGCACAAAAACAAAATCATATGACTACAAGTAATTATCTGGAAAACTCATTGCCCTAACAACACATGTAAGCAACCGCTTTTAGAAGTATGCAAACGACATTATACATGTAACAAAATAGGGAGCAACAGACTTTACCAGACGAAGTTTCTCAAAGGATTGAGCATTGTTTTCTCTCCTTTGCATCTGAAAAAAGGAAGAGTAAAGATAATTATAGTACTTTGTACAAAAGTAAGTAGTAATATCCAATATGTTTCTCTCACCCTTCTTGTGTGAAGACGAGGAGCCTTTTCCCTTGGTCTAAACACATTGTAGGGATTTGTATCATTCACTGGTGGAGGAGGCTGCAGAGTAAGAATAGAAATTTCGCCTTTCAAAACAAGCTGGAATAATGAGAATGCAAACAAAATAATACACAGTACGCAAAAGATTTCAGTGAACTAGGAGGGCAACATAATCAATAACAAAATTTATGATTAACTATAGGATTTGTTAGCTAGTTCGATTAGAAGAATACCAGACTCGGCAGAAGAAGACCGCCATTAAGTAAATATGTTGGCAGTTTACTTATAAGCTATTTAGTTAATTACGTAACTAATGAATATAATCAAATTGACGAATCCAAGAGACAATGTGGAGTTATTTCTGGAAAACACTCCAAGATAAGTGCTAAGAAAGAGTATAGCATCTTGTGTCAAATATAATTGTCATAAATATCATAGAAAGCACGGATAGTAATTACTAACATGCACAGCAATGCTATCGGCAAGAATTACTGTGATGCCCCGCTTCCCGAGGGGAACACCTATTCTAGAGCTACTCTAGCCCTTATACACCTAACCCTGTTAACCTCTTGGGCATAGCCATCGACCAAAATATTATAGTCGGGCTAAGATCTTTAGTCCTACGATACCTTATATATAGGACTTTCAAATCCTAGGGGTGCCACAATAACAGAAACTACTGATAATAATTACCTGTAACCGTCGAAGAATAGGTTTCTGCCACCGCTCTCGCTGTAAAATGATTGAAAAAAATTCTTGATTAGACCAAAAAGACAACCATAAACTTTTAGCTAATCTTCTTATTGGTTTATATATATAGAGTGTGGCTGGTATGCTTTTATAAGCACGAAGCCCTCCGTGCTTATAAGTCATTTACGATGTTGGGACTTTGGAATCGGCGATCAGCTCCGTTAGACTTAATCTAGAGTATTTGAAGTACCTAGAAAATAAAGTTCGCAATTTTTTGATATCATTTGCCTAGTGATAGAAAAGGCTCAAAATCAACGGCTAAAAATAAAAATCTCAAAAAATGTGATAATATGATACTAAAATTTTAGATCAAAGATATTGATCGTGTTTTATATAGTATAAAGAATTTTCTATAAAAATTTCACATGATTTAAATATTTCTACACTGTTAAACTTGCAAACGGCTCACCAGAAAATTTTACTTAACATAAAGAATAAGATTAAAACTTTCGATTTGAAATTTAAGTCTTTTATCTTATTTTTTATGTGATTTTTATTTTCAGCCGTTCATTTTGAGACTACTCGTTCATTAGGCAAACAAAATCAAAAAATTATAAAATCTGATTTCTAGATAGTTCCAATACTGTAGATCATGTTGTCCTATCATCGAAGACAAGGCCTTTGTACTTTCTAAAGTATAAGAGCCTAGCCCCCTCTCCCTCCCTCTCTCTTTCTCTCTCTCTCTCTCTATATATGATATATATATATATATATATATATATATATATATATATATATATATATATAGATAGAGAGAGAGAAAGAGAGAGGGAGAGAGAGAGCTAGGCTGGAATGCTATTAGTAGTAAACAGACTTCGTTGCCATACATTTGTTTTTAATGATAGAGCTTCCAAAACGACGATCGACACCGTTGAACTTACAAATGTGCCACATCGACCATTAAAATAGTCACTTTTGAAACCCTTTGATCACTTGGTAATTGATGTCTAAAAATTATGAAATTTGATTGTTAAATAGTTCTATCAGCATAGATCATGCCTAACGAAGCCGATCGTCGAATCAGATGTCCCATCATCGAAAATAATTTATAAGCACGATGACCTCCGTGCTTTCGAAAGTATAGAAGATGTACTATATATATATATATATATATATATATATATATAGGGGCAATTTCCTATATACCCCTAAAAATTTTTCTGTTTTCAGATTTACCCCTCTTAGAAGGCTAATATTAAAACCACCCTTCTTACGTTCCAACTTCTTTCCAAAATACCCCTGAAGTTAAACTCTGTTAGTGTACCGTTTGGAACTGCCGTTATCTGTGTGAAATTACCATTTTGCCCTTTCAAATATACCCTAAACCCTAAACCCTAAATCCTAAAACCCTAAACCCTAAACCCTAAAACTCTAAACCCTAAAAAACCCTAAACCCCAAACCCTAAAACCCTAAACCCTAAACCCTAAAACCCTAAAAAACCCTAAACCCTAAACCCTAAAAAACCCTAAACCCTAAACCCTAAACCCGGACAAAATAGGTATATCTGATAGTTTTCAACTCCGATTATTATTTAACTCTAGTTTAACCCTAGTTAACTTAACAAAGGGAAACGGTAGGGGTATTTTTAATAACGGTGGAACGTATGAAGGGTATATTAGAAAGAAAAAAATAAGAGGAGTAAATCATATATTTCTTCATATTTCAGGGATACAGAAGTAATTATTCCATATATATATATATATAGAGAGAGAGAGAGAGAGAGTCTGACTTGTGTGCTTTTAAAAGCACGGAGGCCTCCGCGCTTCCAAGTTGTTAGAGAGAGAGAGTCCGACTTGTGTTCTTTTAAAAGCACGGAGGCCTCCGTGCTTCCAAGTTGTTTCCGATGTTGGGACTCCTAAATCTACGATCGACTCCATTATACTTGATCTAGAATATTTGAAGTATCTAAAAAATAAATTTCACAATTTCTCGCTATAATTTACCTAGTGATCGAAAGGCTCAAAATAAAAATCTTACAAAATGTGATGATATTATACAAAAATTTTAAATCGAAGATATTGATCCTGTTTTACATAGTATAAAGAATTTTCTATGAAAATTTTACATGATTTGGATATTTCTACACCGTTAAACTTGCAAACGGCTCACCACGACCATTAAAATTGTTGATTTTGAGCCCCTTTGATCAATAGGCAAATTATATCGAAAAACCGCAAAATTTATTTTCTAGGCCATTTAAATACTCTAGATCAAATTTAACAGAGCCGATCGTCCATTCGAAAGTCCTAACATCAAAAACGACTTGCAAGTACGGAGGACTCCATGCTTTTAAGAGAGAGAGAGAGAGTTTGGCTACTTGTTATTGATAGCACCAAGCACTTGGCGGTATCAAGTTTTCCACCGTTAAATCTACCCTTTGACCATTTCCACCCCTTAGATCATACTATTCCACCAACCACCCATTAAACCCTAGAAGACCGCTATCATCATAACCACACATTCTTTAATCCAAGGGCTAAAAACCTGATAGCACCAATGACTTGGTGTTATCCATAGAATAGTAGCCTAGTTTGTATATATATATATATATACTAGGGTTTCAAATGCCGCCCGTGCCGCTCGGCACAGAGCGGCACGTACCGTGCCCCTCAAATGGGGGCACGGTACAGGGGGGGTATCGCACCCCCCCAGCGTCTCGGCGATACCCATTGGGTATCGCCCGAGACAGGGCGAAAGGGTATCGCCCGTGCCGTGCCGTGCGGCACGGTAGTTTTTCTCTTTTTTAAAAAAAATCACATGCGTAGAGTATTTTTTTTGTTATTTTTTTAAAAAATCACATATTGTACAATACATAATTTTTATTTTTTTGTTTTAATCTTTAAGAGATTTAAGTTATTTTGTTCACTAACTAATTTAGGTTGTTAGTAAATGTTAGTATCTTTAAAAAATTTAGATTATTATTATTTACTAACTAATATAAAAAGTAAAGAGATAAGATAAAATGAGAATGTGATTATAAATCAGATCTTTAAAAGATTTAAGTTGTTATTATTCACTAACTAATAGCAATCTAAATCTTTTAAAGATTTAGGTTTTATGATTAAAAATATTTTTTGTCTCTTTTCCTTCTTATATTAGTTAATGAATAATAATAATTTAAATATTTTAAAAATCTAATCGGTACCCACATTCTCATTTTATCTTATCTTTCTACAATACAACCTAAATCTCTTAAAAATCTACCTCGTACCCACATTCCCATTTTATTTACGTATCTCTCTGTAATTTTGTTTGAAATTAACTTAATCATGAAAATTAAGTTAATCATGAAAGGCGGTCCACCGTCTTTAGAAGGCGGTGAGCCTTCTGTATGTGGCGCTGATATGGCAAGCTGATATGGCAAAAATAGGGTTAGTTTTACAAATAAAATTTTGATAAGATTATTTCGCAAATTATAAAATTTTAGAGAGTTTTTTTTGAAAAAAACTCTATTGTACTTTATATATAAAAAAAATTATCAATATGTTAATTGGTGAGTATAGTAAGCTATATATAGCCAGTATTCATAATTTTTTGACTAAACATTTTAAAACAATATTATAAGAGCTTATTGGAAACAAAAAAAATAAAAAAAAAATCGTGCCAGAGTGTGCCACTGGGAGGTCATGCGTTTCCATCGGCACACAAGCGTGCCACGTGTCGGCACGGAAGAGTGCCCGTACCGTACCGTGCCAGGCGGCGAGCGGCACGCCCTCGTGCCACGACACTTAATTCCTTGATATATATATATATATATATATATATATATATAATTGAGCTCCTATGCTTTTAAAAGTACCAAGTCATTGGTGCTTATATGTTTTTAGCCCTTGGATGAAAGGATGTGTGGTTAGGATGATAGTGGGCCCCTTGGGTTTAGTAGGCAGTTGGTGGAATAGAATGATCTAAGGGATGAAATTAGTCAAAGGGGTAAATCTAACGGTAGAAAACTTATAAGCACCAATTGCTTGGTGCTTGTACAAGCATAGTAGCCGGACTCTATATATATATATATTACTATTCTATCAAAAGCATAGAGCATTTGGTGCTACCAAGTTTTTCGCCATTAGATTTACCCCTTTGACCATTTCCATCCGTTGGATCATACTATTCCACCAACCACCCGCTAAACCCTAGAGGACTACTATCATCCTAACCGCACATCCCTTCATCCAAGGGCCGAAAACCTAATCGCACCAAATTATTGGTGCTATTAATAGTATAGTAGCCTAGTTCTATATATATATATATATATATATATATATATCATTACACAAACAAAACATACCTTTGTTTTCCAATAGTTATATACAGACAGAAAAACTGCATATCGTATAGATAAGGACTGCAAAGCCTGGGGAGAAAAAGGGAATTAGAAAAATTATAAAAGGTTGATTAAAAGAATTACGGGATTTTCCCAATGCAATAACAAAAAATTATAAGAGAATGATTAAAAGGATTAAGGACTTTTTCCAGTGCAATAACATGTATACTAACAAATCAAGTTGTATAGTTTAAGATTCAGTCCCAAGTAATTGACACGTTCCTTACTATGTAAAGATTTAGCATCATATAATGAGAAGAGGTGGTTTACCAAAAGAATCTTATTTAATTGTACATATTTGCAAATCAATATAGCCAAAGTTATATAATTTGCATAACTATTGGTTGGATCAATAATAGACCCATCTCCAAGTATCTAATAAAGGGCAGGATATAGAAAACATTTTAACAAATGACCATAAAACAGTTCAACTCCTAAAGGACAAACTGTTAAAGAGTATTGTTAAAGCCAATCAGTTATGCAAAATTAGGTATTTTGCCAAAATTAAAACAAAAACCACACAGTATGGATCAACTAATAATTCTTATACATAATGAGAATATTGTTATCAAGTTTCCGACCATAGGTCAATCAAATGAACTTGAATAATTAATATGAATTGAACACATGGCCATTATATCATGGTTCATACTGCATAGCAACATAGAGTCTTAGGTAAAGAGCCATACAGAGCATAATATATTAAGTATATCAACACCATAACTAGTGTGAAGTTAGGAAGCTACAAGGACGAGAAATTTATCAGGTGTCATTATATATTGTCCTAAAAGAAAGAGAGAAAAAAAAAAATCATCTTCACCTCTATAGCAGAATTAAGCTGCAAAAAGACAGGAATAGGTGATCCAAGAGTGGGAGCAATGACTCCTGCTCTTTCTCGAGTTTTATGATCCAAAACTTCCAATTTGAACAGAAGGGTCTCAAATCTGGATAAAAACAGATGTACACTTATAATCATCAAGTATAAAAGGACACCTGCAGAAATGTAAACCTACCAGCCTCAAATTAATTTTCATTATTAAAAGAAGACTTCGAATGCACTAACCACGATTGCTAAAAACTAGCTTTAATATTATTGATATTATAAAGAAAATACAACGGTCAAATTAAATTGTCAGCTAAAAGGATATGATCGCTGACTTCCACTAATCTCATACCATTAGCTTCCAATTTTAGAAAATCGAAAGTGGCAAGCAAGAAATTAGAAAAGTACTACAATATGTTTTGTAGAAGGATTCCAACAACAAATGCACATGTCACGAAATGTAGCTAGCTTATTGTCCATTTAAGCACTTTACTTGTCACAGCACGAACCAACCAAAGTCAAATTAGCATATAGTGCATGTTGCTGACAAGTAGATCATTGCAAGCTTGCACATATTCATATAAAAGTAGTTTTAATTTTTCACAAGAGTATAAATGCGAGAAAGGGAAAGGAAAATTGATTGCAAAGTAATGTTACTTTTTACTGCTCTATGAAATTATGAATTCTTTCCAGTATCTAATCGTTAATATTACAACTTTATATGATTTTGACCTTTATAATTTTTAGTTCATAAAATTTTGATTCTAGCATGAATTTAACACAAGATATATCACTAACATTGTGAAGATTAAAATTGAACTACTAAGAAGAAATGAATTAGTAACAGATACGCAAAAGCCCATCTTGAGTTCATAGCACCCACTGCAGCGCTTCCCAATTTTTATCAATCCTCTTTGTCATTATGTACCTACTGCACACTTTTCTGAGCATTGTTCCTTACGAAATTTTCATAAGAATCACTATATAAAACATGCTTGACCATATGCAGCTGTGCCAGCATCATGTGACCACGAAATGAACATATATTGCATAAGCGCTAATGTTGCAAAAAGCAACAAAAACAAGCGCATGAAGTAAAATGTATCATGGATTCAGTTGATTAATATACAAACAACAGTACTAAGGGAATAATAGAATTGTTCGAACAGAATTAGAAACTATCATTAGAAACTATCATTAGCTTCCCTTACATCAAGAAAGCTAATGGCATTCCACTAAATAACCAGAAAGAGATGTATAAAATTATATTAAAAAAAAAAGGCTGCTTAGGCTGAGACAAAATCTTTTTACTTTTCAGCCATAAGAATCTTCCGCTCATGGTTAAACTCTTCATGCCAATCCTCATCCTCATTGTCCATATCATACTCAACAAATTCGCCAATCTCCGCCCTGGCTGCAGAAAGTAATGAATGCTCAGAACCAGCATTATTCAATTACAGTTAGTAGACTACTAACAAAGTGAAATGGTTAAACAAACCTCCTCTTCCACGCAAATACGATGTAGGTTGCGTGAAGGTCTGAGCATAATCTCTTTCATATGTATCCACAACACTGAATTGCGGGGTAGGAATTTCATTCGAGCTTTTCTTTGTGGGAACTCGATGCACCTAGAGAAAACAAAAGTATCAATGCCAATTAGTTGATTCTATCAAAAGACAGTGTATCACATTATTCTCTTTGGGTCTGTTTGTTTCAACGTAAGTAGACTTTGGATTGAAGTGGACTTTGGGTTAAACTAGAGTTCGGATGAAAACTACTTCACTACCGTTGTTTGTTTTGATAGCTGTGAAAGTGAAGTTCTGTCAATTCTGTTGTTTGTTTGGCAGTAAGTGAATGATGTAAAAAGTGTAGTTCTCTATTTTCTGTGTTTGTTTCACCGAAAATTATTCAATTCCCACATCGCTGGTAAACTTACCTCCCACATGATATTATTGTCTCTTTTGTAACTTAATAAATAATAAATTATAATATAATAAAAAAACAATAATATAATTATATTTCTATGCAATTATAAAATAAAATTTAAAATAATTATACTAATTTTTAATATATAAATTATAATAATGCAACAAATAAAATCCTAAATTAAAAAATTATTAACATTTAACAAATTAATTTTCATCGTATTTTAAACATATAAATTAAATAAAAGATATATTAACACTTAACTAACCAAATTTTATCATATTTTAAACATGTAACCCAAGCATTACCATAATTAAGTTCCTCCCTAAATATTTTATTTTATTTTTTCTCCCTTACTCTACTTCACCGTAATTGACTTCACCCGATGGTGCGGCGAAGTCAATTTCGGTGTTTTAGATAAAGCGGACATTCGACCGTAATAATTTACGGTGAACCAAACAGCGAAAGTGATCCACTTCTACCGAAAATCACTTCCTCCCTCCCCACTTACGATGAAACAAACATGCCCTTTATGTAAGACGGAATTTATTGACTGAAAACCTAGTTTTAAATCTAGCTGGATAGCCCCTGTCTGGCCCAACTTCTAGAATAGCTTCTGTAGTGGGAAGTAATAGCTAAACATTAGTGCAACAAAAAGTCTACGCCTTTTTGTGTGGCAGGAAGTTCAAACGATATAAAACTTCTACTGCTCTAGCCATTTTAAAAAAAAATAGCTAGTGCAACTTCAAATAGTTTTACTTAAACAACACATTTGTAAAAGCTACAACCAGACAAAATGGACCTAGCCAAGGGCCTATTTAGCCCTGTTGTAGGAAAAATTATTACTTGAATGTAAGGTACAAGTACATCCCGTACGCCACACTCCTCAAAACTCTCTGACAGAGGCCTCAAAACTAGGATCTAACTCATTGGATAAGTCATGTGACATTTGAAAGACCTACGTATCAAAAATTATAAATTTTGTACACCAATTTCCTATAAATCAAACAATTGACCTTTTTCTAGTGTTGATTTTTTGGACTTCTTGATTCCTATATAATCAAAATATGTGTTTTTTACACATATACTCTTTAAATACTATAGATCACATCCATTGAATTAGATTTTGATTCTAAAATATGGTCATCAAATATTAGTACGCTGTGCATAAGGTGTATGGATACATTGGGTGCAAGCAATATTTTACCTGTTCTATGGTTTAGTGTTGATCAACTATGTGATGCTTGAGTAGAGCTATTAGGAGAAGGCAAGAATCACTATACTATAATATGTTACCTTTGCAACAGAAGTAAATGCTCCAAATTGGAGCTTATATTTTTGGGCCTCAGAATCTTATTTCAGTTTCCCCATGCAGCAAAAGGCAATTATGTGGTGCTTGAGTAGTGCTATTAGAAGAAAGCAAAAAGCACTATACTGTAATACATTATTTCTTCAACATAAATGAATCGGAGCTTGTGCTTTTCAGCTCAAAAAAATCTCATTTCAGATTCACACTACAACAAAAGATCCACACTTTTATGTTTGCCCAAGGTTTCACAAGACGTGGTTGCATCAAACTATAGTAGCAAAAGTGGGGTTACACATACATTCCGTGCCATTTTCAAACAATGCAACTCAAGTCGAAAGCACCAAGGAGTGATCATCTTTACCTCGTTATCGGCCTCTGCAGCAACCCGCAGCAAGTGCGAGTTGCGCGTGGAAGCTCCCGTGGTTGGCGCATCGTCATCCTCAAACTCTCTGATGGATTTAACTATCGGGAGCTTCTTGTTGATGTCGAGGGGACGAGGCCTAAATGACAACCTACTCATATCCACTTCATCTCTCTTCGAACACCGACCACTCTCCCCTTGCTCATTCCACAACCACCATTTAATCAACAAATGCTCAACACACAACTCAGTGAATTCGACACTCAAAACCAACTACAAATTACTCTATCCAATCACTCAAAAGTCCATGAATCATCTCGCGAACCACTACGGCTCACCATTCACCACAACATACTTCAAATAGGCCACTAACCCAATCAGCACAAACAACACCTCACTCAATGCTACAAGAAACGGAAACTCTAGAATCTCCTATCCCAATTACTGAAACCCAGATGGGCAATCGATGTAAAATGACCTAACACACAACTTCACTCTTAGTTGGCGATACCCTAGTTCTTGAAAAGCAAAGAAAGAACAACCATGACGCCACCTTGACCTAAAATATCCAGTCCTCGGTTACGAATCGACGAATTTCGTCACCAATTAGAGGATGGATTAGGCGTTAAATCCGTGAACGGGGACGAGGGTTTGAGGGCGCGGGTCGAACGGGGACGAGATTGTGGTTCGGAGGGATCAAGAAGGGGTTCGAAGAACAATAACGAGTTGGAGAAACAAGGAGGAGACGGAGCGGAGGAGGAGATCGGAATTGCTAGGGTTTTTCGAGGGGTTCGGGAACGGGGTGGAGCTCGCTAGGGTTAGGGTTTGAAATGGAGGGAAAAAACGAGGGAGAAGAGGGAAGGCTTCGAACGAGTCGTTTCTTTTGCTCGTTCGTTCGATGGCTCTCCCGCTACGTACGTACGGTAGAGTCTACGGTTCATATACCTAAAAACACGTATTTATGCAGGACAAAATTTATTGGTACGTCCCTGTTTTAGTTGTATTTCTTACATTCCAAACAGAATAGTCCCAGTTTTTTTTGCTGTTTCTGCCCGGTTGTGTGTGGGTCTGTTCTCTGCTACTCTGTACCTGCTCCCCTCCCTATTCCCCTTTGTTTGCTTCCCAAATAGGGTATATCCCTGTTTAATCAAAAAAAAAAAACAGAATAGTCCCTGTTTTAGTTGGCTTCTTTTATAATTAGCTCTTTAAAAAAAATTAATTTAAAAAATAATTTTATAAAATTTTAAATTACAAAAATAGTCCTATACCTGCCACGCGTGCGCCACGCAGGCGGATGGACACTTTGGTGGAGCAAGTTGAACACGGCGAATGGTTCACCGTGTTCAAACAAACACGGTGAACCATTCACCGTGTCTAAACACGATGATCCATTCATCACGTTCAAACATGGTGAATTATTCACCGTGTTCGACACATTATATAGGACCCTTATTCCTCCACTTTCTTCTCATTGTCGTACTCTCACTCTCTCTTCTCTCTTCTCTCTCTCTCTCCCTCTCTCTGTCCGTCGCCGCCGCCGCCACCGTCTAACCTGCATTGCTCTCTCAATCTCACTCTCACTCTCTCACTAGATCTCTCTCTCTCTCTTTCTCTCTAGCTCTCTCTCTCTCTCTCTATCTGTGTCCTCCGCCCACCGCGCCCCCCCAACGCCGGCCTCCCTCTCTGTCTGTGTGTCTTTCTCTCTTTTGTCTAGCTCTCTCTCACTCTCTCTCACTCTCTCTCTCTCACTCTTTCTCACTCTCTCTGTCTCTCTCTCTTTATCTCCCTGAGATTCTCTCTCTCTCTCTCCCCCTCTCCCCCCTCTTTCTCTCTCTTACACACACACTCACTCTGTCTCCTCCTCTCTTCCTCTCTCACTCTCACTCTCACTCTCACTCTCATCTCACTAGCTCGCTGTCATTAGAAATCGCGCCCTCCATCGACATCGAACACGCGCCGACGCTATCCGCAATTCGGTAAATTTTAATTTCACATAATAGTCATTTTTTATAACTTTATTGTCATATTGTATAATATTGTATAATGTTATTTTTAATAGATCATTATGTCTGGTCAATGTATTCCTTTTTATATTCATTGGGACAGAAATTTAGTCGTGAACAATAATATACCTCAATACATTGGTGGTTATAAATAATTGATCGGCATCCGCCGCGACATCACATTTTGGAATTTTGAAACAGAAATATACAAGGTCACTAATTATGATCGAGGAATTCCGTCTCCACATAATAGTTCGATATCCAATGGGACCTAATGAATGAAAATTACTTGTCATATCAAGTGACCATGCGTTTGTGGGCGTGATGAATTTTTTTCTATTTTATTGTTGTATAAAAGTATATGTGGATAAGCAAGTTTTGACGACACGTGACCATCCAACCTCTGTTTACTCCACGAAAATGCATAATAGTGATTACCAAAAAGATTATGTCGATCTCGAACGAATTTGTACATCAAGGTAAGAAGTACTATTCAACTTAATTTTGTATTTCATTCTTTATCCTTTATTAGTTTAGGTACGGAAAACGAATAATTTAGACTTTTAAGTGTTAAAGAGTGTCTGAAATCCAATGTGTGCCAGTGAGTAAATCATTACCATATACTACTGTGGATCCATCTTTATTCGGTGGAGTTGATGAGCGGTAAGTGATTATACGATTTAGTTACATAAAATCTTAATCGATGCGAATAGTTAATCCTAAATACCTTTACAGGTCAATTATCCATCATAAACTATATGAAGATCCATCATCTAGTGCTCGAGAATGCACCGATTGGGAAGTGAGAAATACAAATGTGGAGACCTGAATTTTCGTTGCTAGACTTGGACCAGTGATCAGTGGCTTCTTGACGCACTTGTCGAGTGATAGAGGCATGTGCACACAAAACGGACACAAAAAATGGATTCAGTGCGAAAAACGAATCATAATCACCTTTTTTCAATTTTTTGGGCCAATTTCGGGCGCCCTAAATGGGATTCAGGCGTCCGGTTCTTTGGTATTGTAGCGGGCAGGTGCGGGCAGGCACGGGCAATAGTGGGTCAACGTGGCGCGGCGACCGAAGGCGGGGACACGTGGTAGCGCTTGATTGGGCGCGCTGCGATATGGATAAGGCTGGACACGCAGCGGCTGGCGATTGGTCGAAGCGAATTACGGTCGGCCGCTGTGTGATGGCCTAGATCTCCGCAAAAGGATTACAGGATGATCAGCAGCTTATGGAGGCCCATTTTTGTTTGATGGAGTTTGTTGCGCGCAAATCAGACCCGACAAATGAACTCAATGTAAAAAATAGATCAAGATTACCTATTTGGGTGTTTTCGTCGAGTGATAGGAGTGGTTTCGCACAAAACGGACACCGGATTTGGATTCAGCGCGAAAAAACGTTCGAAATCGGCTATTTGGATGTTCTTTTTTGAATCCGGACGCCCGAAAACGAAAGTTGGAAGTTTTTATTGTAATTAGGGTGCACCGAGGAGTTGTGGACTGGAGGAGACCACGTGGCGCGTTTTTATTGGCGAGTGCGGCCACGTGGCGGTTCGGGAGTGGATGGCGCAGCGGGCGCAGCAAGTGCGGTCCACGCGAGCGGCGCGGGCAGGCACGGGCATCGAGAGGATAGGGCACGCCATGTGGCAGCCCCTCATTGGCAGAGCGCAATCGCGCTGTCGGGCCGCGATTGGATGAGGGTGCCACGTGGCGGCCGCTGATTGGCGGGGCCGTTGACCTCGAGCGCAGACGTGGATGGGCGACACGTGGCTTGATCGGACGGTCGTGGTTAATTCGGGCGCTCCTCGCAACCGTTTCTTCAGAAGATTCGGGCGCCCGAAAATGTACCCAGAGCCCGAATCCTGAGAATTTTTCAGAGATTTTTGGGGCTATAAATAGGCTTCTTCTTCCACCATTTTGGCTCTTTTGGGACTTGGTTTTTTAGAGGATTTTTACAGAGCTTCATCCCCCACCTCTTCTTCATCTTCACCACCATAGAAGGACTTTGGGGGAGCTTCTACACCACCTTTAGCCCAAGCTTGAAGAAGAAGATCCATTGAACCCATTTTCAACCACTTCATTGCGTTTTAGTGCAGAGGCTCTATAGAGCTTGTAATATCATAGATTTTTGTAACACTTTATACCTCCTGCTAATAAAGTTTTCGTTTAAGGTAATTAATGTAACGGGTTTATTTAAGTCAATAATTTGGAGGTGCGGGTATTTTTCTGCGATAGAGCTCGGAAAACGGAGAACGGTGGTGCGATCGGATCCGGATTCCGACTTACGGAACTCCTAGAAAGGGGTAGAAAGTGATCGCAATGGCCAGGGGGTGCATCGAAATCCGTGTAAGTGATTTGGCACACTTTCCGAGGAAAAAAAGGGATTTATCTTTAAAGAATTATCCCGAAGGATTTTATCTGGGAAATTAATTATTTATGGAATTAATTAATTAGGATTTTTAAAATACCCATGTGGTGTCGTATATAAAAGAGAAAATTAAGACTTCTCCCGAAAGAAAGAAAAAGAAAAGGAAAAAGGCGAAACCCTAACCAGAAGGAAACGAAAGGAAGGAACGAGCGAAAGAAGAGGCGAAACCCTAATCGAAAGGAAACGGTGGGAAAGAAGGTGAAGGCGAAAGGACCCAAACCCTCCTGACGAACGTGCCGAAGCCAGGAGCGTGAACGGATCACCGTCTTCGACGATTAGAGGTAAGCTAGATTTATTTTCGTAGAGTTTCGCTCGGTTTTGGTTTCGGTCTTTTGCGGAGTCTTAGGAGTAGCCGTTGCTACCCTATGCGTCGCGCCGCGAAGCCCTAGGGCACCGCCGCACGGACCTAGGACATCGCCGCCGCGACCGTGATACGCGCCGCGCGGGGACTGTATCGCGCGACCGCGGCTAGTGCCGCGCGGGACCAAGGTCCCCGCGTGGCCGAGGCTAGGGTAAGCGCCGCGCGGGGCCGGTGCCCGCGCGGCCGCGGCGAGTGCCGCGCGGGCGGGCGCCCGCGCGCGCCGCGTGGGGCCCATGCCCGCGCGGCCACAATCGGCGCATGCCGCGCGGGGCCATGCCCACGCGGCTGTGGATTATGCCGCGCGGGCGGGCACCCACGCTGTGACGCCCCACTTCCCAGGGGGTCACCCATCCTAGAACTACTCTAGCTCTAGCACGCTTAACTCTCATGTTCCTCTTGGATCTTGCTACCATCCAAAATGCTATAGCCGGGTTAGAGATTTAGTCCTATTATGTCATTTATATAGAGGACTAATCCAAATTCCGGGGGTGTCACATTCTTCCCCCCTTTAAGCCCTGACGTCCACGTCAGGCTCGAGCACACTCACAAGCACCAGGCGATGTGAGACTCGTCTCGCTAGCCTTAGCCGACCCTGTGGGGAGCTGCACTCCACCCACAACGGTCATTAGCCGGGGAGCCTCGCTCTACCCGCTATATAACCCTGGCTCAACCGAGACTCATCTCACATTTTCGGCTGGTGAATGGCTCTGATACCAATTGTGACGCCCCACTTCCCAGGGGGTCACCCATCCTAGAACTACTCTAGCTCTAGCACGCTTAACTCTCATGTTCCTCTTGGATCTTGCTACCATCCAAAATGCTATAGCCGGGTTAGAGATTTAGTCCTATTATATCATTTATATAGAGGACTAATCCAAATTCCGGGGGTGTCACACGTGTTGGGTCGTATATAACACGGATCTAAATAGGGGAAGAAACACCTAGAGGGGGGTGAATAGGTGTAAACGTATAAACACTCCAAAAATCGTTGCGATAAAACCCAATGCGGAAAATAAAATAACACGCAAGATTTTTACGTGGAAAACTCCATCACCGGAGTAAAAAACCACGGGACCGATAACACGGCAGAAATCCACTAGAATTAAAACACGTACAAGGTGATTTACCGTACACACTTACGACTCAACCTTTTCCATACGCTCCTAGAGGATCTTCTCCGCTCGCTCCGACGCTTCTCGAATCCACGATCTGCGCCCAACGCCGAATCCACGGCGTCCAACGTCGAATCCACGACGTCCGACCGAATCCACGGTCTTCACCCAATAGCACCGTTCGAATCCACGAACGTGCCTCGCTCCGAATCCACGAGAGCGATTGAACCTTGAATCCACAAGGACACGCGAATCCACGCGCCGATTTTTGGGGAAAATCGTTGTTTTTGGGTGGTGATGATCCGCCGAATACTTAGATCAAAGATAGATCGGAAATACCATCTAAGTATTCATTAGTTTGATTCAACTCAAGATGTGAGTATGAAAACCTAGAATCAAACTAATCAATATAGATGAAGAAACATAGAGTATTCTCTAATGATTTCCTTTCTTCTCTATATGTGGATCTATAGCCGTATATGATGATACAAGAAAATGACGGCTATGTGGATTCACCCTAGAAAGAAAGACATAGGGTGTATTTATAGGTTAGAAACCCTAGGAAGGAGATAAGAATCAAAAACCAACCATTTCTGGATATTTACGGACGGCGATCCGGATCGTGATAACTAGGATCCGGATCGTCATAACGAAACAGCCAATTCCAGAAAAACGAAGGTTCGGGATCCGGATCATGTGACTACGATCCGGATCGTTCATACAGTTCACCAAACATCAACGTTCGGGATCCGGATTGCGAAGCAAGATCCGGATCGTTCAAGGTAGATGGTAAACTCAACGTTCGGGATCCGGATCAAGAGACTACGATCCGGATTGCGACGATGTATGAACGAACCACCTTCGGGATCCGGATCGAACAACCTGATCCGGATCCTGAACATGTCCCAAGTCCAGTTTTTGATTTTTATGCAATGAAAGATTCTTCCAAGTGTTTCTACACTACAAGAAGTATTCGGATCACACAAATTCTTTAGTTAAACATACCTGATCCTTTTGAATTCTTCTTTCTTGAGATTGAGTTAAATGATCCAACTTTAATTCTTCACCTTCAATCTTCAAGACTTGAGACTTTCACGAAACTACGCCAACTCAAATTCCGTAACAATCTCCCCCTTTGGCGGTTTCGTGACAAAACATAGATCCACTAAAGAAAATTCAAAAAGATATTTTTGTTGCTATCACCATACAACAAAAATTTACAATGGAGATCCAAAATACAATACATGAGTTAAACTCCTAAAACAGACTCTAGACTTAGACATCTGTACTCTCTGCAAAAAGAAATCATTCTTGACAAAAGAAATCGTTAGATACCTCAAGAATTTTGTATCATTCAAAAACCACAAACAGAGATGAAGTTTAAACTCATTTATACTTACCATGACATTTATATTCAGATATGTAAACTGATCATAGTTAAATAAACACCAACATATCCTTTTTGCACGTAAAAACCAAATGTCATGAACATGTTTGTGACAAACTAATATATATATATAGATATGTAATTGATCAGAGTTAAGAACCAACATATCTTCTATGCAATCAAAAACCAAGTGTCACAAACTTGTTAGTGAAACATCAACTTGTTAGTTATATTACATGCCCAAATAGTTAGCAAATAGTTAGTCGAGGCATGCATTCATATAGCTGAAAAACCTCAAGTTGAAGTTGAGATCATACTTACCTTGATGTATACAAAATCTTCATCATCAAGATTTTCAAGTTCCCTTACCTTGATGTCCATGCACATCATCATCATTGTTCAATCAATCATTGTTCAAGCATTGTTCAAGTTCTCTATAAACTCTCTCCCCCTTTTTGTCACAAAACAAAGCCAAAATGTAGTTAAGACTACGAAATGTTAGGAGAGTGAAAAAGTTCCAATAAAACGTAAAACCTGAGAACTAAGCTAAAAGTAAGTATAAGACTAAATCCTAAAATCAAAATCCTGCACAAAAAGAAGAAAAAGGAAGGTGCAGTTCAGTCGGAGGAGTCGGAGCTGGTACAACTGAGCTTGCTCAAAATCCCTTTAAGCATTGTCGAAATAGTTGAGCACTTCTTCTTGATCTTCTTCTGTTTAGAGGAAAGTTGCTGAAGTTCCTTCGACATTCTTTCTTGTTCAGCAGACAGTCTTTGTTGTTCCTGTCGAAGCGATTCCAACACATCAGCGTCTGTAGCCTGTCTCTTCATGTGTGATGGATGCTGTGTAGATGCAGATGGGGCATCCGGTCCCGTAACCCATGGAGATTCAGTTTGTAGAATTCCAGAGAGTGAGCGAGCTCTGGTGAGAGGCCTACTAGGCTGATTTTCACTCCATTGGACAGTCTTCCGTCTCGTATATTGCTTAGTTGTTGATGCAGATTTCATTAGTCTTTTGCCCTTGACAGATTTCCTGTTTTCCTCATCAATTTTCTGTTGAACATCTTTGAAGAATTCATCCCATTCTTCATCATCATAGTCTGAGCTGTCTTCCTCTGCATTTTTCGTCTTGTTTTGAGTTGAATCATCTGGTTCCCTTTTAACAGATGTACTTGTGTGCATCATTGAAGCCAGGAGAAGGATTAACCAAGAGAAACTCATTGAATTAAGTGCCATTGATCAAAGTGCTTGAGTTAAGAAGGTGTCCTGTGAAAACCAACTCAAGAACACAAAAATTGTTAATTTTCAAAAATTTGAAAAATTGTACCCAAACAATCATAATCATGTAGAGAAGCCAAGAATCAAATTAGTTTTGCAAAAGGACTTTTAAAAGTAGATCAATTGCATGAATTTCGAAAATCCTTATTATATGCCCTAAAACCGAAATTTTAGAAATCGAAGCCTAAAAATCCGTTAATCAGGAGAAAACCTTGCATATAATCAAAACTAATCTACCCAGAGTTCTTATTTCAAAAGAAATTTGATCAAAAACCATCCACAAACAAAGTTGATCCAAGAAAATCGTGCGTTTGAGGAGGAAAAGAGAAAAACGGTGAAAAACCGAGATTTTGATCAATAAAACTTACTTGGAATTGAAGAACTTTGAGTTTGAAAGCTTCCAAGGAGGATGAAATCTAGAGAGAAGCGCTCTGGAAACTTTTGAACAAAAGATTGGAGTAAAAGAAATCAAAACCCTTTTGTTCTTTATAAAAACCTAGCCGCGATCCGGATCCTCCCGAGCTTGCGATCCGGATCGGCTACCCGCAGTGAGAAAACTGCGTTCGGGATCCGGATCGGCAGGTCCAATCCGGATCGTCAGCCCGCAGGAGAAAACCTGCGTTCGGGATCCGGATCACCTTGCCCGATCCGGATCGGCCCCAACTTTTTCTTAAGAAAATTTCAGAGAAATTCAGGAAAATCCAGAAAAAGATTGTAAGCACAAATGTGTATCAACTTTAAACAAAAATCATCGTTTCATACAACAAGAATTAGATTATGCCAAATCTATCAATAATATCCAAAAATGAAACGAAAATTTACAAGAATTAAATCCCTTAAAGTTGAACACCTTCAATCACATCTAACTTGATCTTATGAGTAATGCCTTTATCAAATCATCAATTCAGTAAAGAAAATGAAATACAAAGATCAATAGATGTTTGAAATCCCAAATATAGTAGATAATATTTCTAGACAATCTGTTGAAGAGAGTGGCTCTTTGAGCATCTTTCTTTAAAATCCCACCTTATACCAACCTTGAAATTTGACAGAGTCAAGTATTTCAATATGCATTTTACTTAATCAAAAATTTGAACAACCATGCTTGGTATACATGTGGTAGCTGCACACAATACTCGGACGACCGAGGTGGTAGCTCTTTCCTCCATGTGGTGGTAGTTTTCACACTCCTCATTGGGATGTAACTCTTTCCACATCTTTTGAGCATTTTACATTATCTTTGACTCCCCCTCAATTGGCTATCAATTATTTAAGATATAAAGTATTCAACCAAAAATTGATCTCGATTTCATACTCGACTAAACAGTCAAATAAGATAATGACTATACCAAGAGATCATTGAGAGAGAAATTGACTTTGATCACTTTAGAAGATAATTTAATTAACATAAATGATCATTGCAACAGTGAAATATTATGATGGCAAAAGCATAATAAATTTCTAAATGTGTGAACAGATGCAATTAAAGTCAATTATGATCTATGCTCAATTAATGTCCTATGTACAAACATAGATATTGAATAGAACAAAACAAATACAAATACAAAACCTATCCTAAGCAAAGATTTCAAAAAGAAGATTATTTCAAGGAAAGCATCCCAATTGCTTTTCGTAAATGAATAAAACGTTTTTGATCCAAAGGTTTTGTTAGAAAGTCAGCTAATTGATCTTCAGTTGAAATATATGAAAGTTGAAGAGTATTTGATTCAACTAGCTCTCTAAGAAAATGATATCTAAGTTCAATATGTTTTGTTCTAGAGTGCAACACAGGGTTTTTAGAAATGTTAATTGCACTTGTGTTGTCACAAAGAATTGTTACCGAAGATGCTGAAATGCGGAAGTCACTCAATACGCTTTTCATCCAAATGAGTTGAGTTGAGCAACTTCCAGCTGAAATGTATTCCGCTTCGGCAGTCGAGAGTGCTATGCAATTCTGTTTTTTACTGTGCCATGCAACAAGGCAATGGCCAAGATAGAAGCATGCACCACTCGTGCTTTTCCGATCATCCACTGATCCTGCCCAATCGGCATCTGAGTATCCAACAATGTCCAGACTTGTTCCCATAGGATACCAAATTCCGAAATTAATTGATCCTTTGATGTACCGGATGATCCGTTTCACCGCTTTCAGGTGAACCTCCTTTGGTGCTGATTGATATCTCGCGCAAATCCCAACACTAAAGGATATATCCGGGCGACTAGCCGTGAGGTAAAGTAGACTTCTAATCATACTTCTATACAGTTTCTCGTCTACATTCTCACTATGTGATTCACTTCCAAGTCCCTTGTGGCTAGTTCCCATTGGAGTTGGAAAATCTTTACAATTTTCTAGATCAAACTTTTTGACCAACTCCAGTGCATACTTGGATTGACTCAAGTGAATACCTTCATCATTTTGTTTAATTTGCAATCCAAGAAAATAAGACAATTCGCCCATCATGGACATCTCAAATTCGCTTTCCATGGTCTCCGCGAATTTAGAAGCATCATTATCTTTTGTTGCACCAAATACAATGTCATCGACATAGATTTGTGCTACAATGAAATTATTTTGATAATGCTTCACAAAGAGAGTCCTGTCAGCTCCCCCTCGAGTATAGCCCTTCTCCAAAAGGTGCTTTGTTAACCTTTCATACCATGCTCGCGGTGCTTGTTTCAGACCGTAAAGAGCCTTTTTCAAATGAAAAACATGGTTAGGTTGTTTATGATCTACAAAACCTTTCGGTTGAGCTACATAAACTTTCTCATTTAAAAACCCATTTAGAAATGCGCTCTTGACGTCCATTTGAAATAATTTGATTTTAAAATGACAAGCAATAGCAAACAATATACGAATGGACTCGAGTCTAGCTACAGGGGCGAAAGTTTCGTCAAAGTCTATACCTTCTACTTGAGAGTAGCCTTGAGCAACTAGTCGTGCCTTGTTCCTGATGATAGTACCATCTTCATCTTTCTTGTTCTTGAAGATCCATTTGGTACCTATCACATTATGTTGCTTTGGAGGCTTCGTTAATTCCCAGACTTTGTTTCGCTCAAATTGATGGAGCTCTTCCTGCATTGCTTTAATCCAGTAGTCATCCTGAAGAGCTTCATCTATTGTCTTTGGTTCGATTAAAGATACGTAGCAAGCAAATCCGCAAACCAACTGCCTTCGAGTTCTAACTCCTTCTTGTGGATCTCCAATGATGTTCGATTCCGGATGATCCTTGGAGATTCGTAGCGTTTGTTGAAACGGAGTACTCGGAGGTACACGAGATGATTCCTGCACATCAGATAAACTAGAAGAACCATTAGATGCATCATTAATATTGGAAGTATTATTATGAGAAGATGCACTAGCAGGAGAATCATCATCTAAAGAGATATCGAGGGTAGATTTTTCAGATTCAAAATGAGAAGCTTCATCTACTTTAACATTTATAGATTCTACAATCGTCTTAGATTCAATGTTAAATACTCGATATGCTCTGCTATTCGTAGAATAACCCAAAAAGATCCCTTCATCACTTCGAGAGTCGAACTTTCCAAGATTTTCACGGTCACGTAAGATGTAACATCGACTCCCGAAGATACGAAAGTACTTGATATCCGGTTTTCTACTAAACCACAGCTCATATGGTGTATTCAAGGTTCCTGGGCGCAAATACACTCTGTTAATGACATAGACACCGGTGTTCACAGCTTCAGCCCAAAAATGTAGCGGTAATTTCCGGCTATGAAGCATCACACGCGCCATCTCTTGAACAACCCTGTTTTTGCGCTCAACAACACCATTCTGCTGAGGTGTATAGGGTGCCGAGAATTCATGTTTAATGCCATTTGAAGTACAAAAGTCAATGAATTTTGAATTTATGAATTCTCCACCCCTATCACTTCTAACACGAATGATCTTTTCATTCTTTTCAATCATAATACGATGGCAAATCTCATGAAAAGAGTCAAACGTATCAGCTTTCTCTCTCAAAAATGCTACCCAAGAAAACCGAGAGAAATCATCAACCAATAAAAAGATGTACCATTTACCTCCCAAGGATGGTTGACGGGTCGGCCCCATTAAGTCCATGTGCAAAAGTTCCAAGGGCCGTTTTGTACCAACGTGGTTCAAGTTTTTGTGTGCAGTCCTAGACTGTTTACCCTTTTGGCAACCACCACACACAACATTTTGTTTAAATAAAAGCTTTGGAATCCCCTTGACCACGTCCTTGTTTGAAATTCTAGTAAGTTCCTTAAAATTTAAGTGACCTAGCCTTTCATGCCAAAGAGTTTCATTATTCAAAGCGGCTAAGTTACAATTTTCAGAAAATTTATTAGGAACAACATAACAATTGTTTTCAGATCTAACCCCTTTTAAAAAGAAGACATGGTCCTTATCAGTTACAACGCATTCAACCGATGAAAAGTTAACTGAAAAACCATTGTCGCAAAGTTGACTTATGCTTATGAGGTTAGTCTTAAGGCCATCAACAAATAAGACATTTTTCAAAATCGGGCCATCTGGAATAGCTACCGTCCCTTTTCCAACAATTTTGGAAGATCGACCGTCTCCGAAAACAACGTGTCCTCCGGAGATTTTCTCAAGATTTTGAAAACTATTTTTGTCACCGGTCATGTGACGGGAACACCCGCTATCCAGATACCAAGACGAGCTATCATATGCATGCAAGGAAATATTGGAAACAAGACAAGGGAAAATTTCACCTTTGCGCACCCAAACCTTTTTGGAATGCGTCTGTAATGGTCGTGAAGTTTTGTGCCTAGGTGAAAACGTCTTGTTAAAACGATTATTGCTCCTTGATGAAGTCGTCTTGCGCGGTGAACTACCAAGTCTCTTGTCATTTGAAAAGTTTTGCTTTGATTTCCGGAAAGGAGCCTTTTTGGTAGTTGATGCAAGAGGTGCTTGAGATGAGCGTTCGACTCCCGTCTTGCAATATCTTCTTATGTGCCCTGAAACACCACAACGAAAACATACCTTATATCTTGACGATCCCAAAGAGGATGAAGTAGGTTTGTTGTCGTTGTTTGTCTTGAATTCCGGTGTCGGAGGAGGAGATACCGACTGAGGCACAAAAACTGTCTCACTCGAACTTGGACTGTTTCCAGTTTGAGTGTATCCGAGGCCGAACCTATTTGATTGACCAAGACCAAGAAGTCTATCCAACTTACTCCTTCCTGAAGAGAATCGCTGTAAGTCATTCTTGAGTTGGAAAATGGTCTTTGTCATTTCCAGGTTATCCTGTCGAGCCTCGTTGTAGAGCTTTGAAAAGTGATTCGCGTTATCCACCAGATTTGTATGTTCCTTTTCAAGTTGCTCATTGGACTCTTGAAGGGAAGCATTTTCTTTTATCAGGTTTTCCCTTTCCACTTCAAGAGCGTTTGAGAGAGAAGTCGCTCTTTTTGCTTCTTCTTCGAGATCATGCAATCTCCCTCTCAAACTCTTGTTTTGCTTAGCCACTTTCTTTGAATCCCTCAAAAGTCTGTGGTAGGCTAGAGCAAAATCTTCACCTTCCGAATCATCCGATTCGTTGTCCGTTGCGTTCTTTTCAACAGTGGAGTTGGACAACGACTCAGATGTATTTGCCATAAAGCACATGAAGGGTGAAGATACGGACGCGTGGAATGCGGTGGAGCTCTTTTCTTCATCACTTGAAGACAACTCATTTGACGTTGAGTTGTCATCCCAAGTGACGACTTGCATCGCCTTCTTCTTTGCCGGATACTTGTTAGGACACTCCGTTGCAATGTGGCCGTAGCCTCGACATTTGAAGCATTGCAGTTGTCCTTCTGAGCTTTTCTTATCCTTTGAGAAGTTCTCTTGCTTTCTTGACTTGTAACTTGGAGTACCCTTGCCTTTGTTCCACTTTCCGAAGGATGGAGATTTGCTTGAATTACCCCTTCGGAAGTTGCGGCGAAACTTCCTTGTCAAGAGAGCGAGCTGCTTCTCAAATTCCTCCATAGAAAGGTTCTCGTCATCGTCCGAGGAGGATGTATCCGCGTCTTCTTCCTTAGTTGTTTTCAACGCATAACCTGAAGACTTAGAAGTGGATGCTTTTCCAGAAGAATTGTTAGTATTAAAAGTCATTTCATAAGTTTGTAATGAACCAACTAATTCTTCTACACGTATTTCGTCCGGGTGTTTAATAGTTTCAATGGCAGTAACCTTTGGGCGAAATCGTTCAGGAAGAGTTCTTAAGATTTTTCTTACAATCTTAAATTCTGGAATCTTCTCTCCCAGATTAGCACATGAGTTTACGATGTCTTGCAATCGTGTATAGTAGTCCGTGAAAGATTCATTTTCTGCCATCAAGATGGAGTCAAACTTGCTCGTAAGCATCTGCAGTTTCTGAATCTTCACGAGGTTAGTTCCCTCATGTGTAACCTGGAGAACATCCCAGATTTCTTTCGCAGTCTCACATGCCGAGACGCGAGAGAATTCAGTTTGAGATAAGGCATTAAAAATAGCATTAATTCCCTTGCCATTGTAAGAAGATAACTCAAACTCTTCCTTGGTCCATTTCGACCTAGGTTTTAAGGTGTGAACATCAGAGATAAGTTCAGTTGGATTAGACCATCCTGATTCAATTGAATGCCACACCCTTTCGTCGATGGAAGATAAAAAGGCTTTCATCCGTACTTTCCAGTACGCATAATTTGTTCCATCAAAGAAAGGAGGTCGATTGATGTTTCCACCTTCAACCATTGTTCACAACCCTATTCCCGCTCTGATACCACTTGTTGGGTCGTATATAACACGGATCTAAATAGGGGAAGAAACACCTAGAGGGGGGTGAATAGGTGTAAACGTATAAACACTCCAAAAATCGTTGCGATAAAACCCAATGCGGAAAATAAAATAACACGCAAGATTTTTACGTGGAAAACTCCATCACCGGAGTAAAAAACCACGGGACCGATAACACGGCAGAAATCCACTAGAATTAAAACACGTACAAGGTGATTTACCGTACACACTTACGACTCAACCTTTTCCATACGCTCCTAGAGGATCTTCTCCGCTCGCTCCGACGCTTCTCGAATCCACGATCTGCGCCCAACGCCGAATCCACGGCGTCCAACGTCGAATCCACGACGTCCGACCGAATCCACGGTCTTCACCCAATAGCACCGTTCGAATCCACGAACGTGCCTCGCTCCGAATCCACGAGAGCGATTGAACCTTGAATCCACAAGGACACGCGAATCCACGCGCCGATTTTTGGGGAAAATCGTTGTTTTGGGTGGTGATGATCCGCCGAATACTTAGATCAAAGATAGATCGGAAATACCATCTAAGTATTCATTAGTTTGATTCAACTCAAGATGTGAGTATGAAAACCTAGAATCAAACTAATCAATATAGATGAAGAAACATAGAGTATTCTCTAATGATTTCCTTTCTTCTCTATATGTGGATCTATAGCCGTATATGATGATACAAGAAAATGACGGCTATGTGGATTCACCCTAGAAAGAAAGACATAGGGTGTATTTATAGGTTAGAAACCCTAGGAAGGAGATAAGAATCAAAAACCAACCATTTCTGGATATTTACGGACGGCAATCCGGATCGTGATAACTAGGATCCGGATCGTCATAACGAAACAGCCAATTCCAGAAAAACGAAGGTTCGGGATCCGGATCATGTGACTACGATCCGGATCGTTCATACAGTTCACCAAACATCAACGTTCGGGATCCGAATTGCGAAGCAAGATCCGGATCGTTCAAGGTAGATGGTAAACTCAACGTTCGGGATCCGGATCAAGAGACTACGATCCGGATTGCGACGATGTATGAACGAACCACCTTCGGGATCCGGATCGAACAACCTGATCCGGATCCTGAACATGTCCCAAGTCCAGTTTTTGATTTTTATGCAATGAAAGATTCTTCCAAGTGTTTCTACACTACAAGAAGTATTCGGATCACACAAATTCTTTAGTTAAACATACCTGATCCTTTTGAATTCTTCTTTCTTGAGATTGAGTTAAATGATCCAACTTTCTTCACCTTCAATCTTCAAGACTTGAGACTTTCACGAAACTACGCCAACTCAAATTCCGTAACAACACGCGCGGCCGAGGCGCGCGCCGCGCGGGGCACATCCCCGCACGGCCGCGGCCAGTGCCGCGCGGGCGGGTGCCCGCGCTGCGGCGGCAACTCATGCCGCGCGGGGCCATGCCCGCGCGGCTGAGACTTGTGCCGCGCGGGCGGGCGCCCGCGCGGCGGCGGCAACGCATGCCGCGCAGGGTCATGCCCGCGCGGCCGCGTTTTGTGCCGCGCGGGCGGGCGCCCACGCGGCGGCGGCGGCGCATGCCGCGCGGGGCCATGCCCGCGCGGCTGCGATTAATGCCGCGCGGGGCCGGTGCCCGCGCGGCCGCGGCTCGCACCGTGCGGGGCTAAGGCACGCACGGTTGCGGAGGGTGCCGCGCGGGGTTGGTGCCCGCGCGGCCGCGGCTTGCACCGCGCTGGGCTGGGGCCCGCGCGGTCATGGCATGTGTCGCGCGGTGCTGGGGCCCGCGCGGCCGTACGGCCGTAACGCCGCGGGCGGGGGCGGGGGCGGCCGCGTCGCTCGACGCACGCGGACTCCACCGCCGGGTCAAGTTGTCATTAGTGTTTTTGAGTTTTTAGGCTCGGTTTATGTACTGTTATATTTCTGATCTGACCGCAGCTCTTTTGGGGACTACTTCTAGGTCCGGACGTCAACAGAGAGCAAGGTTCGGTCTCCGGAGTGCAGTTTTCGCACAATCGAGGTGGGTAGTTTTGGTTATTACCGGCGTGGTGTCGTTCCTGAATATTTGTTTTGATAAAGTAGATATGGTTGTAAATTGACTAACCCCATAGCATGAGAATCCTTTTTATCGTGTTAATCATAGCGGCTGCGGTCGTAAGGTTGTCAAACTATTCTAATCAAAGCGGCTGCGATCGCAGGATCGTTATACTTTCTGACTAAAGCGGCTGAGGTCGCAACGATATTCTTACACTCATATTGTTTACACGCACACCGGCAGTTTGGCCACTGCACAGGGTGTATTTTTTCGGAAAGATGGTAAGTTATTTTACCCGTGTACCCCACAAGGGGAGGTTAGTGGGGACCCCTCAAGGAGAGGCGACTGCTACTTGGGCAGTGGAGGGGTTGGAGGCACCAAGAAGATGAGTACGATATTGGGGTTGGGGCCCAAAATATTCTGGAAGCTGGGGTAGGTGCCCAGCGTGACTTTCAACAGGGATTTAACGATACATGAGGGGGAGGGGAAAGTAAATGCTCCAGTGATTCGGTGTGTTCTTTCTGTTATTGCATTTACGTATATGTCTTTCTACTTTATCAGTCACTGACAACCCACACTGTGACAGATCCGAGTAGGGGTGGATTTCGGGACGACGGTGAGGCATCAGTTAGAGGACCCTAGCCATGAGGGCTAGTAAACGATACGTTATTTTCTTTACTTTTGGTTATTTCGTTATACTGCGGTTAGTTACACTGTGATACATTTACTGTGGTTTCTGATGGATGTTGGAATGATGTTTTCCTATAACTAATTGGTGAATGTTAGGATGTGTAATTGCGGCTTATTTTCAAATGCAAACCCGGTTTCAAAGGTGTTTTCAAAGCAGGTGCCGTGTGGGCACCGATTTTAAAACCCGTGGATTTATCCTTTCAAGTTAATGGCCGCTCAAAGAGTTTGCGAAAACGTTTTGGAAAAACTGGGTGTCGAGTGGGCACCGACTTTCAAAACTCATGGGTTTATGCTATAGGCTGTATGAGATAGCGGTAATGGTATAATTTATTGTATTCTTTACTCTTTGTCTGGCATGGTTGGAATGGTTAAAGTATGTGACTTATTGGTAACGCCGTGCATATACAAAGGAGACTCCGCCCGTTTGGGGAGTGGATTTGTATATGCGGCGGGTCTGATACGTGCCGGAGGCGAGATCCTTTTAAAGAAAAAAAAAATGGGTACGTTTTCCGCTCTTTTAGAACCTCCGGGGCGTGACAGATTATATGGTATAAGAGAAAACGACTTTAACCACTATGGCCAGTGACCAACATCCACAGAATGTATTATCACGAGTGACTAACCAAGTTGATAACCAAAGTATAGGTGTGTCACGTATGAGCGTGAGTGCGGGGAGATAAGGGATTAAGTCCCAGGGTTAGTAGGTCAAGGTGCCAGGTTTTCTTAGAAATATTAGGATTGACGTGATTTCTTTGTGTGCACAGATAGCAGTCCGGCTCAGTGAGTAATTGTCTACGGGAAATGGATACTTCAGCCGCAACGAACCGCTTACTACGCAACCAGCTGCGCGATGTGGCTGGGCAGCTGCTGACCCTCACTGAACGCTTGTGCATACTGACACGAGAGCTTGAGAGTGTCGACCACTTCCAGCGCAGCGCCAGGGACGACACCTTTCGTGGAATGCCACCGGCGGGCTTTCCCACCTTTCATGAGGCGGTCAACTCGGCCATGCGGGCAGAGCAAGAACTCGCCGAAGCACGCGCCCGGCAGGGATATCCCGGGTTACAGCAGGGCCAGAGAAACCCCTACCTCGGTCCGGTGGAGGACCCCTTTCAGAAGGGCCGGGCGACCAAACGCCGAAAGACAGGACCGAAATTTGGGCAAGCAAGGAAGGAAGGACCCGAACCAATATGGAAGCCGTGCGTCATATGTGATGGTGCACATCGATTGATCAGCTGCCCTTGGAGGCACGACCACTGCTTTCAGTGCGGCAAGCCGGGCCACTCACGTTTCACGTGCCCCCAGAAGCCGACTACCACTACCCCGGCGCCGCAACTCGACGAACCAGAGAAGGCTGCAGCCCCCGCTCCGCAAGGGGGCCCCAGCCCAAGGACCCGGGCAAACCAACGCCCGAAGAAAGCACAGAAAGACGGGCAAGTGCCAACGGGAGGCCCGGAACTGCTACAGGAACCATGCGTCATCTGCGGGAAGGCACACCTGGTGACGAGATGCCTGTGGAAGTACTCCCACTGCAATAAATTCGGCCAGCCGGACCATACCCGTGCCTCATGCCCTCAAGAACTAGCCACTACTACTGCAGCGCCGAAGCCGGAAGGACAAGAGGGTGCTACAGCCCCCGTTCCGCAGGAGGACCTACCCGGCGGCCAGCACATGACGGATTCTTTCGACACCAGGTCCCTACCCCGCCACGCTGTACGTCGCTGGCCTGAGGGTTGTGGACGGACTCCCCGAGCCGCCCCAGTGGAAGACGCGACGTCTCGGAACGACAAATAGCAGGTAACGTATTATGGCTCTTTTCTCGCTACTTTTCTTGGGAAAACCGGATACACCCGAACGCCCTACCCCGGTCTGACACCCCCCCTCCCCCCCCCCCACCCCGTCTAGTTTTTCTGTTTAGCCCTTCCTAGCACACACGAGCGGATAGGTCCCGATGTAGTAAGGCCAAGGGGATTAAATTGCGGGTTAATTGGGTAACTAGAAATTTCAGTATGCCCCACACCCTGTCTCATGGCAATAGTGCTTGCGGACCGATAAATTGAGCAGGGCTGCGGCCGCCTCGGACCCAGCGTCAAGGTGGGTTGAGTTCGGGCAAAGCGTGAGCACTATGTCTGTACACCTCTAATAAGTTGATTACGCAACCTTCGGGTCACGAGCCAGGAAACTATTAGAGGGCGGGTGCGTGGCCTTTTTGGCCTCGGTGGACGTAGCCACTCGACCCATTCCCCCCCCCCACACTTTCTGACATCCCTTTAGTAAGGGAATTCCCGGATGTCTTTCCGTCCGAGCTCCCAGGGATACCACCTGGACGCGAGGTTGACTTCTCTATCGAGCTAATCCCGGGGACAAAACCCATCACGAAGGCGCCATACAGAATGGCCTTCGTCGAACTAAAGGAACTGAAGGCGCAACTTGAGGACCTCCTGGACAAGGGGTTCATCCGACCGAGTGTGTCACCATGGGGAGCGCCTGTGCTCTTCGTAAGGAAGAAGGACAGAAGTTTGCGTTTATGCATAGACTACCGGGAAATAAACAAGGTCACGGTGAAGAACAAATACCCCTTGCCACGTATTGATGACCTGTTTGATCAACTCCAAGGGGCAACAGTGTTCTCAAAGATCGACCTCCAGTCGGGCTATCACCAAGTCAGAATCAGAGGCGAGGATATACCGAAGACGGTGCTCCGAACTCGCTATGGCCATTACGAGTTCACGGTGATGCCGTTTGGGCTTACCAATGCCCAAGCGGTATTTATGGACATGATGAACCGGATTTTCAAACCATTCCTAGATCAATTTGTGGTGGTTTTTATCGATGATATTCTCATCTATTCCCGTACGGATAAAGAGCATGAGGAGCACCTCCGAGTGGTCCTCCAGACCCTAAGGGATCAAAAACTGTATGCCAAACTCAAAAAGTGTGAGTTTTGGCTCCGTGAGGTCGATTTTCTGGGACATATTGTCTCGGCCACGGGAATTGCGGTGGATCCGAGGAAGATAGAATCGGTGACCGACTGGGCTCGCCCGACCACGGTGACAGAAATTCGAAGTTTTCTCGGGCTAGCAGGATACTACAGACGCTTCGTGGAAGGCTTTTCAAAGATAGCCACTCCCCTTACTCGACTGACCCGGAAAGGGGAGAAATTCGTCTGGACGGCTCAATGCCAGAAGAGCTTCGAGGAGCTGTAGGACAGACTCACGCGGGCACCGGTACTCACGCTGCCACAGCCCGGTGAGGACTACGAGATCTATTGTGATGCATCTCGAAGCGGACTGAGAAGCGTATTGATGCAAAAGGGGAAAGTTATAGCATATGCATCAAGACAGCTCAAGGATTATGAGCAGAACTATCCTACACACGACTTGGAGCTCGTGGCAGTCGTGTTTGCATTGAAGCTCTGGAGGCACTACCTCTACGGGGCGCACTGTAATGTGTACTCCGACAACCAGAGCCTCAAATACTTGTTTACGCAAAAGGAATTGAACTTACGTCAACGGCGGTGGTTGGAACTGCTGAAGGACTACGATCTCTCCATCCATTACCACCCCGGAAAGGCAAACGTGGTGGTCGATGCCTTGAGCCGGAAGGGACAGGCGGGGGAAACGACACTGAGCGCCCTTACCCAACAGGATCGGCTAATTGCATAATTCTCGCAACTGAGATTGGAGGTAGTGCCAGCAGGAGCAGTTGTGAGATTTCTGTCCTTAGTAGTAAAGCCTACGCTGATAGAGAGGATTGCGGAAGGCCAGGCGATGGACACACAACTACAGCAAGTACGGGACAGGTCATCCTCGGAGGCAAGTGGGGATTTTGTGATCGATGCTGATGGCGTGTTGAGGTTCCGAGGATGAGTCTGCGTGCCGGATGTGCCGGAATTGATGAAAGAAATTCTGGCAGAAGCGCATAATGCCCCCTACACTGCGCATCCCGGAGGTACAAAAATATACAGAGACCTGAGGCAGACCTTCTGGTGGCCTAAATTAAAGAACGATGTGACGCAGTTCGTGGCACGATGTTTGGTGTGCCAACAGGTGAAGGCGGAACATCAGCGACCGGCGGGAAAACTACAACCATTGCCCATACCGGAGTGGAAATGGGAATGGATCACCATGGATTTTGTGACCGATTTTTCGCGATCGCAACAAGGACATGACGCGATATGGGTCATTGTGGACCGTCTGACGAAATCGGCCCACTTTATACCGATTCACACGACGTGGAGTAGAGATCGGCTGGCGCAGACCTATATCGACGAGGTGGTGAGGTTGCATGGAGTACCGTCATCCATAACCTCGGACAGGGACACACGCTTCGTGTCAAACTTCTGGCGGAGTCTGCAGCAGGCGCTGGGAACCAAGCTGCAGTTTAGCACGGCTTTTCACCCGCAGACGGACGGGCAATCGGAACGAGTGATCCAGATTCTCGAAAATATGCTTCGAGCTTGTGTGCTAGACCTGGGAGAGGGATGGTCGCGTTACCTACCCCTCGTGGAATTTGCCTACAATAATAGCTATCAAGCTAGTATTCAGATGGCCCCGTACGAAGCCTTGTACGGACGCCGGTGTCGATCGCCTATTTGCTGGAACGACTTGGGAGAGCGGAAGCTCTTGGGGTCAGACCTCGTAGAGGAAACGGAAGCAAAGGTGCGCCTTATCAGGCAGCGGTTGTTGACCGCCCAGAGCCGGCAGAAAAGTTACGCGGACCAGAGGCGACGGGAATTGGAATTTGCGGTAGGGGATCACGTGTTGCTACGCGTGTCACCGTCTAAGGGGACAAGACGGTTCGGCATACGAGGGAAGTTGAGCCCACGGTATGTGGGACCGTTCGAGATTTTGGAGCGCGTGGGCCTGATGGCTTACCGGTTGGCCTTACCGCCAAATCTTGAACGGGTGCATAACGTTTTCCACGTTTCGATGCTCCGAAAGTACTTATCCGACCCGTCGCACGTCCTCGACGCCTCGGCCGTTGAACTGCGGGAGGATTTGAGCTTCGAGGAAACGCCGATGCGGATCTTGGTGAGAGAAGAAAAGAACCTTCGAAACCGGACGATTCCCTACGTAAAGGTGCAATGGAGTAACCACGAGGAGCGCGAGGCGACGTGGGAACTTGAAACGAAAATAAGAGAGTGTTACCCCGAGTTATTTAGCGAGGGTTGAGGTTAAGTTTCGGGGACGAAACTTCTTTTAAGAGGTGAGTGGTGTAATATCATAGATTTTTGTAACACTTTATACCTCCCGCTAATAATGTTTTCGTTTAAGGTAATTAATGTAACGGGTTTACTTAAGTTGATAATTTGGAGGTGCGGGTATTTTTCTGCGATAGAGCTCAGAAAACGGAGAACGGCGGTGCAATCGGATCCGGATTCCGACTTACGGAACTCCCAAAAAGGGATAAAAAGTGATCGCAATGGCCAGGGGGTGCATCGAAATTCGTGTAAGTGATTTGGCACGCTTTCCAAGGAAAAAGAGGGATTTATCTTTAAAGAATTATCCCGAAGAATTTTATCTGGGAAATTAATTAATTATGGAATTAATTAATTAGGATTTTTAAAATACCCATGTGGTGTCGTACATAAAAGAGAAAATTAAGACTTCTCCCGAAAGAAAGAAAAAGAAAAGGAAAAAGGCGAAACCCTAACCGGAAGGAAACGAAAGGAAGGAACGAGCGAAAGAAGAGGCGAAACCCTAATCGAAAGGAAACGGTGGGAAAGAAGGTGAAGGCGAAAGGACCTAAACCCTCCCGACGAACGTGCCGAAGCCGGGATCGTGAACGGATCACCGTCTCCGACGATTAGAGGTAAGCTAGATTTATTTTCGTAGAGTTTCGCTCGGTTTTTGGTTTCGGTCTTTTGCGGAGTCTTAGGAGTAGCCGTTGCTACCCTATGCGCCGCGCCGCGAAGCCCTAGGGCACCGCCGCACGGACCTAGGGCATCGCCGCCGCGACCGTGATACGCGCCACGCGGGGACGGTACCGCGCGACCACGGCTGGTGCCGCGCGGGACCAAGGTCCCCCCGTGGCCGAGGCTAGGGTAAGCGCAGCGCGGGGCCGGTGCCCGCGTGGCCGCGGCAAGCGCCGCGCGGGGCCGGTGCCCGCGTGGCCGCGGCGAGTGCCGCGCGGGCGGTGCCCGCGCGGCCGAGGCGCGCGCCGCGTGGGGCCCATGCCCGCGCGGCCGCAATCGGTGCCGCGCGGGCGGGGGCCCGCGCGGCGACGGCTCATGCCGCGCGGGGCCATGCCCGCACGGCCGCGCGGGTCATGGGCCCCACGCGGCGCGCGCCTCGGCCACGCGGGCATGGGCCCCACGCGGCGGCGGCAACGCATGCCGCGCGGTGCCATGCCCGCGCGGCTGCGACTTGTGCCGCGCGGGGGGGCGCCCGCGCGGCGGCGACAACGCATGCCGCGCGGGGTCATGCCCGCGCGGCCGCGTTTTGTGCCGCGCGGGCGGACGCCCGCGCGGCGTCGGCGGCGCATGCCGCGCGGGGCCATGCCCGCGCGGCTGCGATTAATGCCGCGCGGGCGGGCGCCCGCGCGGTTGCGGCGCGTGCCGCGCGGGGTCGGTGCCCGCGCGGCCGCGGTAAGTGCCGCGCGGGGCCTGTGCCCGCGCGGCCGCGGCAAGTGCCGCGCGGGGCCTGTGCCCGCGCGGCCGCGGCTCGCACCGTGCGGGGCTAAGGCCCGCACGGTTGCGGAGGGTGCCGCGCGGGGTTGGTGCCCGCACGGCCGCGGCTTGCACCGCGCGGGGCTGGGGCCCGCGCGGCCGTACGGCCGTAACGCCGCGGGCGTGGGCGGGGGCGGTCGCGTCGCTCGACGCACGCGGACGCCACCGCCGGGTCAAGTTGTCATTAGTGTTTTTGAGTTTTTAGGCTCGGTTTATCTAATGTTATATTTCTGATCTGACCGCGGCTCTTTTGTGGACTACTTCTAGGTCCGGGCGTCAACAGAGAGCAAGGTTCGGTCTCCGGAGTGCAGTTTTCGCACAATCGAGGTGGGTAGTTTTGGTTATTACCGGCGTGGTGTCGTTCCTGAATATTTGTTTTTATAAAGTAGATATGTTGGTAAGTTGACTAACCCTATAGTATGAGAATCCCTTTTATCGTGTTAATCATAGCGGCTGCGGTCGCAAGGTTGTCAAACTATTCTAATCAAAGCGGCTACAGTCGCAGGATCGTTATACTTTCTGACTAAAGCGGCTGAGGTCGCAACGATATTCTTATACTCATATTGTTTACACGCACACCGGCAGTTTGGCCACTGCACAGGGTGTATTTTTCCGGAAAGATGGTAAGTTATTTTACCCGTGTACCCCACAAGGGGAGGTTAGTGGGGACCCCTCAAGGAGAGGCGACTGCTACTTGGGCAGTGGAGGGGTTGGAGGCACCAAGAAGATGAGTACGGTATTGGGGTTGGGGCCCAAAATATTCTGGAAGCTGGGGTAGGTGCCCAGTGTGACTTTCAATAGGGATTTAGCGATATATGAGGGGGAGGGGAAAGTAAATGCTCCAGTGATTCGGTGTGTTCTTTCTGTTATTGCATTTACGTATATGTCTTTCTACTTTATCAGTCACTGACAACCCACACTGTGACAGGTCCGAGTAGGGGTGGATTTCGGGACGACGGTGAGGCATCAGTTAGAGGACCCTAGCCATGAGGGCTAGTAAACGATACGTTATTTTCTTTACTTTTGGTTATTTCGTTATACTGCGGTTAGTTACACTGTGATACATTTACTGTGGTTTCTGATGGATGTTGGAATGATGTTTTCCTATAACTAATTGGTGAATGTTAGGATGTGTAATTGCGGCTTATTTTCAAATGCAAACCCGGTTTCAAAGGTGTTTTCAAAGCAGGTGCCGTGTGGGCACCGATTTTAAAACCCGTGGATTTATCCTTTCAAGTTAATGGCCGCTCAAAGAGTTTGCGAAAACGTTTTGGAAAAACTGGGTGTCGAGTGGGCACCGACTTTCAAAACCCATGGGTTTATGCTATAGGCTGTATGAGATAGCGGTGATGGTATAATTTATTGTATTCTTTACTCTTTGTCTGGCATGGTTGGAATGGTTAAAGTATGTGACTTATTGGTAACGCCGTGCATATACAAAGGAGACTCCGCCCGTTTGGGGAGTGAATTTATATATGCGGCGGGTCTGATACGTGCCGGAGGCGATGTCCTTTTAAAGGAAAAAAAAATGGGTACGTTTTCCGCTCTTTTAGAACCTCCGGGGCGTGACAGAGCTCATTTCTTAGAGTTTTTGGGTGATTTTTGGTTTGACATCTTCAGAAGTGGTAGGCCTACAACTTTGATATTTACCACTTCTCTTGGATCTTGAGTTTTCATAGAGTTTTTACGCCATCTTTGGGACCCTTGTGCACAACCTGGGAGTTTTGAACAGCTCAGTATTTTTCATCTTCTGGATAATAGGATTAGAGTTTCGAGCTGATTTTTATGAAAAAATCTTCAGGACTTGAAGATCTACAACTTTAGTATGTACCACTTCACCCAGATCTGGAGTTTTCTTGGAGTTTATTTACTATCTTTAGAGCACTCGTGCACAGATTGGACTTTTTGATAGTTTATAGTATTTATGGGATTTCTCTTTGATTTGTGCATGAATTTTGGAGTTCTTTGGCTTGTTTTGCATCTACTCACGAAGAGAAATCCATTGGTATCTTGCTTGCTGGATTTGAAGTTCGTTTGCCCAGGTAACTTTAACGACCTTTCAACCCCTGTGTTAAGGTTTACAACAGTTCACTGTTTTGGTTTTTTTGTTGATGAATGAAACTTGGGATGCAGATTTCTTGATGAGTTCTTGATCTTTTTCGGGATTTTAAAGTTCCAGCATCATTTTAAGTTTAAGGTGAGCAATTTCTATTTTGATTTCAGTGGTAAATTCCATTTTGATTGATCCCTATAATTTTTGAAAGTTGATGCTGAAAATTTAATGTGTTCTTAGACAGCATTACACCCTTTGCTTAATTTGATTATTAAGGGGAATTAAAAATGGATTTTTGAAGACTTGGAGATATTCATATGATAGAGGACACCTTAGAAATGCTGTTTGGAGCTTCATCTTGAGGTGATTAATGCAGAAATTGCTTTCTTTTTATCATCTAAGTGTTTGCTGAAATTCTGGAATTTTTGCGTAGTGTGCATTGTTTCGACGATTGTGCCCAATCCGAGTGGAGGATTTGTGTTACGACTTTTTGTGTTGGCATATTTCGTGAGTTGAGTCGGAGTTTTGAAGTGATCAAATTGTCAATCAGCAATCGAAGACTCAGAGAAGATTCAACAAGAGCTCAAGTTGACACTCAGTGTTTTGAGTCTTGAAGATTAAAGTTGAAGATTTGTGGATCATATACATCAATCTTAAGGAAAATGGATTCGGATTGATCAGGCACGTTTAACTAAATAATTTTGGTGATCCGAATACATTTGTATAGTTTAGAAACACTTGGATAAGTTTTCATCGCTTAAAAATCAAAAACTGGACAAATTGGATGTTCAGGATCCGGATCAGACCAATCCAGTCCGGATCAGAAAATTCCAGTCCGGATCAGGAAATTCCAGTCCGGATCAGAAAATTCCAGTCCGGATCAGGAAATTCCAGTCCGGACCCCGAACTGTTTTTTCAGGAAAATTGCTGAAAAAAGACGACAGTCCGGATCAGGAAATTCCAGTCCGGACCCCGAACTGTTTTTTTCAGGAAAATTACTGAAAAAAGACGACAGTCCGGATCAGCCAAATCTAGTCCGGACCGTCGTGCGGGAAAAATTCTGTTAAGTCAGTTTTTGATGCTTATCTCTTTCCAAAGGTTTCTAAACTATAAATAGACACTTAGGGTTCCTCAAGAACTACCGATTAATTTAGAAAACACTTGAGAGCAACCCTAGAGGCTAGGTTTTTATCGTTCTTCTTTTAGCCTATTTTAGGTCAATTCGACGGTTCTTCCAAGACATACTTTTTGTCGAATTGATCTAATCTTTGCTTAGAGATTCCATCCATGGTTCTTCATTGATAATCTAAGCAAAGGATCACCATCGAAGCTTTTATCAAGTTTGCGTCGTGGATTCGACGTAGCATCGTGGATTTGATGTGTTGAAGGCGTTTCGTGGATTCGAAACGTGTGCTCGTGGATTCGAGTGGCGTTCGTGGATTCGAACGTGTGCAGTGGACGTGCAATCGGTGGAGCGCAAGATCCGAAGAACATGAAGGAGGGGTTTGAGTCCGTGGAGTCGGTAATCACCTTGTTATTCTTCTTTTCTTAGTGGATTGTTATTGCGTGTTGGTCCCGTGGTTTTTCTCCTGAATTGGAGTTTCCACGTATATCTCGGTGTGCTGTTTTTATTTTCCGCATTGATTTTTATTTTGCACTGAGATTTGCTTTTTAAGTATTACACCTATTCACCCCCCCTCTAGTTGTTTGATAGTACCTATTTAGATCCTTGTGGATCCTTATATTAAAAACCTACAATTGGTATCGGAGCGGGTTTTAGGTTTATCTATCATGTCGAGCGAAAGTGATAATATTTTTAGACCTCCTCTTTTTGATGGGACCAATTATGCGTATTGGAAAGTGCGGATGAGAGCTTTTCTCATCTCAATTGATGAGCGAGTTTGGCAAATCGTTGAGTACGGTTGGGTGCATCCTTTTGAGGAAGTAGGAAACTCTACTACCCCAAAACCTCGCTCTAGATGGTCCAAAGAGGAAATCGAAAGATCTTCTTACAATGGGAAAGGTATGAACGCTCTATTTAATTCTCTTTCCTCGACTGAGTTCACACGAATTTCCGCATGTGAAACCGCGAAGGAAATTTGGGATATTCTCAAAATTACACATGAGGGTACTAATCTAGTAAAAATTCAAAAGCTCCAGATGCTTACAAGTCAATTTGACTCTATTCATATGGAAGAGCATGAATTGTTTACAGATTATTACACTAGACTTCAAGATGTAATCAGTACTTGTGCTAATTTAGGAGAAAAGATCCCGGAGTCGAAAGTTGTAAGAAAGATACTTCGGACTCTTCCGGAACGGTTTAGGGCAAAGGTTACCGCCATTAAAACCGTTAGTCATCCGGATGAGATGAGAGTAGAGGAATTAGTAGGTGCTTTGCAAACTTATGAGATGACTTTTCCTACTAACAAGTTTCTTCCAAGTCTTCTTCTAAGCTTACAGGTATTGCGTTCAAATCATTATAGGAAGAAGATGGTGTATCAAGTTCCAACGATGAAATCTCTTTTGCCGACTTCGAAGAACAATTGGTGCAGATCACAAAGAAATTTCGTCGGAAGTTTTGGAAGAATCGAGCCGATGGATCTTCATCCTCAAAAACATCTAAAGGATCATTGGGTTCTAAATCCTCTAATCTCAAAAGCTCTGCAAAACCTTCTAAAGAAAAAGAAAAAGATGATTTCGAAGGGGAAATCCAATGCTATAGATGCAAAGGCTACGACCATATTTCAACGGATTGTCCTTCTAAGAAATCATATAAAAAGAAGGCTTTGCAAGCAAAAACTTGGGACGATTCTACTTCCGATGAATCGACCTCGAGTAAAGAGGAAAAAGTTGTTGCCTTTCATGCCTCTCAAATTCTCTCTTCTAATGTTTGCTTATCATCTTTAATCACTGACTCTATTCCTTTGATTTTGCATGAAACATCAACATCCGATGGAGAGTCATCAATTGAGGGGGAGTCGGACGAAGAAGAACTCGTTGAGGCATATCAACAACTTCTTGCGGAATCTAAGAAGATGGCCAAACATATCAAGAAGTTGAGGAAGCAACGACTTGAGGTTCAAGACGAGAATCAAGCTTTAAAGATAAAACTTCATGATCTCGAGGAGGAACAAGGACTTTTATTGAATAATAATAAAATCCTCCAAGAAAAGTTAAACCAATCGGAGACGAACGCTAAATCACATATGGACAAGATTGGTTTTCTAGAAAAACAGTTTGAGGAGATTCATGCCACCAACCAAGCTTTGACCAAGCAAGTTCATCAACTTAAATCCGACATACAAAGGCTTTCAACCGGTTCCAAGAAACTAGAAAGTATGTCCGGATTAGGTCAAACAAGCAAGGTTGGTTTGGGATTTAAAAAGAACCAAACTGTGAAGGCTTCAAGTTCCACAACTAAATTGAGAGGAAGAACTTGTCACCAATGTGGACTTGAAGGACACTTGATGAAGACGTGCCCGAAAAAGAGAAAGAAGAATCCTTCGGCAACTTCATCTACGGAGCGGACTCAACGGAATCAAAAGACACATCAAGTCAATGGAGTTCACTCAACCCACCAAAGGTCCGAGCCACAACATCAATCATACAAGTGGATCATTGCGAGGTAAAGACCTAAGGTGGACCAACAGTCAAAGCTATCATCTCCCGGCCACAATGAATCAAGACAACCCAAAATCCGACGATTTTGGATTCGGAAAGGTGATATCTTTCCTTGTCTTAAGTTCTAAATAGCTTATGACTGTATGTAATGCTTTGATTGGTTTTCCTTTCATATTTTTCCTAATCTTTGCATTACATGTTTTCAATGCTCCTTGTTTTTATGTTTTGTTTTTGAACAAAAGGGTTTTAACGAACAAGTGCATTGAATAAAAAGGGTTTTACTTTCACTCACTCCAATTTAATTTTATATGAATTATCAATTTTACTCCATAATCATAATCCTTGAAGATATTCCATTATAGGGATTTTTTGATAATTATATTCATCAAATTTTAGTAATCATGTGTGATCTTTAGATGCTTAACCTATCTCGGTTGTGTGAGTTCATTGTGATAAACATGAGACAACCGATAGACTAAAATTTGGAATTTAATTCTTTCACATAAGAGATTGCATTTGTTCAAGGGTAATAAATGAATTGCAAAAGATGTGGAAAGAGTTACATCCGAAAGGAGTGTGAAAACTACCACCACATGTTGGAAAGAGCTGCCACCCCGGTCGTCCGGTTTGTGTGTGAAGCTACCACATGTTTTGAATGCTAGAAAAATATTTTTAGAAATTTTTAGTCGAAGCATTCGGAGATTTATATTCAAAGTTCTTATTTTGAACAATCTCCTGATTGGTATAATGTGGGATAGTTTTAAAAATGCTCAAAGAGTCACCCTTAGGTATTTTAGTGCTTATCTCAAATTTGAAAGGGTAGAAATCAAATTGATGTCATTTGAAAATCTCTAAGTCATCTTTGTAAATCCGTTACATCTTGATAGAGTTTGGATCTCTAGATTACTTTTGATGATTTGTGTTTGACGTATATAATATGAAAAACGGTTTATAATGTTTTATCTTTGTTTTTCATGATTTCGGAGTAAATCTTTTTAATTTTTGTAAAATTAATTGGATTGAATGACATCTATGTGATCTCACAATTTTCAAGCACTTAAATTGATTTTCTTGATTGCACGCAAATCGGTAATTCAAAGATTTCAAAATCTGGATTTGTTTCAAGAAATTATTTGATTTTTGCTTTCGAGTACTGGTATGTAATCTGTGTTTTTGTTATATACCGGAACTGAGTTTTTATCTCTCTTTCTCTATGAACTAATGCTGTTAGTGATTTCCTTTTGTCTAGTATGTTCACTGTTTGACAATTTGTGACAAAAAGGGGGAGAAGAGAAATAGGGGGAGACGGAGATGAGATCATCGAGATAGGGGGAGATGATGAAAAAGGAGCCGAAAAACAAAAAGAACCAAAAGGACGAATCAAATGTAGGATTTACATTTAATTTCTAACGACTAACGTTTGATTTTATTTGGAGTTTTGTTTTGCAGGATTTACATCACTTTAAGACTCCAAGTCCTAAGTCATAGAGTTTGTTGTAGGACTGGTTCAAATGTATTTTTATTTATTGGATCTTTCATGCAAAGAAAGTCAATGTTTTGGTGATGACATTGAGTTTCGATTTTTTGGTTTAAGATGAGTGACCTGAGCGTTTTATGTATTTTTGGGTTTTGTCACGAAATTGCCAAAGGGGGAGATTGTTACGGCTTTTTGTGTTGGCATATTTCGTGAGTTGAGTCGGAGTTTTGAAGTGATCAAATTGTCAATCAGCAATCGAAGACTCAGAGAAGATTCAACAAGAGCTCAAGTTGACACTCAGTGTTTTGAGTCTTGAAGATTGAAGTTGAAGATTTGTGGATCATATACATCAATCTTAAGGAAAATGGATTCGGATTGATCAGGTACGTTTAACTAAATAATTTTGGTGATCCGAATACATTTGTGTAGTTTAGAAACACTTGGATAAGTTTTCATTGCTTAAAAATCAAAAACTGGACAAATTGGATGTTCAGGATCCGGATCAGACCAATCCAGTCCGGATCAGAAAATTCCAGTCCGGATCAGGAAATTTCAGTCCGGACCCCAAACTGTTTTTTCAGGAAAATTGCTGAAAAAAGACGACAGTCCGGATCAGGAAATTCCAGTCCGGACCCCGAACTGTTTTTTTCAGGAAAATTGCTGGAAAAAGACGACAGTCCGGATCAGCCAAATCCAGTCCGGACCGTCGCGCGGGAAAAATTCTGTTAAGTCAGTTTTTCATGCTTATCTCTTTCCAAAGGTTTCTAAACTATAAATAGACACTTAGGGTTCCTCAAGAACTACCGATTAATTTAGAAAACACTTGAGAGCAACCCTAGAGGCTAGGTTTTTATCGTTCTTCTTTTAGCCTCTTTTAGGTTAATTCAACGGTTCTTCCAAGACATACTTTTTGTCGAATTGATCTAATCTTTGCTTAGAGTGTCACGCCTCGTGGTCGAAACTGCGACCCGGGCTCGCCAACAGATCCGCCATCTGTACGGAAACTGCCGCACAGACGAAGCGTCTACCCTGCAAGTCAGATCTAAAACTAAAAACATGTATCAGAGCTGAGACTATAAATCAAAAGCTGAAGAAAGCAACACTGAAAATCTGAAATAAATAAGCTCCACTAATACATAAATCCTCAATACAGGTCCCTCAAATGAATAATAAAAAAAAACAAGCCTCACCCTCTCAAAACAATATCCCAATCTCTCAGTACAAAAGTGGAATCATAAAACTAACAGGGTACATTTACCTCTGACTCAAAATGCTGGTAAGGAACTACTCGGCCACGTCCTCACCTCGATCTGCTGTCTCCGCGCAAGCTAAGCCGGAACAGCAGCCTCAGAAAACCTGTCACCGCAGCGGGTGTGAGATCTACTGCAGAAGGTAGATCTCAGTGGGTACCATCATCAATATCCACAGTATGCCCACTAAGTCCACTGGAGGCATAACAAATAGGTATGCAAAAGATAATAGGAAAGCAGGAAAGGAACTATAGCTAATATGTACCAACATCATGCTCAAGAAAACTCTACTCTGTCCCTGCTATGCATACACTCTAACTACTAATAATATGCCTCTAGTACCATGCTCAAAGGAAATCTCATCTATGAACATGCTATGCAAACACTCTCTCAATATCACCCAATCTCAATGACTGCCTCATAGGGTCCAGTCAAGCCTGCGCCAAACCTACTGCCACCTCATCCACACTGGGACGGGACTTACGTAGGGCGTCCCACACGGACTATATCAAGCGAACTCTAGTGTATCAACTAGTCGCATCATTGCAGCCTCGTCAGGCTCGGTATCATCATCGCACCCGGGGCGTAGCTCGAGGGGAGCGACCCCACCGAACTCAAGTATCACATCTGTATCACTGTCTCATAAGCGGCACATGCAGGCTATAGTCACGATCAAACAGATCGGTATCTCAAAGCTCAAAGCACAACTCAGTCGGAACAAGAACCTCGACTGAATCAGGAATAGCCCAAATACTCTCACAGCTATGTCGGAGAACCCTCAACGACTCAATCTGATAATGCACGACCATGGCTGAGTCGGGAAACCTCCGCGACTCGATCTGCCAGAACCCCAAATATCCTCAAAACTAAGTGGGAGGACCACCTCCACCACTAAATCAGAAACATAACCCATGATCTAGAATAAAGCCATCAATCCCAACAAGGAAGATGAACTCTCCTGACACTAAAACTCGACAGTCAATGCACTAAAAATACACTCGGCCCTCTGGCGCGAGTACACATGCAACTCGAACAATCTGGACCATTCATAACGTTCTCAATAATTAAA
>CM055072.1:32095767-32123969 GCA_029204045.2 Tillandsia leiboldiana | reverse complement strand
AAGGGTTCACCGTCTCTAAGCTCCAAAATTCCTACGATTGCCAAGAAAATACGCGCCGTCACAGGTCGGTTCTAAAAGTTCGCGCGGCACCAAGCTCACGCGCGCACGGCAGCTGCGCACCAAAACCAGAAAAAGATACAGAGAAAAACCATCACTAACAGTTAAACACACAAAAACACACACACACACACACACACACACGCACAGGGCAAAACCAGCCCCGCCGCCCGCTCGCTGGTCGCTCGCTGCAGCCGCACGCGCCGCTGCCCAGGCTGACCGCGCAGGCGCCTCAAGCGGCGCATACTGCCAGCCGCTGCTTGCGCGGTGCTGCCGCCGATTGCTGCGTGGCGCCGCAGCAGCTGCAGCCGCTTGCCGCGCGGCGCCGCAGCAGCTGCAGCCGCTTGCCGCGCGGCACAGCCACTACAGCCGCGCGGCGCCCTGGGCCCGCTGCGCGGCGCATGGGCCCGCCATGCAGCGGCCCAGCCCGCTACGCGCGGCTCCCCGCGCTTACAGTGCGCCCGCGCGTGCATCTGCACGCCCGCGCGCCGCTGGGCAGAGCCCGCGCGCCGCTGGGCAGAGCCCTCGCAGCGCCTTGAGCAGCTGCGCGCGGCGCCCCTGGCGCCCGCGCAGCGCGCAGGTGCAGCTGCGCGCGGCGCCCCTGGCGCTCGCGCGCAGCGCCCTGGCGCTGGCCGCGCGGCGCCCCGGGGGCCCGCGCAGCGCACAGGTGCTGTTGCGCGCGGCGCCCCTGGCGCCCGAGCGCAGTGCCCTGGCGCTGGCCGCGCGGCGCCCAGCTGCGCAGTGCCCCGCTGCGCAGCACCCGCGGCCACTCCGAGCACAAGGACGAGCAGTCCAACAACACCACCAAAAACAATAGTGCACACACTCCCTCTCTCTAAAAAAAACCGTACATACCTCCAACAAAACCGTCGCGCGCGCGCCGCTCGCCGCGCTCACCGCTCGGCCCATGGCTCCTAGCAGCAGGTGAAAACCCCCAACCTCAAGCCCCATTATCAGACACACAAAACTTCTTCTCTCTTTTCCTCCTTTTTTCTCTCTTCTTTTTCCTTCCTTCTCTTCCTTCTTTTCTCTCTTCTCCACTTTCTCTGTTTCTTTCTCCTTCCTCTGCTTTGAAGGGGAGACGAGAAGGGTGACGTGGCAAAGGCTATTAATTAGCTGAAAGCTAATTAATACGGGGTGGTTGGCAGCAATTAATGCACCACCAAAAAAACTCAACTCAACTTATCTCATGCATTCCTTCTTCTTTCAAATTTTATCTTCCTGGCTTCTTCACAGGCGATAATCCAAATTAAATAAATTAATTAATTAATCCATTTTAGCCAACTCCAAGTCATTTTTTGCCTTCGGGGTCTCCGCGCTGGTCCGAAACCTCCCGAACTCCACTGTAATATGAAAATACACATGTCCACAGCTTTTCCAACTCAAAAAGCTCAACTGTGGAGTCGGTGTGCTAAATCCAAAAACCGGCTCCAAAATTGCCAGTTCCAACTCACTTTTCGCCTTCGGGTCCTCCGCGTCAGTCCGGAACCTCCCGAACTCCGCTGTAATCATAAAATACACCTGTTCCAAGTGTTTCCCAAATTTTCTGCACACCACAGTGGAGTCGGTGCTTCCCAATCCAGTCCTCTATCAGCGCACAAAGCCCGGAAAATTCCGAATCAAGCTGGGGCTTCCACGTTGATCCAAATCAACCAGAACTCAACTGAAGACACATATGGGACAAGCTCGAGGCGATTTCTCCGCACCATGCCATCATGCGAGGTCGGTGCGCTATCCGAAATCCCGGTATTCTACATAGAGATTCCATCCATGGTTCTTCATTGATAATCTAAGCAAAGGATCACCATCGAAGCTTTTATCAAGTTTGCGTCGTGGATTCGACGTAGCATCGTGGATTCGATGTGTTGAAGGCGTTTCGTGGATTCGAAACGTGTGCTCGTGGATTCGAGTGACGTTCGTGGATTCGAACGTGTGCAGTGGACGTGCAATCGGTGGAGCGCAAGATCCGAAGAACTTGAAGGAGGGGTTTGAGTCCGTGGAGTCGGTAATCACCTTGTTATTCTTCTTTTCTTAGTGGATTGTTATTGCGTGTTGGTCCCGTGGTTTTTCTCTTGGATTGGAGTTTCCACGTATATCTCGGTGTGCTGTTTTTATTTTCCGCATTGGTTTTTATTTTGCACTGAGATTTGCTTTTTAAGTATTACACCTATTCACCCCTCCCTCTAGTTGTTTGATAGTACCTATTTAGATCCTTGTGGATCCTTATATTAAAAACCTACAATTGGATGATTCTTGCGGCATTGGATTCCTAAGAGGATAAGGATTACTCACGTCGAATTTTAGCCTGATCGGCCATTGGATTGTCAAGTTTCACGTGGGTTGGATTTTCCTCCAAAATTAGCGGGCAGCTTCCTAATTCTATTGTGTAGTGAGCATGCATGTTTGAATGTACACCCTACGTGATTGAGATGTAAGCATGAGAAGTTGTCCATTTTGTGTTGATTGAGGCTTACATGTTAAATTGTACATATTATGAGGATTGAAAGCTTGCATGTTGAGAGGATCCATTGTGATGATCCAGACTCCCGCAGGAACTGTGCAACATTAAACAGTGACTGCGGGGAGCTTATTCGGTGAAACAGAGCTTGTAGAATCAAAATTGGACATTTAATATAGACTCTGCGCGAAAATCGGAGCAAATGGAATTTTCCGGGAGCTTTCGGCAAAATTTCGGATGAGGATTTGGCGAAATGGACAGCGGATTTGGACTCAGCACGCGAAAACGGTCAAAATGGTATATTCGCTTTATTTTTTTCGGCACTTGGTACTGTTCACCGGAACAGTAACCGCCGGCCGGAATTACTGTTCCGGCCGCCGGCGGCGACCGGCAAGCGGCGGCGGGCGGCGGCGCACGGCGGCGGGCTGCGGCGCAGCGGCGGCACAGCGGCGGAGTGCGGAGGCGCGCAGCGCGGGTGCGCGGTCCATGGGCCTGGCGTGCACCGGGAGCACCGAATACCCCCGTGCCACGTGGCGGCTCCCGATTGGCTGGCCGGCTTCTAGAAACACGTGGGAAGGTGACACGTGGCGCTCCCCTATTGGCCGACAAACTTCCGGAAGACCCAGAGCGTGGACCGGCCATGTGCACCACGTGGCCACGTGGCGATTTTTCATTGGGCCTGCACAGGCTGTTTGCTGTTATGTGGACACGTGGCGCATTATGGATGGCCAATTTTGGTGTTTCCTGTTCGGATCCGAATCCCGTGTGGGAATATTCCCTTTGGCCCACTATATAAGAAGCCCCCACCCCTCCTCATTTCCCACCTCGAATTGCGGGCCTTAGAGAGAGAATCCAAATTTGAGCTCTATAGGAAAGTTCTTCCTCTCTCTCTCCTCTCTCTCTCCTCCAGATTTTAGAATTTTTGGAGTTACAGTTAGTGAGCTATCTGCGACGCGGCGCACTGCGACGGTTCTCTTTTTCGGCCCATTTCCCGTCGCAGTTCCGTCAGAAATTCCCTGAGTGCTAACCAGGAGGAATTTATGGACAATTTTTGCGGCAGCGCGACCGTATGAGGTAGGGCTTCGATTTCCATGTTGATCATTTTGCTCCATTTTGTACTTTTGGCACGTTTCTAGAGGTCTCTTTGACCCCCCTTTTTGCTGTGGAAATTTCTGGACAGCGTCAACTTCTCCGATTTTTTCTTGGCGTAGGAGCATCAGATCGAGATGTTTAAGGAGTCGATTTTGATCTACTCTTCGCGAGGAACGCAACCGTAATTTTTCTGGATTTTTCTGAGCAGTGTACAGAGGTGAAAAACTCCTCTCTTTTCGTGCTATTTGAAAAACAGCAAAAGCTGTATTTTTATGAATAATATAGTTACACCCTGTGCAATGTGTGTTGCTGTAGGGCACCGTTTTCGGCAGACAGCAGTTCTAGGGGACTGTGGACAGCCAGGTGACTATCTGGGGGTGATTTGAGCTGTTCGAGGTGGGCGGTTGTTGCTTACCTCATTTTTGACAAGCTCACTGGGATTACTGGAACTCCCCTAAAATATAATATGACAATTGATGAGAACCACTGGGACAAACTAATATGATAATATGACAAACTAACAGGACAACTAACAGGACAAACTAACAGGACAACTAACAGGACAATTGATGAGAACTATTGGGACGAACTAATGTGACAATTGACGAGAACCGCTGGGACGAACTCTCCTAAAATTTAATATAACCCCACAGATGATATGATGACTTATATTGGGACACTGTGATTAAGACAAAGGCTATAATCTCGCATGCAAATGACTTTTATTCAGTAAATCAATCTTTTTAAATCTTTGACACTATTTTACAACTTTTAAAATAAAGACAGTTGCATGCATGCCCGGACATCAGGTAGGGCCACTATTTATTGCTACACTATCATATTAAGACTTGACATGTTTTATTGCTCTCTTTTGCTTGTCGCTCGAGTATGGGCAGGGGTTTGGGATAGTATAGCCAAGGTCATGTTAGATTATAAACTTGTGGGGTGTTGCGGTGACCGCGGACTGTAGGCGGTCGGCCGGATGTTTATCCTTGCATCAGAATGGGGTTGAGTCTGGTCTATTTTAGGCATCAGCAGGGGATCGGGCTTTTCTCTAGTGGATGGTTTTTCCCACTTATTGAGTACTATGTCATCAGATCAGGGTTTCTTAGTGGATGACTTTTCCCACTTTGATCATAGTCATGATCCAGTCCTGCTGTTTACGACACTTATGATACTTATTACTGAGGTACTTTTACTCGTGTGGGTCGCTCCCCTCGAGTGCCACTCCGGAGTGTGTTACAGGCAGGCTTGAGTCCTTGAGACTCTCATTCCCTATCGGTGTTATGCATTGGCCAGCATACCCGATTTGGCAGGCAAGGCGCAGCAGGCAAGTACCAGTTTTACTGGTGGCATAAGATTGGGTTTATTCAGGCAGGCATGTTAGATACTGATGCATACATACAGTCATTCCTTTTGGCACTGCATTTAGAGGCATGCTAGTGGTGGTTTCCCCTTTATTCAGCAGTTCTGCTTACAGCTTTACCACTTTTTCCTTTCTGGCCTCTAGTAATCCTAGTGGGTGCATAAGAGTTGAGGTTTTGCCCACTAGGGGAGGCTACTGGTTTATCTGGTAGTTCTCACCCCCATTATTCTTTTCTGTTTCTTTCTTCTTCTTTATTTTACAGAGTCGTCTGCGGGAGCTGCTAGGCTATCAGCGGCTGATAAAGGTAAGGGGATCGCTGAGTAGATAGATCTCCTGGGAGACTGAGAGCTGTAGATAGACGTTGTACCCTTCACTCAGACTGTGATATTCTCCTTTTATTTTGAGTCTGGCTTTCGCCGGCTGGTTGTATTATTTTGGTGAGCTGGGAGATTATTGTACATATTACAGTTTATTTTTAGTTCCAGTATGAGATACTATGTGGTTCTTCTACTTCAGCTCTGTATTATGCTCTTTTATTGTTCATATTATATCGGAGCAGGTTACCAGCGCTTCGTGTACTCGGGAAATCCCGTGTGCACGGCGGATCTGTTGGCGAGCCCGGGTTCCGGGGCGTGACAGATTAAGTTGGTATCAGAGCTTAGGGATTGGTCAGTTGGGACTTAGGAAACCCTAGGCTTTTGGTAGACCCTAGGATAATAGGGTACGAGAGACGTGATATTTGCGAAAGTCGTTGATTTATTGTTTGACTCTTCCAGTGAGAGAGGAGGGATCGACATGCCTAATTTCTGGTGAACCGTTATGTTGGCTGCAGACAACATAAAGTCACAGAAATATGGGGATGTCTTTGACTTTCGCTAGATTGGGTCGTGTGGGGATATGATACTGAGTGTGGTTTCTTGTGATAGGATGCCTCCGCGACGTAGAATGTTGACGCGTTCTCAGCCTGATTCCCCTGAGCCCGAGCCGGAGGAGTCCGAGCAGGGCCAGCAGAGTGAGGTGCAGGAGCTTCAGGCTCAGATGACCCAGATGGCAGAGGCCGTGCAGCGTCAGGAGGAGGCCATGGGTCGGCTGACGCAGATGTTAGAACAGAGGGCGCAGCCTGTTGTTGCACCCCCTGAGAGTTCTCCCGTACCACCCTCCCCTGCTGTGGCTTCCCCAGTTGGACCGGTGACCACGGCATCCCCTGTTGCTCAAGGAGCAATCCGGCCATTGACTCCTGCGGAGGAGCAGGAGATTGCTGACAAACTTACTCAGTTCTGTAAGCGGGGACCGCCCAGGTTTTCAGGGCGGAATACCCAGCCGTGGGAGATCGGGACTTGGCTTTCGTCAATGGAGAAGTTATTCCGGGACTTCTTCATTGACCAGAAGTACAGGGTACATATGGCTGTACACTGCTTAGACGGGGACGCTGATGCATGGTGGCGTCGGGTAGAGCCTCTGGAGTTCCAGATCACTTGACAGCTACCCTGGTCAGAGTTCAAGAAGATGATTCTGGATACGTACTTTTCCATGAGTATGAAGAAAAAGCTGGAAGATGATTTGAAGAATCTTCAGCAAGGCGACCGGACAGCATTGGACTACTTTCAGGAGTTCACGCGGTTACTCAACTGCGTACCTTACGTCGCCAGGGACGGACCGCACCAGGTGGAGCTCTTTGAGTCGGGCCTGCGCCCAGAGATCTATACTCTGGTGCATGCCCAGAGACTACAGACCTTGGAGGAGGCAGCAGAGCATGCCCAATGGGTTGAAAGGGGAGACCACGTCATCGCCAGACGTGGGGGCTTGGTCGCTCAGAGTTCTGACAGAAAGCGACCAGCGCAGGACGACGGGAGACAGGCCAGTTCCTGGAGGCCGCCCCGACCGCCACCGCCTCAGTTTTCCGGCCAAGGACGGTCGGAGCGGCGAGGGCCTGGTGGACCCCAGAGGCCCCAGCAGCGGCAGCAGCAGCAGCAGAGATCCCAGCCGTCGCAGCGTGGGTCGCAGCGACAGCCTCAGCGACAACAGCAGTCACGACAACCACGGGCCCCCGACAATTGTATTTTCTGTGGAGGTCAGCATTTTTCCAACACCTGCGACCAGCGGTGGGGTCGCTGCTATAGATGTGGACAGTCTGGCCACGTCCGAGCTACTTGCCCTTATGCGCCATCGACGACCCCTTCTCCAGCATCTGCTCCATCTTCATCTCAACAGCGGTCGACGGCTCAGCGGCCATATGCTCCAGCAAGCAGGCCATCTTCTTCCCATCCCACGGAGTATCGCCCTCCAGCTCAAAGTGGGCGAGTGTATGCTGCGCAGGTAGATGACTCTTCGGCAGCAGATCACGTGGTGGCAGGTATCACCCTACTTTCTGGCATTAGGACTCGTACTTTATTTGATACAGGAGCATCACATTCTTTTATTAGTAAATCATTTGCATCATTACATGGGTTAGAGGTAGGACCTTTACCACGTGCGCGAGAGGTTCAGATTCCCGATCACACCTTGCACGTAGAGGAGTGTTGTTGGTCCTGCCCGATGCAAATCGAGTCTTGGATTATGCCAGCAGATCTGTTGGTCCTGAGACAATTGAAGGACTTCGATGTGGTCCTCGGGATGGACTGGCTGGCTCGGTATTTTGCGACCATTGATTGTGCCGCGAGGACCGTCACTTTTAGAGAGCCAGACCAGGAAATGTTGGTATACCGGGGATGTCAGAGTGCTTTCTTTGCCTCTATGGTTTCAACTTCCCGAGCGAGGCAGATGATCCATCGTGGATGTGTAGCCTTTTTGGCTAGTGTTGTTGAAGGGCCTACGGCGGCGCCGGGACTCGGGGATATCCCTATTGCCCGCGAGTTCCCGGATGTTTTTCCACCTGAGCTGACAAGCATGCCGCTAGATAGGGAGATTGAGTTTGTGATTGACGTAGTTCCGGGAACTGCGCCAATCTCAAAGGCTCCTTACCGGATGGCACCGGCTGAGCTGCGAGAGCTTAAGGCGCAACTCCAGGATTTGATGGACAAGGGCTTTATTAGGCCGAGTGTGTCGCCTTGGGGAGCGCCGGTGCTATTCGTGAAAAAGAAGGATGGGTCACTTCGATTGTGTGTGGACTATAGGGAATTAAATAAAGTGACCATCAAGAACAAGTACCCTTTGCCGCGCATCGATGATCTTTTTGATCAGCTGCAAGGGTATTGTGTCTTCTCTAAGATAGATTTGCAGTCCGGTTACCACCAGTTAAAGGTGAGGGCCGAGGATATTCCGAAGACGGCATTCAGATCACGGTATGGGCATTATGAATTTACAGTTATGCCTTTTGGGCTAACTAATGCCCCTGCCGCATTCATGGATTTAATGAACCGGATCTTCCGGCTATACTTAGACCGGTTCGTGGTAGTGTTCATTGATGATATCTTGGTCTACTCCCGAAGTGATGCGGAGCATGAGGAGCACTTGAGGATTGTGCTGCAACTTCTACGAGAGAAGAAGTTGTTTGCCAAACTGGCAAAGTGCAAGTTTTGGCTTCAGAAGGTAGTCTTCTTGGGCCATGTGATTTCTGCCGCGGGTGTGGCAGTGGACCCAGCGAAGATTGAGGCAGTCCGTGATTGGCCCCGACCGACGACGGTTTCTGAGGTACGTAGCTTTATGGGTTTAGCTGGGTATTACCGTCGGTTTGTGGAAGGCTTTGCGAAGCTCTCCACACCCCTCACTCGCTTGACGCGTAAGGGAGTGAAGTTTATCTGGAGTGAAGACTGTCAAAGGAGCTTTGAGGAGCTGAAGAATAGACTGATGACCGCTCCTATCCTTTCCCTTCCTGTTATGGGAAAAGGATATGTGATCTACAGCGATGCATCACACAGTGGACTCGGATGTGTGTTGATGCAGGAAGGGAGGGTAATTGCATATGCATCAAGACAACTCAAAGAATATGAGAAAAATTACCCTACCCATGACTTGGAGCTTGCAGCTGTAGTGTTTGCGCTAAAGCTCTGGCGCCATTATCTGTATGGGGAACATTGTGAAATCTACACCGACCACAAGAGCCTAAAGTACCTGTTCACGCAAAAGGAGCTGAATTTGAGGCAACGTAGGTGGTTAGAGCTATTAAAGGATTATGATGTAGATATTCTCTACCACCCAGGCAAGGCTAATGTGGTCGCTGATGCCTTGAGTAGGAGGGTGGTGCAAAGTTTGTCTATGTTAATCACAGACCAGGCACCGCTATTAGAGGAAATGAGACGGCTCAAGATAGAGGTTGTGTCCCCTGGGGTCTCTGCTAGGCTGACATCTTTAGTCTTACAGCCCACTCTGCTAGACAGGATCAGGGAGAAACAGAGTGAGGACCCCCACTTGACCAGGATTAGAGATCAAATTCCGAGTGATCAGTCAGGGGACTTTACAATAGATGCCTCGAGAGTACTAAGGTATAGAGACCGAGCATGTGTGCCAATAGATGCGGAGATCAGAGAGCAGATATTGCGAGAGGCCCATTATACACCTTATACCCTACATCCTGGTGGGACTAAGATGTATAAGGACCTCAAAGCACACTTCTGGTGGAAAGGCATGAAGAGGGATATTGGGAGATTTGTGGCTCAGTGTTTAACTTGTCAGCAGGTGAAAGCTGAGCATCGAGTGCCAGCTGGCAAGTTACAAAGTCTCCCAATTCCCGAGTGGAAATGGGACCACATTACGATGGATTTCGTGGTCGGATTGCCAAGGGCACAGGGAGGAGCAGACGCTATCTGGGTAGTTGTAGATCGACTTACCAAGTCGGCGCACTTTCTGCCCATGCAGACTACGTGGCCACTTGAGCGACTAGCCCAGTTATATCTAGATGAGATAGTAAGATTACATGGAGTACCAGCCTCCATAGTATCAGATAGAGACCCGAGGTTTGTTTCGCATTTCTGGAAGAGTTTGCAAACAGCCTTGGGGACTGAACTCAGGTTCAGTACAGCTTTTCATCCGCAGACTGATGGGCAATCGGAGCGGACGATACAAATCCTGGAGGACATGCTGAGGGCTTGTGTCTTGGATTTCGGCGGAGGGTGGATTCGACACTTAGCCTTGGCTGAGTTCGCGTACAACAATAGCTTTCAAGCAAGCATTCAGATGGCTCCGTTTGAAGCGTTGTATGGACGCAAGTGTCGATCACCGCTTTATTGGAGTGACGTGGGTGAAAGGCGGACCTTGGGACCAGATATATTGTTAGAGGCAGAGGAGAAGGTCCGAGTAATTCAACGGCATCTTCAAACCGCCCAAAGCCGACAAAGGAGTTATGCCGATATACGGCGACGAGACTTAGAATTTCAAGTTGGAGAGCACGTATTCCTGAAAGTCTCGCCGTCCAAAGGAATCAGGAGATTCGGCATTCGTGGAAAGCTTAGCCCCCGATACATTGGACCCTTCGAGATATTGGAGCGTATCGGGCCAGTTGCCTACCGACTTGCACTTCCTCCAAGGCTTGCTGGTGTCCATGATGTATTTCATGTTTCTACTTTGAGGAAGTATATCTTCGACCCATCGCACGTCATCGACTTCACACCGCTTGAGATCAGCGAGGATTTGAGGTATGAAGAGCGCCCACTGCAAGTTCTGGATCGAGAGGTGAGAGAATTACGCAGTCAGGCCATTCCCTATGTGAAGATCCAATGGGGCAATCATGACGAGCGCGAGGCTACATGGGAGCTTGAGTCGGAGATGAGGGATGCTCACCCCTACTTATTTGAGACATCGGACTGAGGATTATTGTTTAGTCTCGTTTCGAGGACGAAACTCTTTTAGTGGGGGAGGATGTGATGATCCAGACTCCCGCAGGAACTGTGCAACATTAAACAGTGACTGCGGGGAGCTTATTCGGTGAAACAGAGCTTGTAGAATCAAAATTGGACATTTAATATAGACTCTGCACGAAAATCGGAGCAAATGGAATTTTCCGGGAGCTTTCGGCAAAATTTCGGATGAGAATTTGGCAAAATGGACAGCGGATTTGGACTCAGCACGCGAAAACGGTCAAAATGGTATATTCGCTTTATTTTTTTCGGCACTTGGTACTGTTCACCGGAACAGTAACCGCCGGCCGGAATTACTGTTCCGGCCGCCGGCGGTGACCGGCAAGCGGCGGCGGGCGGCGGCGCACGGCGGCGGGCTGCGGCGCAGCGGCGGCACCGCGGCGGAGTGCGGAGGCGCGCAGCGCGGGTGCGCGGTCCATGGGCCTGGCGTGCACCGGGAGCACCGAATACCCCCGTGCCACGTGGCGGCTCCCGATTGGCTGGCCGGCTTCTAGAAACACGTGGGAAGGTGACACGTGGCGCTCCCCTATTGGCCGACAAACTTCCGGAAGACCCAGAGCGTGGACCGGCCATGTGCACCATGTGGCCACGTGGCGATTTTTCATTGGGCCTGCACAGGTTGTTTGCTGTTATGTGGACACGTGGCGCATTATGGATGGCCAATTTTGGTGTTTCCTGTTCGGATCCGAATCCCGTGTGGGAATATTCCCTTTGGCCCACTATATAAGAAGCCCCCCACCCCTCCTCATTTCCCACCTCGAATTGCGGGCCTTAGAGAGAGAATCCGAATTTGAGCTCTATAGGAAAGTTCTTCCTCTCTCTCTCTCCTCTCTCTCTCCTCCAGATTTTAGAATTTTTGGAGTTACAGTTAGTGAGCTATCTGCGACGCGGCGCACTGCGACGGTTCTCTTTTTCGGCCCATTTCCCGTCGTAGTTCCGTCGGAAATTCCCTGAGTGCTAACCAGGAGGAATTTATGGACGATTTTTGCGGCAGCGTGACCGTATGAGGTAGGGCTTCGATTTCCGTGTTGATCATTTTGCTCCATTTTGTACTTTTGGCACGTTTCCAGAGGTCTCTTTGACCCCCCTTTTTGCTGTGGAAATTTCTGGACAGCGTCAACTTCTCCGATTTTTATCTTGGCGTAGGAGCATCAGATCGAGACGTTTAAAGAGTCGATTTTGATCTACTCTTCGCGAGGAACGCAACCGTAATTTTTCTGGATTTTTCTGAGCACTGTACAGAGGTGAAAAACTCCTCTCTTTTCGTGCCATTTGAAAAACAGCAAAAGCTGTATTTTTATGAATAATATAGTTACACCCTGTGCAATGTGTGTTGCTGTAGGGCACCGTTTTCGGCAGACAGCAGTTCTAGGGGACTGTGGACAGCCAGGTGACTATCTGGGGGTGATTTGAGCTGTTCGAGGTGGGCGGTTGTTGCTTACCTCATTTTTGACAAGCTCACTGGGATTACTGGAACTCCCCTAAAATATAATATGACAATTGATGAGAACCACTGGGACAAACTAATATGATAATATGACAAACTAACAGGACAACTAACAGGACAAACTAACAGGACAACTAACAGGACAATTGATGAGAACTATTGGGACGAACTAATGTGACAATTGACGAGAACCGCTGGGACGAACTCTCCTAAAATTTAATATAACCCCACAGATGATATGATGACTTATATTGGGACACTGTGATTAAGACAAAGGCTATAATCTCGCATGCAAATGACTTTTATTCAGTAAATCAATCTTTTTAAATCTTTGACACTATTTTACAACTTTTAAAATAAAGACAGTTGCATGCATGCCCGGACATCAGGTAGGGCCACTATTTATTGCTACACTATCATATTAAGACTTGACATGTTTTATTGCTCTCTTTTGCTTGTCGCTCGAGTATGGGCAGGGGTTTGGGATAGTATTGCCAAGGTCATGTTAGATTATAAACTTGTGGGGTGTTGCGGTGACCGCGGACTGTAGGCGGTCGGCCGGATGTTTATCCTTGCATCAGAATGGGGTTGAGTCTGGTCTATTTTAGGCATCAGCAGGGGATCGGGCTTTTCTCTAGTGGATGGTTTTTCCCACTTATTGAGTACTATGGCATCAGATCAGGGTTTCTTAGTGGATGGCTTTTCCCACTTTGATCATAGTCATGATCCAGTCCTGCTGTTTACGACACTTATGATACTTATTACTGAGGTACTTTTACTCGTGTGGGTCGCTCCCCTCGAGTGCCACTCCGGAGTGTGTTACAGGCAGGCTTGAGTCCTTAAGACTCTCATTCCCTATCGGTGTTATGCATTGGCCAGCATACCCGATTTGGCAGGCAAGGCGCAGCAGGCAGTACCAGTTTTACTGGTGGCATAAGATTGGGTTTATTCAGGCAGGCATGTTAGATACTGATGCATACATACAGTCATTCCTTTTGGCACTGCATTTAGAGGCATGCTAGTGGTGGTTTCCCCTTTATTCAGCAGTTCTGCTTACAGCTTTGCCACTTTTTCCTTTCTGGCCTCTAGTAATCCTAGTGGGTGCATCAGAGTTGAGGTTTTGCCCACTAGGGGAGGCTACTGGTTTATCTGGTAGTTCTCACCCCCATTATTCTTTTCTGTTTCTTTCTTCTTCTTTATTTTGCAGAGTCGTCTGCGGGAGCTGCTAGGCTATCAGCGGCTGATAAAGGTAAGGGGATCGCTGAGTAGATAGATCTCCTAGGAGACTGAGAGCTGTAGATAGACGTTGTACCCTTCACTCAGACTGTGATATTCTCCTTTTATTTTGAGTCTGGCTTTCGCCGGCTGGTTGTATTATTTTGGTGAGCTGGGAGATTATTGTACATATTACAGTTTATTTTTAGTTCCAGTATGAGATACTATGTGGTTCTTCTACTTTAGCTCTGTATTATGCTCTTTTATTGTTCATATTATATCGGAGCAGGTTACCAGCGCTTCGTGTACTCGGGAAATCCTGTGTGCACGGCGGATCTGTTGGCGAGCCCGGGTTCCGGGGCGTGACATCCATGTTATGTGATTGAGAGCTTACTTGATGGAGATGTCCACCCTATGTTAGTAGAGAGCTTGCATGATGTTGATGTATACACTAGTTTGATTGAGAATATGTTGGATGAACATGCTCACTTCATGTTGTTGTGTTGTAAACATGTATGATAGAATTGTACACTTTATGCCGATTGAAAGCAAGCATGATATAGTGGATAGTTTATTTGTTGATTGAGTTATATGCATGCTATAGTTGGTGGTGTATGTATTGATTAAGGTGAATGCATGCTAGAGTTGTACTTCTTGTTATTTGAGAGCATGTGTAATCGCACTGACTTTTTAGTTTTAATGTTGGGATAGAGTTAGATGTTATGTACCCTTGGTTTTGGTTTTGTGTGGATTTTTATGTTGTGTTGTTACTACCGTAACACAGTAAAGCTCATTAAATGGAGAACGACGATGTGATCGGATTGAAAATTCGACTTACGGATCTTCCGGAATGAGGTTTTGACGTTAACAGGTTCGAAAAGGTAAGTTTCGGGATACCCGTTAAGCCTTTCGGTGCATCAGGATCAGCACTAGTGGTTATGGGACATTTTAGTGGTTGGGCACGCTTATCGAGTAAATCTGTTAAAAATATGTTAAAGATCTGTTAAAGTTCTCTTATAAATATCATGATTTTGGGACTTTTACGTATACAAAAATAAAAGAGAAAACCCTAATTTTGGTTATTCTCAAAGATTTTTAAAGATCGGGTTCTTCTTCTTCCTCGTTGTGCGTGCCGGAGACCGAGGTCGAAAATGCCGCCACCACCGAAGACCGGATTCGAAATCATCATCGTCGCCGGAGATCGGAGTCGCATCGTCTTCCCCATCTGAACAAGGTTAGCGATAGTTAGTTCTCTTTCGTCGGTTTGATCGTTGGTTTTCGTTCGTTTGATTATTGGTTTTCGTTCGTTGGGTTGATCGTTGGTTTTCGTTCGTTTGATCGTTGGTTTTCGTTCGTTGGGTTGATCGCTAGTTTTTCGTTAGTTGGGTTTTGGGTTGGTGAAATCTCTTGGTTGGCAGAGTTGCTTGGCGGTTTCGGTGGACGGAATCGTTAGCGGAGTCGTTCAACGGTGTACAAGGCTGCCGCCGTCGCGCGTGCAGTTAGCTCGCGCCGCTGCCGCGCGTGCAGTCAGCCCGCCCCGCCGCCGCACGCGCTGCCAGCCGCGCCGCGCATGCCCTAGCCGCGCGTGCTGCCAGCCTGCACACCCGCTGCCGCGCGTGCCCTAGCGCAACGCCGCCGCGTGTGCCCTAGCCTCGCGCGCTGCCAGCCTGCACACCCACAGCCAGCCTGCACACCCGCTGCTGCGCGCGCCCTAGCACAGCACCGCCGCGTGTGCCCTAGCCACGCGTGCCGCCAGCCTGCACACCCGCCGCTCGCACGTGCCCTAGCCGTGCGCGCTGCTAGCCTGCACTGTCACGCCCCGAGGTCGAAACTACGACCCGGGCTTGCCAACAGATCCGCCATCTGTACGAAAACTGCCGCACAGACGAAGCGTCTACCCTGCAAGAGATCTATAGCTAAACATGTATCAGAGCTGAAAAAGAAACTAATAGCTACAGAAATCAACTGAACATCTGAATAAAAACAAATCCTCAATACAAGTCTCTCAACTATGAAAATACAAGTACAACCCTCGCAAATCTCTCAGACTGTCCAGTACAAAAGTGGAATCATACAAAAAATATACAGGGTACATCTACCTCTGACTCTCAATGCTGGTAAGGAACTAATCGGCCACGTCCTCACCTCGATCAGCTGTCTCCGCGTGAGCTAAGTCGGAGTAGCAACCTCAGTAACCTGTCACCGCAGCGGGTGTGAGATCTACTGCAAAAGGTAGATATCAGTGGGTACCGTCACCAATATCCACGGTATGCCCACTAAGTCTACTGGAGGCAAACAGATAGGTATGCAGATAGATAGATAAAAGGTAAGCTGAATGAAAACTACAGCTAATATGTGTCAACCATCATGCTCAAAAGGAAACTCTACCATGTACATGCTATGCATACACTCGCTACTGCTAAAAATGCCTCAGTATCAATGCTCAAAGGAAAAAAAAACCCATCTGAGAACATAATATGCATACACCACTCGCACACGAGGTGCCCAATCGACCCAATCGAACTGACTGCCTCATAGGGTCCAGTCAAGCCTGCGCCTACCTACTGCCGTTACATCCAAGGAGGACCGGACTTACGTAGGGCGTCCGTGACTATCAAAACTGGCCCAGCCAGAGGGACTGCGTCGACAAGTCGTGATACAAAAGTAACAGATCCACTCCGGACGTGGCACTCGAGGGGCGCGACCCCACCGAGGAAAAAGGTATCCGCGATCTCTGTCGAGCTCAAAGTGGCTCCTGCAGGCTATAATCAAAATCCACGCTCACTCTCAGAACGGAAGGACTCAGGATCCTCAAACATCTCGCACAACGGTCGGAGTACTCTCGACGACTCAGTTGATCAGCTCCCTCGAATCTCGAGACACTAGCAAACTCCACCAACTCGTAGCACAAAACACACTGGCTGGAGATACTCCACAGTCGGGATCGACCCACAACTCAGGGCCAACAAAACTGGTCGGACAATACTCAACGACCCGGGACCACCGTCAACCCCAACGGTTCGCAACAACACTAATCGGAAGAAACTCGACGGCCCGGGACCACCGTCTACCCAAACGGCTCCCCACGACACTAGCACAATCTAAACTCAGCTACCGGACTCCACTAAGCCCCCAGGCACGAGTGCAACAATGCCCCACAGAAACCTGACCCCTCGGCCCACTACCCGGGCGAGGCAACACTATGTCCAGGAAAGATGCAAAGTGTGGGATGTCTAATACATAAAGGAACCTAGCCCAAGTGAAGGCTCTCTACTGACTCATCTGTGTCAACAAGCGGCACATGCAGGCTATGATCCACGATCAAACAGATCGGAAACTCAATGCTCAAAAAGCACAACTCAGTCGGGAAACCTTCCACGACTCGATCTGATATGCCCTCACCAACCCCCGAGACACTAGTAAAAACATCCATAAGTCAAATAAAATCTCCTCGGCCCCCAGGCACGAGGTTACATGCACCCCTGGGACCCTGTCATCTCACTGGCAATCTCGCAGTTTAAAAAACCACTTTTAAAAAGCCGATTTTTCCTTAAAACGGGTTTCATGATTTTTTAAATGATCCCGGTGCAAAAGTAATGCTCTCTAATCATGCAATCTAGTGTCATACAGTACCAGGAGTACACTAAAAATAATCTGGGATTCCAAGAAATTTTCTGTAATTTTCTAGGCAACTATCAGATTTACCAACAGTGAAAATATTACAGTAGACATGCTCAAATTGCATTCAGAAGAATTAAAGGGCATTCCATACATTTTGGAAGAAATTCCAACCCACCTGGAACGATTTCCGTAGGCATCGCTGAAGTCGGTGAAGCGTCGGACCGCTCATTGTCCAAAATCTGCCGAAACACCAAACCGCGCCGCGCGCGCACACTGCCGCGAACCTCGGAAAAATCCCTGGAAGCTCAGAAAAATGCCTCGAGTACTCCACAAAAATCATGCGGCTCCGCACAGTGCCAGCACAACCCCAAACTCAAAATCCACACACCACTCTCACACACAGCCCACACAAACACCTCACAGCACAACCAAGAACTCACAGCACCAACACAAATCACATAGCACTCACCTTAGGCTCACAACACACTATAAAAGGTTCTCTCTCTCTCTAAGCTCCAAAGCCTCGAGCCAACTGCGAACCACAACTCTGCCGTGCAGTGCAAGCCTCCCACACAATCTCAGCACAAACTCGAGCCACCATGCCCCCCGGCTCAGCGCGGCGAAAGCGACCCCCAACTGGCCAAGCCGCACACAAAAACTGCACAACAAGAAGCAAGGAAAAGGACATAAAAAAAAAAAGATCCAGCAAGCTCGGCCACATCGCAAATCGCGAGCTCCTTGGGCAAAAACTAGCCCCGGCCGACGAAGACGCCGTGCGCCCACGCGAGGAGCACGCTGCGCTCGCGTCGCTACGCGCGGCGCTGCCGCTGCCAGCGCGGCACCCGCGCCAGCCGCGCGGCGCCTGGGCCTGCCGCGCGGCGCCCTGCTGCGCTGCGCGGTGGCCTGGCGCCTGCTGCGCGGTGGCCTGGCGCGTTGCGCGGCACCTTGGCGCCCGCTGCGCAGTGGCCTAGCGCGCGCTGCGCAGCGCCCTGCTGCGCGGGGCACTCATGCGCGCCCGCACAGGTTGCGCAGCCCTACTGCGCGCGCGCCCACAGCTGCGGCCTCCTCCACACAAGGCAGCAACCAACCCACCCACACACACACACACACACCTCCTCCAAAGCCCAAACCAACTCCAAAACCATCAGCAAAACCCAAAAGCCCAAGCTTCAACAAAAACTGCTACATACCTCTTTTAAATCCGTCGCGCGCGCCGCTCGTCCCGCTCTCCGCTCGGCCCCTCATGGCCCCTAGTAGCAGGAAGTTCCCATCATCACTCTCTAACATTTCCTCTCTTTTCCTTCATTTCCATCTACTCTTTTCCACTGTCACGCCCCGGGGGTTTAAACACGCGGTAGAATAGCCAGCAAAAACTCCGATAATTTGCATATATTTTTTTTTGAAACCAATCTCCCCCGGTGCGTGCCCAGACCCGTCGCATATACAAATTCACTCTGCAAACGGGCACAGTCTCCTTTGTATATGCACGGCGTCCTGACTACAATAACCATACAATCATCACTTTAACCACACTAGTTCTACAGTCGAATACATACAACCATTTTTCCATAAGTAATAAAGAGGTCGACTAACTTTGAAAGGATAAATCCACAGGGTTTTAAAAACGGTGCCCACACGACACCCAGGTTTTACAAAGCCGTTTCGAAATCCATAAATACACAGAGTTTTGAAAGCGGTGCCCACTCGACACCTATGTTTTGCAAAACCATTTCGAAATCCATAAATCCACAGAGTTTGGAAAACGGTGCCCACCCGACACCAATGTTTTTCAAATCATTTTCGCAATGTTTTATTCTCTTTTCCTTTTTGTTTGAAAACGGCCAACTATAAGATAGTAAACTAAACATTCATCCACATAGTACTGTAATAATCCCAACATCCACGTCAACCCCACAAAAGTAACATACCCACACAGCTACTAACAGGTAATAAAATGAGCAAGAAGAAGTAAACAATGCCTGTGGCCTCGAAGGGCCAAAAGATCTCTCGTGCGGCCTCACTGTCGCCCTAGCTCTCACCCCTGGACGAACCTGTCACAGAGTGGGAAGTCAGCGACCAGGAATATAAAGTACGAAATGTAAGAAGGGCTACAGCTAAAGCAAACCGTAATAAAACCAGAGCACCCGCCCTCCTCATCGTGCAATCGACAGTAAGACCCCCTCTCCCTGCACAATCCAAACCGAGCACCTGCCCCGGCAACCACACCGAGCACCTACCTCGGCAAACCGCACCGAGCACCTGCCTCGGCACCCACACCGAGCACCTGCCTCGGCATCCCACCGCTCACACCCCCCACCTACGGGGGCCCCCATTACGTCGTCACCAACACGTGGGGTACACGGGTCAACGTACCACTTTTCCGGAAAAGCACACCCTCGCGGTGGCCAAACCGCTGGTGTGCGTGTAGCAATCTCGAGCCTCGACCGAGCACCAACCTCGACAACCCAGACCGAGCACCTGCCTCGGCAATTAAATATACATATAATAACTTTAACGGGGTTAGCAAATGTAAACATGCAATTACTTAAATCTTACACCTTTCCCCATAACTCCGGAATCTAAGACAATGGAAAAGTACCCACAACAAGATGTATCACCGAGCACCGCGACCCACAGTCGCCATAACTATAAAGATAATAAAACACAAGCGTATACAGGGGTTAACAATATTCCAACATGTCAAAAACTTTACTCTTACCAATTACCCTCATTTCCGACTCCTGGACTGTCGAAAGAGGAACCCACCTTCCGAATTCCGAATGGTCGCACCGATCACCGTCCCCAACGCTAGTATGCTCCGAACAACCCTACCGTTGTTCGGAGAGGGCGAACTGCCCGTCCAGTCTCCCACCGCGACATTCGTTAATCCGGAGGTCCACGTCACCCACCATACCCCTTAACATGATGAACTTAACAATAACGACATTGCGCATAAAGAGGTTCTAAGGGTGTACCCACCTCAAACACGAAGAAGAAGAAGATGTGCGGAAACTCCGGCTAAAACACTCCCACCTTGTGCCCGAAAAAGCTATAGTAAGAAATGTTGTTAAAAAACATCGTCGTGGTAAAAAACACTCAAAAACGGGGCGAAACGGGCTAAAAACGGAGCTTACGGACCTTTAGGCTGAGGGCGGTGCACGGGTCCAGGCGTGGACCGGGTCCACGACAACAAGCGGCGGCGGCGCAGGCCGGGAGCACGCCACAGCGGTAGACCGCTGCGGCTTGGACCGGGCCGCGCACGGGCAGGAAGCGCGCGCCGGGTCCACCTCCCCCGCGGCTGCGATGGCGAGCACCGGGTGCACGCCTGGCGCGTGCACCGCGCGGCCTGGGCTGGGCTGGCGCACGCGCCCGTGCGCCGGGTCCGCACCTTCGGGCTGCGGAGGCGTGCGCCGGGTGCACGCCTGGCGCGTGCACCGCGCGGCCTGGGCTGGGCTGGCGCACGCGCCCGTGCGCCGGGTCCGCACCTTCGGGCTGCGGAGGCGTGCGCCGGGTGCACCCCGGTCCGGTGGACCGTGTGGCCTGATGAACAGTAAACCACCCCGTGCCCTTCTTCGGCTCCGGTTGCGACCCCGCGACCACGGCGACTGCGGCGACGACCCCGTGGACACGAAAACGGCGGCGGCCTCTCGTTTAACAACTCGTATCGCCCGTGACATCGACAAGAAACCCCCACAACGAAAAACCGAAAAAACTCGAACCGCTCACCTTGATTCCGCCGGCGGAGGAGGAAGAAAGAGGATCGCCCGCCCTTGCTCGATCGATTTCGTAGAAAAGGAGCAGTTTCTTCTTTTCTCTTCCCGTCTCTCCGCCTCGGTCCCTACGCCGTTTCTTGAAAAGAGGGAAAAAAGGTTTTGGGGTTTTTCCCGCACCCCCGATCGGACTTAAACGATACGAAGAGAAATTAAAATTAAACCCCAGTTAACAATCATAGCCATTCAGAAATTTGAACGAGGGGTCCCGATCACCTCGAAAAACGTGCCGATCGCCGGCATGCATTCCGATGCGCCCAAGTTGATAGAAAACTTCAAAAATCATTTCTGGGAGATTCCGGGGTCGGAATTCAAATCCGATCGCGCCACCGTTCATCGTTTTGCGAGCTCTACCACCTAAAAATACCCGCAAACCCCGACGGTCAGCCCAGAAATTCTCGAACTTCAACCCCCCTAACAACTGAAAAGATTCAACTAGGACCAAAACGGAAAACGGGAAGGTCGAGGTATTACAAAATAAATAAAATAAACCAATAGCATAAATAAGATGAAAAAAAGCCTGATCGTAGAAAGATCCCGTCCGATCACCTCGAAAAGCATGCTGGCCACTTAGCACGGATTCTGATGCACCACCCAAAGGCAAACGCTTTGACCCCCATTCCGGGAGATCCGTAAATCAGAATCCGAATCCGATCGCTTTGCTGTTCTCCGTTTTCCGAGCTCAAACGCAGAAAAATACTCGCGGTCCAGGCCGGTCCATTACAGAAAACACAGTGAAAAGCTTCCGTAACAACTCCATCATAAAAAGAAGGTATTCAAAGGCATTGGAACGCCAGGACACTATTTAAAGTTCCCGGGCGCAAATACACTCGATTAATAATGTAGACGGCGGTGTTCACAGCTTCAGCCCAAAAATGTAACAGTAAATTCCGGCTGTGAAGCATAACACGCGCCATCTCTTGTACAACCCTATTTTTGCGCTCGACTACAACATTCTGCTGAGGTGTATAGGGTGCTGAGAATTCATGTTTTATGCCGTTGGAAGTGCAAAAATCAATGAATTTAGAATTGATGAATTCTCCACCTCTATCACTTCGAACACGAACGATCTTTTCATTTCTCTCAATCATAATATGATGACAAATCTCATGAAAAGAATCGAAAGTATCCACTTTCTCTTTTTAAAATGTTACCCATGTATATCTAGAGAAATCATCAACCAAAAGAAAAATGTACCATTTACCTCCCAAACTTGGTTGACGAGTCGGCCCCATTAAGTCCATGTGCAGTAATTCTAAAGGCCGTTTGGTACCAACGTGGTTCAAGTTCTTGTGTGCAGCCCTTGAGTGTTTTCCCTTTTGACAACCTCCACACACAATGTTTTCTTTAAAAGAAAGTTTAGGAACCCCCTTAACCACGTCTTTATTAGAAATCCTTGCTAGTTCCTTAAAATTTATGTGACCTAGTCTTTCATGCTAAAGAGTTTCATTATCTAAAGAAACTAGGTTACAATGTTCAGAAATTTTGTTTGGAACAACATAGCAATTATTTTCAGACCTAACCCCTTTTAAAAAGAATAGTTTACATAAGTTACAGGACCTTCAATCGCAGAAAAGTTAAAGACAAGGAAAGAATTCACCTTTGCGCATCCAAACCTTACAAGTTTTGGAATGCGTCGACAATGTTTGAGAAGTTATTTTCCTTGGTGAAAGCATCTTGCTTGATTCGTCGCTTTTCTTTGACGTCGTCGTCTTGTGAGGTGAACTACCAAGGCTCTTTTCCTTTGAAAAGTTGTCCTTTGATTTCCGGGGAATCACCTTTTTGGTAGTTGTTGCAAGAGGCGCTTGATTTGCTCGTTTCGCTCCAATCTTGCAATCTCTCCGTATGTGCCCTGCAAAACCACAACGAAAACATACCTTTGTACTTGACGATCCCGATGTAGGTGAGGTAGGCTTGTTGTTGTTGTATGCAGTGAATTTCGTCGTCGGAGGAGGAGATACCGACTTGGGCACAAAAACTGTTCCACTCGAACTAGGACTGTCTCCAGTTCGATTGTATCCAAGGCCCAAACGATTTGTTTGACCAAGACCAAGCATCTTATCCAACTTACTCCTTCCAGAAGAATTATAACACGTACAAAGGTGATATAACACACTCACTCACGACTCAACCTTTTTCCATACGCTCCTAGTAGATCTTCTCCGCTCGCTCCGCAACACGCATCGAATCCACGGTTTGCATCCAACGTCGAGTCCACGGCGTCCAACGTCGAGTCCACGATGTCTGACCAAATCCACGGTCTCCACCAAGTAGCACGTCTCGATCACACGAACGTACCTCGCTCCGAATCCACGAGAGCGGTAGCACCTTGAATCCACAAGGCCACGCGAGTCCACGCGCCGATTTTGGGGAAAATCGTTGTTTTGTTGGTGGTGATGATCCGCCGAATACTTAGATCAAAGATAGATCGGAAATACCATCTAAGTATTCATTAATTTGATTCTACTCAAAATCTGAGTTTGGAAAACCTAAAATCAAATTAATCTATATAGAAGAAGAAACATGAAATAGATCTAATTTTTCCTTTCTTCTCTATATGTGTGGATCTTTCTAAGTTTTTCTCCGTTGATATTTTCTAGTTATTTTTCGGAGTATAAAACTTAAAAAATGGATTGCCCTAAAAGATAGAATTAGGGTTTATTTATAGGTTAGAAACCATTGGAAGAGGATAAGAATAAAAAACTAATCTTATCTGGAAATTTTCGGGTCGACAGTCCGGATTGGAATAAGTGTGATCCGGACTGTCGTTAATAAACAGAACCTTTCCAGAAAACCACGTTCGGGGTCCGGACTGAAGTACCATGGTCCGGACTGTTCATGCGATTTCTGCAAAATCCACGTTCGGGGTCCGGACTGAACCAAGGGTGTTCCGGACTGGATTTGCGCATGAACTAACCTATGTTCGGGGTCCGGACTGTAGTACCCTGATCCGGATCCTGAGCATATAACATGTCCAGTTTTTGATTTTTATGCAATTAAAAACCCATCCAAGTGTTTCTACACTATAAGAAGTATTCGGATCACCAAACTTATTTAGTTAAACGTACCTGATCCTTTTGAATTCTTCTTTCTTGAGATTGAGGTATATGATCCAAGCTTCTTCATCTTCAATCTTCAAGACTAAACCACTTTCACGAAATACGCCAAGACAAATTCCTTAACACTACAAGCGCCGAACATCAGCCCCACACACCGCATCGGCGCAGCCCCCGGGTTGTCCCGGGCGCGACGCGTGTCCCTAACACGGGACAGCGGTGCCCGGCAAACCGGGCGCTGCCGTGTGGCCCGACAGAGGGGTGAGGCGGGGGTGGCGGCAGCGAATGGCGGGGCACCACGTGGCGCCCCCCCGCGTGGGCGCCATGCCGCCCGTGCCTGCCCCCGCCTGCCCCCGACCTGCCCCCGACCTGCCCCACCAATGACGTGTCGACACGTGTCCCTCGCTGGTGTTTGCTGCGCCCAGCGCACGCGCCTGGTCCATGGACCGCGCTTCCGCAGTGCCGCGTGGACCGAGTCGCGTGAGCCGGCCAGTCCCGAGCCGCCACGTTGCTCCACCTTGGTCCACGGCTCCCCGCGCGTGCTCCCGTGGACCGCGCGAGCATGAACCGGCAAACCAGAAGCCGCCACGTGTCCCCCCTACGGTCCACAGCTCCCCCAATGCACCAAAACGCGTGGTAAACTTCCGGGTGTCCGTCTTTGGGCATCCGGACTCAGAAAAATACAAGTAAATAGCCGTTTTTCAACGTTTTTCCGCGCTGAATCAAAATCCGGCCTCGGATTAGCCTGGAACACTTTCTAAAATTTGGCGAAAGCAGCCGAAAGACAGGCTTGATCCATAAACCTCACAGAGTCCATCTAACACGTCCATTTGACGTGTTGTGGCCCGACACACCAATAATAGGTGTTCCATAACATGTATCACGGGGGAAAACTGCATGGGGAAATGGGGTCACTACACTGAGACCGGTCCGAATTAGGATGCAGGCCCCTCTTCGGCCAACCCATCATTCCGTCGGCTGGTGCCTCCACCCGATGGTATGTCGCGCGCGTGGGACGCCCTTACACTCGGGACTAGTCTCAAATAAACCGTGCGTCCCTCTTTGCTGGCTCATACACCTATCGGCTAATGTCCTTCAACCGATAGTTGACGCCATGTGTCGCTCCCTTTCGTGGCTAAAAAATTTGGTCTCAACAATGCCCCCTCAACAATCGCCTAACGTGTCGTTCGGGCGATTGTCGAAGTTGGGTCAACTCCTGCCACCGGAGACGATGTCTAGCGCTATTATGGCTCGATTTTTGCTCGATGCCCAAGAAATTTGTGTCGCTCGGGATGTCCCGTACGTCATCTTTTAGAGTTCAAGCATCCCCTGCCCTAGAACTTCTTCAACTCGAAGCATTCCGACTGAACAGCTTCGGCTGCACTACCCTTCCTCTGCCTTTTTGCCCGATCATGGCTTTCGTCGATTTTTGGCCTTGAACTCGGGATGGCCGACAACTCTATCCCGGCTGACCCTTTTTGGCCGACCTTCATCATTCAGGCTCAAGTGGAGCCCATTTCAGTACTCCTCTCGACAAGACCTTATCAGGTCTATCTCGCCCTAACCGTCATTGGTCCGGGGTCTCTCTTCACTCGTTCCTTCGGTCTCTTCAAACGAGGTCTCAATGTCTCGTTACTTTGGAGGTCGTCTATCGCGGCTACCCGGGACGCCGCTGCCGCGCCGGGTCATGGCTTTGAGAGCTCGAAATCTTGCACCCAGCTCCCGATGGACGCTTGCTAGCTCTTCCACCGCCAACCGTAGCGTAGTTGGTTCAGCTTTACAATCATTTTGTCCAGGGCAAAACGACATTCGCAGCATAAGTCGTGCCTCGCTTGGGCCTAACTGCGGTCCTTGGGCCCCCACCTCTTTCTTTGTGTGGGCTCGTTGCTGGCGACGCTTTTGTGTCTTTGTCATGGCCGAACCGTGCCACCAGTTTGGCCTCTCTGGAGTTGTTTGTCCTTCGGCCGGCGGGTTCACTTCCCTCAGTTGTTCCCTGAGGATCTCTCGCCTTTGCCATGGCCTCAGCCACAGCTGGATTTGAAGCTGCTTTAGTAGGCGGATTGCCAAGGCGTCCACTTCTGCCATCGTAAGCCTAGGGAACTCCTTGTCAAGAGCGAAGGTGGTATCCAGTGCCCCTAGCCGATTGTCTTGGCGGTGCGAGACTCGGAGGCTTGGCCCCGTTCGCAGGTAGCCAGCTGCCGGGCCAAGCCTCTCGCAGGGCCTGTTTCTATATTGGCGCGGCTATGGCCCATGCATTCGTCCTGCTTCGACCTCTCGGTCGGACACTCTTCGGGGGGGCCCCCGGCTACTGCTTCCCTGGGGGCAGTAGTAAGAGCGCTGCTATTGTAGTGGGGCTCCAGGCCCTTTATAGTCGTTTTTCTGCGGCCTCGACCTTCTCAGGCTGTACGACTCACACAGGGCACGTTGTATAGCCCCGACTTGTTCGTCCTTGTGAGGACCCGAATCCCGCGAGTGGATTACTGTCGGATCAGCAGCTTCTGGAGGCCTTTGTTGGGTGTTGGAGGTGTTTAGGTGCATTTTGGACTCAAGAAATGGACTCAGTGTGTTGAACGAATCCCCAGTGTAGTCGGAGGCACCCATCGAAATTTTAGATGTGGTTTTGCGTGAAACGGACATCGGATTTGGATTCAGCGCGAAAAAATGATGGAAATCGACTACTTGGATGTATTTTTTTGAGTGCGGACGCCCGAAAACGGACACCCGGAAGTTTTCAGTGTTTTCGGGTGCACGGTGGACCGGTGGACCGAGGGGTGAGCCACGTGGCGGCTTTCTAGTGGTGCCGTAGGCCACGTGGCGGAGCGGGAGAGGCGGCGCAGTGGGCTCGGCCCACCGGAGCAGGCGCGGGCAGGCGCGCGGGCTGGCGCAGTGCATCGGAGCAGGTGTGCCACATGGCGGATTCCCATTGGCAGGCTGAGGACACGTGGCGGCTTCCGGTTGGCGGGCTCACGAAGGCGGGGTCCACGGAGGCGCACGGGGGCACCTCGGGTGTCACGCCCCGGGGGTTTCAACGCGCGGAAGAAGAGCCACCGATGCTCCCAAATTCATCGTATTATTTTTTTTGGAAACCAATCTCCCCCGGTGCGCGCCCAGACCCGCCGCATATACAAATTCACTCTGCAAACGGGCAGAGTCTCCTTTGTATATGCACGGCATCCTGACTACAAAATCCATTCCATTCAACCTTTAACCACATTAGATCGAGTCTCAAACACATACAACAGTCATTAAACACATACCACCATTTTACCACAAGTAATAAGGGGCCGACTATTTTTGAAAGGATAAACCCACAGGGTTTTGAAAGCGGTGTCCACCCAACACCAAGATTTTATAAAACTAGTTTCGAAACCACATAAATCCACAGAATTTGAAAATGGCACCCACATGGCGCTAGGTTTTATAAAGCCATTTTCGAAATCACATAAATCCACAGAGTTTGAGAACGGTGCCCACACGACACCCATATTTTTAAAACGGTTTTCGCAACAGTTTTCTTGTTTCTTGTTTGTAGTTTGAAAACGACCAAGTAAAGAATTAAGAACGACATTTATCCAAAAAGTTATACTAGTAGCCCAACATCCACATCGACCCCACGGGGGTATCGCAATCCACATCTAGCTACCATGAGTAATAAAATGAACAACGAAGGTATAGTAAACAGTATCTGTAGCCTCTAAGGGCCAGAAGATCGCTCACGCGGCCTCACCAACGCCCTAACACTTGCCCCTGGACGAACCTGTCACGGAGTGGGAAGTCAGTGACCAGAAATAATAATAAAGCAATAAGGCTAAAGTAAGCAAACCACTGTAAAACCAGAGCAACCGTCCTCCTCAACGTGCAACCAACTGTGAAAAACCCTATACAAACCCAAACCCGGGCACCTGCCCCGGCAACCACACCGAGCACCTATCTCGGTCAGTCGTACCGAGCACCTGCACCGGCACGAGCTCGAGCACCCTCCTCGGCACCTGCTCACACCCCCCACCCATGGGGGCCCCCATTACGTCACCCACACGTGGGGTACACGGGTCAACGTACCACTTTTCCGGAAAAGCACGCCCTCGCGGTGGCCAAAAACCGCTGGTGTGCGTGTAGCTATCTCGAGCCTCGAACCAAGTATATATATATATATATATATATATATATATATATATATATATATATATATATATATATATATATATATATATATATATATATATATATATATATATATATATATATATATATATATATATATATATATATATATATATAATATCTTAAATAGGTTAGCACGGAAATAAGCAATTATTTTATTCTTCCCT
>CM055072.1:32043998-32095667 GCA_029204045.2 Tillandsia leiboldiana | reverse complement strand
TTTCCAGCTTTCCTTACAAGCATGCTTTTGTTACTTTATGCCTCTATGGACTTAGTGTGCAGACCGTCGGGTTGGTTGGCGGCACGCCACTTGAACTACTTGGGACGTAGTTCTCACACCCTTCGTGGTGTCTTTTCCCACAGGAACTTCTACTCTGGTTTCCGTTGTTTCCTGTTGCTGATCCTTCTGACCGAGCGAGGAGTCGCGAGCTAGTTCCCTACCCTTCGTTGGAGTGTAGCGTACCACCTTCAGAGGAGACGCTCTTCGTAATTAGTTTTTTATTTTCCTTCTTGAGAGACTTTGTAGTGAGGATTGTCTTTTTTTTTGAGTAGCCTGTACACTGATTATTATTGGAGATACTCCCGGTTGAGTTCTGATTTGTATATGAGATATTGTATGATTATCATTTGGGAGGACGGACATTGTTGTATGATTTTCCAGTTGTACAGTGATTGATTTAGTTATACAGGCAGACTTTATTTTTAGCTCTATATCTGTTTGGCTGTAGTACTCTCTCTGCAGGTAGGACGCTTCGCCTAGGCGTTTTGGCATAGGTGGCGGATCTGTTGGCGAGCCGTCGCAGTTCGACCCCGGGGCGCGTGACATATCAACTGCTGAAGAAATCAGATATAACTCAACATGATAAACACGCAACTGCTAGAATATAAAGGCATGATAAAAGCTCATCTGTGAGATCAAGGTTATGCAGATGTAAGGATTGTGGATGATATAAGCAAGTAGTAAAAGCAGTATGAACTCATATGCTAAGTCTCATTCCCCGGTCGGTAGACCGGACGTTGGCGAGAAGCCGAGGAAACTCCCCACTAGGATATCGATATGATGCAAATCATAATGCTGAACCTCAATCCCAGTCGGTGGACTGGACAGTCGGCGAGAAGCCGAAGAAAATCCCCACTGGGATATCGATACTGATGCAAATCATGCCAGGTACTGAGACTAGAACTTCTATTCTAAACATGCAGTGGAGAATAGAATATAATGACAGGCTCATCTGTATAATCAAGCAATATAACTGTAATGACTGGATGCTGGAATGAAAGCATATAGCATAGGTTCAGGGTTCCAAGAACAGGGGTCCGACCTACCACGGCACCCGTAGGGCCGACCTGATAAAACGCGGACGAAGATAACCCACCTGTATATAGGAGGAACAACGACTCCACCAGAAGGTAGACGGTCGCGATAACCACAAGACGGATCACGGCTGGCTCCTGACGACTGGGCCTACATAATACCAGATGACAACTCAGGGTCTATCAATGCTCAAGGCGCAACTAGCGCGAACCGACCAGTTCGTCGATTTGTGCTACATAAAGCAATTTAGCTTTTCAGAAACCCCAGGGAACCCACGGAAAGGTCATTACTACTTTAGAGCATTCATTAGCTTTACCACAGTGTTACAATGCAGCAGGGCCCCAGGTTTTACTCAGAATGGATTTTATACGATAAATAACCACTGTTTTGGCTCGTTCTCTCAAACGGTAAATCATTTTTATGAGCCGTCACCTCCAGTAGGTGACATTCGACTTGCTGAACGCCGTGCTCACCCATTTGTGGCAGCACGAGCCGAGGCAAATTCTGGCCCATAACATATGCACTAACATAGCCTAAAGCCATTTTGTTTCTCCGAGACTTCAAACAGTGATTCTAACGCGAGCATCGCGTTCAGTGACCCCAAAATAGCCAGGAGTACACTGTTACAACTTTTCAAACAGAACCTAATACTGTTATTAAGAATTTATTGTATTAAGGCTTGGTTTAATCACAACTTTGGATCTACACCTTTTCAGATGAAACCCCAAGAATCAAAAAGACTCTAGGTAATGTCAGGATCACAGGGCTTGCGCTACTTGCAGCCCAACCCTGCTGGATCAAGTAGATCCAAACCTTGCACTCTTACAAGTTCACAATGCTCTAAACACTTGTCCACACAGAACCAACTTGGTCTGAAGTGAGCATCAAGCTCAGGGAACATACTGGAGCATTTTTCATATTCAGTTCGAAGCTGAATCCACTGTTTTCTTCATTGTGGCATTTCCACAAGCACTTGGTGTGCACATTCCTTAAGCAACCACACAACACCAACCCAAGGTTGGTTCTTTGCACACACAGCACCAGAGGCCCTCAAACTTAAAAGGAAGCTTCTACAGAGTTAGAGCAAGGTTTCCAGCAACTTGGACTCGACCTTGCACCCTCGGATGACCACAAGCTCGGGGAAGAAGATGACTCCCCATGCATTGAAATTCGTGATGAGCAACCTGAGGCATCTGGGACCCAACTAAAGGCACCAAAAGGTGCTAATTACCTCCCTGATGCTTCCCATACCCTTGCTTGGTCGACGGGAAGAGGCGACGCCGGCCGGGCTCCAAGCTCTATTTCGAGCTTCAAGCCTCTAATGGCGAAATTCAACAGAGCCCATGGGAAGCCCTCAAGCTTGCAAGGTAGGCTCCCTAGACCCGTACGAAGCTTCCCGACCCACTCCTGTTGCAGGAGATGGCCGGAGTGCCGGCGGCCCACTCGGGCTCCATCTCGAGTCGACCTCGGGCCGCGCCACCACCCAGCCTGCATGGGTGACATGCAATGGCACGGGTGGGGTCAGAAGGGTCCCATGAAGGCTCCCGGACGTGTGGCGGCGGTGGGGTGGCCGGCCGGCGCCGGAGCTGCAAGCTCGGCCATCATGCACACTTTCTCCAAGCTAGGGCATCATTTTTCTCGCAAACGGCTCGACCAAAAATTCCCAAACTTAGCAGATTTCTTCTACTTGTTCAAACCTTCTCGGCACTCCAATTTGGTGCGTTTTGGTCAAGCAGTTTGTGAGTTCTCTTGCGGCGGAGCTATTCTAGGTTTCCGGCGAACTTTTTTCTCCCGCCGGCCAACCACTTTGCATGGTACTTGAGGCTTGGTAGGGAGCAACTTAGGGACCTAAGGAAGTTACTGCTCAGGGTCCCGGCTAAATCAAATCGAGTTTTGGAGAACTCACCTTGCCGGACTCGGGGAAGATAGGAAGAAGCCGGTTCTTTCTTCTTCTTCCACGCGCAATCTCGGCCAGCAACCAGGAGCACTTACAGTCACAGAGGAACACCCCAAACGCTCTAGGTCCCACTATGGTGAAGTTTGGTCCCAACTTCTTCTCTCTCTCTCTCTCGGGTTCTATACTAATGGTGTTGTGACCCACGACCACCCCTTCACTCCGGGTTTGATGTGGAAGGCTTCGAGGAGTCTGGTGCTTCGGATTCTACCCAAAATCCCTTCGAGCTCTGGTCCAGGGTAGCTCAAGAGACCACCTTGCACTTATTGCAAGATTCTTGCACCAAACCGGTTTCACACCTAACCTCCACCACCAGGCTTGCCCAACACATTTCGTGGCTTCTTAGGGTGGCAGAGGCCCAATGCACAAAGCCTCAAAGGCTCAGGCCCAAGAACACTCAAGTTGCTTGAAGAAAAAGCAATAATTTGGCGCTTTTCACGCATTTCGAGGCAATCCGCTCGCCGTTTTGCGAAACGGACTTCTCCACGACGTCCGGCTCGTCGAGACCTGTCAGGTAGCATATTTGTTTGGTTCGTTTGATGCTCGGATAAAATCTCGGGCCATTTAATTCGACGATTTGCGGTATATTGCACGCACTCCGATGCACCCGGGTCGCCAAACGCGAAATCCTTCAGTGCCATTGCGCTCAGAACGTCGAAATTAGTTAGGATCCATTACTCATACCCCTATGTCAGGGTTTTAGACAGTGGTTCGGCCAACTGTCGCTCGCGAAGGGTCGAAAATCGCGAGTTACTATTCACACTTAAGTCGCGGGGTCCGTTTTTGATTTCTGATTTCTGGAAGATCCGACCGTCGGATCGAAAACATATGAATATGAAACTTCTATGTTTCGACGAGACGATCGCAATGGTGATCTCGGATTTTCCAGATCAGACCCCGATCAAAAGTCGACATTTCTGGGCCACTATTGACCCACTAATTGCCCATTTTTGCTATTTAAATAATTCTGAAAATTATTTTAACTTAAATTTGGATTTTAAAAATTACGGTTATTACATCACCCACCACTTATAAGAAGTTTCGTCCCCGAAACTTATCTAAACCACTATTAAGCCTTAACGGTTTGCAATTGACAATCAGTCACAAAGCGTCGTTAACTCTCAGGCTACTCATTTAGACCCAATCTGAATATTCCCCATTACAGGGCAGAGTATTTCTCAGTTCTTTCGGAAGTACGTTGTCGGCCGCCCAACGTGCTTACCAAAAGAAAGGCGAAATACCATAGATCTGTCGCCAACAAGTAGTTGGGGACACAACTCACATCTGAAGGTACATCACGTACCTTCCTACACAGTTTCTATGTCGATAATATACCTCTACCAAAGGTCACTACCATCTTGTGATCATGAATATCACTCGGGCCTCTCTAGAACTGTCGCATAGGTCTACTTTGACAAACTGCGAGGCTGGTGCAATACCAGCAATTATCTGCTATTGTGCCATTAATCCAACAACTACGGCAAAAACCGTGGTCAATCTTTGAACCACATATACTGATCTGAGCCTCTGGCTCCACTGAACATCCCGCCCACGACCCGTATCAGGATCGCGGCCAACACTGCGCCCACTATCACCACCAAGCTCAGAGCGCGTGCGAACACCGCTCGTACCACAACAACAGGTTAGGAAACAACTCGTTAGTAAATAATTCACCTGAGTTCCTAACCACAAGACAACACCCCGCGCTCTCACGTCAGACTCAGGTCATCCTAGGGTTTATCCTAACCCAAACCTAGGTACCGTGTACCTATGCTCTGATACCATCTAATCGGTCACGCCCCGAGATTCAAAAGTGGGTCTAAATTTTTTTTTTTTTTTTTTTATATCAGAGTTTCAAAACCAAGCCAGGGCAATGACAGACCGCCACATATATAGAAGAGTCCCAATCCCCTATGGAATTGAGCCTTTTCTATATATGCACGGCTAGCTTTCACAACAACATCAGAGTAGTCTAACTACGTACTACTAAAAGATGTTACAACATTTAAACAATTATTTACAATTTTGACAACTTGCTAATCCATAAACGGCTGTCCAGGGTCGATTGCTAACTCGGAACCTCACCAACTCGTCCCGACATCCCAGCACCCGCTCGACCTGAAAAACAGTCACCCGAGGGGTGTGAGGACCACCGGAGTGTATCCAGTGGGCACGACGGGCCGGGAAATAGCAAGCCGTACCTACTGGGTACAATAATAAGCGGATAGCAAGAATAGGATAAGCTGAAAGATAGAAAACAGGTATATAATCTCAGCAGAGTATCATCAATCATGGGTTAATCACTGAGCAGTGTAATCATATATAGAGCTGATCATGCTATCACTGATAAGACTACAAGTAGGAATGAATGATCATGCTATAACTGACAAGCAGGAATGAATATACTGTACTGATAAGCAGGAAACCAATCATGCTATCACTGATAATCTGGCAAGCAGTAAATGATAAACAAGGATAATGCATCAAAAGTAATCATCACAAATATACCCAATCACTGCCACTTTTGGCCACAAGGGCCTCAGGCTAAATTTGCCATGGAGCATAATGACCTCAGGCTAAACCACTATTGGTCATCGGGCCTCAGGCCTAAAGCCACTTTTGGACACCCTGGGGCCTCAGGCCTAAAGCCACTCTTGGACACCCAATCAAGCTATCATAACCCCACTAGGCTCACGGGTCGATCAGACCTCTCTACCGGTAAAGAACACCGTGACGGTGGCCAAACCGTCGGTGTGCGCGACTGAAAGCTTGGCTCGACGGCGATCATAATGCTGATGCTCAAACCATGGTCCACTGACCACATAGACGGCAAGAAGCCGAGGAAATCCCACTAGGATACAAGTATAACATGCCAAGTACTGAAGTAATCTCACCTATTCTAAACATGCAGTGAAGAATAAGATAGGTATAGAACTATGCTAGTGACCAATCAAGCATGGCATGTGTCCAGGAATGCATATCAACTGCTGAAGAAATCATGATATAACTCAACATGATAAACAAGCAACTGCTGGAATATAAAGGCATGATAAAAGCTCATCTGTGAGATCAAGGTTATGCAGATGTAAGGATTTTGTGCTGATATATAAGCAAGTAGTAAAAGCAGGTATGACTCATAATGCTAAGTCCTCAATCCACGGTCGGTAGACCGGACAGTTGGCGAGAAGCCGAGGAAAATCCCCACTAGGATATCGATACTGATGCAAATCATAATGCTGAACCTCAATCCACAGTCGGTGGACTGGACAGTCGGCGAGAAGCCGAGGAAAATCCCCACTGGGATATCGATACTGATGCAAATCATGCCAGGTACTGAGACTAGAACTTCTATTCTAAACATGCAGTGGAGAATAGAATATAATGACAAGCTCATCTGTATAATCAAGCAATATAATTGTAATGACTGGATGCTGGAATGAAAGCATATAGCATAGGTTCAGGGTTCCAAGAACAGGGGTCCGACCTACCACGGCACCCCATAGGGCCGACCTGATAAAACGCGGACCGAAGATAACCCACCTGTATATAGGAGGAACAACGACTCCACCAGAAGGTAGACGGTCGCGATAACCACAAGACGGATCACGGCTGGCTCCTGACGACTGGGCCCTACATAATACCAGATGACAACTCAGGGTCTATCAATGCTCAAGGCGCAACTAGCGCGAAACCGACCAGTTCGTCGATTTGTGCTACATAAAGCAATTTAGCTTTTCAGAAACCCCAGGGAACCCACGGAAAGGTCATTACTACTTTAGAGCATTCATTTAGCTTTACCACAGTGTTACAATTGCAGCAGGGCCCCCAGGTTTACTCAGAATGGATTTTATACGATAAATAACCACTATTTTGGCTCGTTCTCTCAAACGGTAAATCATTTTTACGAGCCGTCACCTCCAGTAGGTGACATTCGACTTGCTGAACGCTGTGCTCACCCATTTGTGGCAGCACGAGTCCCGAGGCAAATTCTGGCCCATAACATATGCACTAACATAGCCTAAAAGCCATTTTGTTCTCCGAGACTTCAAACAGTGATTCTAACGCGAGCATCGCGTTCAGTGACCCCAAAATAGCCAGGAGTACACTGTTACAACTTTTCAAACAGACCCTAATACTGTTATTAAGAATTTATTGTATAAGGCTTGGTTTAATCACAAGTCTGGATCTACACCTTTTCAGATGAAACCCCAAGAAATCAAAAAGACTCTGGGTAATGTCAGGATCACAGGGCTTGCGCTACTTGCAGCCCAACCCTGCTGGATCAAGTAGATCCAAAACCTCGCACTCTTACAAGTTCACAATGCTCTAAACACTTGTCCACACAGAACCAACTTGGTCTGAAGTGAGCATCAAGCTCAGGGAACATACTGGAGCATTTTTCATATTCAGCTCGAAGCCTGAATCCACTGTTTTCTTCATTGTGGCATTTCCACAAGCACTTGGTGTGCACATTCCTTAAGCAACCACACAACACCAACCCAAGGTTGGTTCTTTGCACACACAGCACCAGAGGCCCTCAAACTTAAAAGGAAGCTTCTACAGAGTTAGAGCAAGGTTTCCAGCAACTTGGACTCGACCTTGCACCCTCGGATGACCACAAGCTCGGGAAGAAGATGACTCCCCATGCATTGAAATTCGTGATGAGCAACCTGAGGCATCTGGGACCCAACTAAAGGCACCAACAGGTGCTAATTACCTCCCTGATGCTTCCCATACCCTTGCTTGGTCGACGGGAAGAGGCGACGCCGGCCGGGCTCCAAGCTCTATTTCGAGCTTCAAGCCTCTAATGGCGAAATTCAACAGAGCCCATGGGAAGCCCTCAAGCTTGCAAGGTAGGCTCCCTAGACCCGTACGAAGCTTTCCGACCCACTCCTGGTTGCAGGAGATGGCCGGAGTGCCGGCGGCCCACTCGGGCTCCATCTCGAGTCGACCTCGGGCCGCGCCACCACCCAGCCTGCATGGGTGACATGCAATGGCACGGGTGGGGTCAGAAGGGTCCCATGAAGGCTCCCGGACGTGTGGCCGGCGGTGGAGTGGCCGGCCGGCGCCGGAGCTGCAAGCTCGGCCATCATGCACACTTTCTCCAAGCTAGGGCATCATTTTTCTCGCAAATAGCTCGACCAAAAATTTCCAAACTTAGCAGATTTCTTCTACTTGTTCCACAGTCTCGGCACTCAAATTTTGGTGCGTTTTGGTCAAGCGGTTTGTGAGTTCTCTTGCGGCGGAGCTATTCTAGGTTTCCGGCGAACTTTTTTCTCCCGCCGGCCAACCACTTTGCATGGGTACTTGAGGCTTGGTAGGGAGCAACTTAGGGACCTAAGGAAGTTACTGCTCAGGGTCCCGGGCTAAATCAAACCGAGGTTTTGGAGAACTCACCTTGCCGGACTCGGGGAAGATAGGAAGAAGCCGGTTCTTTCTTCTTCTTCCACGCGCAATCTCGGCCAGCAACCAGGAGCACTTACAGTCACAGAGGAACACCCCAAACGCTCTAGGTCCCACTATGGTGAAGTTTGGTCCCAACTTCTTCTCTCCTCTCTCTCTCGGGTTCTATACTAATGGTGTTGTGACCCACGACCACCCCTTCACTCCGGGTTTGATGTGGAAGGCTTCGAGGAGTCTGGTGCTTCGGATTCTACCCAAAATCCCTTCGAGCTCTGGTCCAGGGTAGCTCAAGAGACCACCTTGCACTTATTGCAAGATTCTTGGACCAAACCGGTTTCACACCTAACCTCCACCACCAGGCTTTGCCCAACACATTTCGTGGCTTCTTAGGGTGGCAGAGGCCCAATGCACAAAGCCTCAAAGGCTCAGGCCCAAGAACACTCAAGTTGCTTGAAGAAAAAGCAATAATTTGGCGCTTTTTCACGCATTTCGAGGCAATCCGCTCGCCGTTTTGCGAAACGGACTTCGCCACGACGTCCGGCTCGTCGAGACCTGTCAGGTAGCATATTTGTTTGGTTCGTTTGATGCTCGGATAAAATCTCGGGCCATTTAATTCGACGATTTGCGGTATATTGCACGCACTCCGATGCACCCGGGTCGCTAAACGCGAAATCCTTCAATGCCATTGCGCTCAGAACGTCGAAATTAGTTAGGATCCATTACTCATACCCCTATGTCAGGGTTTTAGACAGTGGTTCGGCCAACTGTCGCTCGCGAAGGGTCGAAAATCGCGAGTTACTATTCACACTTAAGTCGCGGGGCCCGTTTTTGATTTCTGATTTCTGGAAGATCCGACCGTCGGATCGAAAACATATGAATATGAACTTCTATGTTTCGACGAGACGATCGCAATGGTGATCTCGGATTTTCCAGATCAGACCCCGATCAAAAGTCGACATTTCTGGGCCACTATTGACCCACTAATTGCCCATTTTTGCTATTTAAATAATTCTGAAAATTATTTTAACTTAAATTTGGATTTTAAAAATTACGGTTATCAGAGCCATTCACATTTCCGGCTGGTGAATGGCTCTGATACCAATTGTGACGGCCCCACTTCCCAGGGGGTCACCCATCCTAGAACTACTCTAGCTCTAGCATGCTTAACTCTCATGTTCCTCTTGGATCTTGCTACCATCCAAAATGCTATAGCCGGGTTAGAGATTTAGTCCTATTATATCATTTATATAGAGGACTAATCCAAATTCCGGGGGTGTCACATTCTTCCCCCCTTTAAGCCCTGACGTCCACGTCAGGCTCAAGCACACTCACAAGCACCAGGCGATGTGAGACTCGTCTCGCTAGCCTTAGTCGATCTTGTGAGGAGCTGCACTCCACTCACAACGGTCATTAGCCGGGGAGCCTCGCTCTACCCGCTATAACCCTGGCTCAGCCGAGACTCATCTCACATTTCCGGCTGGTGAATGGCTCTGATACCAATTGTGACGGCCCCACTTCCCAGGGGGTCACCCATCCTAGAACTACTCTAGCTCTAGCATGCTTAACTCTCATGTTCCTCTTGGATCTTGCTACCATCCAAAATGCTATAGCCGGGTTAGAGATTTAGTCCTATTATATCATTTATATAGAGGACTAATCCAAATTCCGGGGGTGTCACAAGATCTATTTAATTACCATCATCCAATGTCAGAAATCAACAAATTAATATCAAATTAATATCATATTGATCTACATTTTAACATGTATTTAATTAACAAGTTAAAAATAATGGCTTTCAAAAAGCCAAGTTAATGAAAGGACAACTTAGGAAACTATACTTGATTCATAACATGAGGTTGAAGTAGAGTATACATGTAAAAACAAAGGGAACTCAATGAAAGGACAAGTTGGGAAACTATGAAAAGGGGCAAGTTAGAAAACTCAATTTAATATCATATTGTTTAGCATGTTAACATCTATTTGATTAGTAAGTTAAAAATAATGACTTACAAAAAGTGAACTTAATGAAAGAACAAGTCGGAAAACTAGAGTTAATTCAAAATATGAAGTTCAAGGAGAGCATGTATGTAAAGACAAGGTTTAAAGGTGGAAGTTACAAAATTCAACTTAGAAAATTTGTGGGGGGGGTTTTTTTAAAAACTTCTAGATACTTTACATTTAAGGAGGAATTTAAAACAGTTATTTTTGCTCTTGAGCTTCATAATAGGTAATGTTTAACTTAAATTTTTTCGTGGGGAGCAAAACTGAACTTACAAAATATGTGGGTTTCACAAAGTGGGGTTTTTTAAAAACTTCTAGATACTTTACATTTAAGGATGAATTTGAAACAGTTATTTTTTGCTATTGGCCTTCATAATGGGTTGATGTTTAACTTATTTTTTTCGTGAGTAATGATTGTTTCATGCGCTTTTCTACATGCTCTCTTTGAACTATATGCCTTTCATTGCATTGGGCTACATGCTCTCTTTGAACTATATGCCTTTCATTGCATTGGCTTTTCGACATTGTGGCTTTGAATGTAAGTATGATTACGTTCACTGGTTTCCAATGTACTTAAACCTTATAATTTAAAGATTTCTAATGGATGTCTTTTGTGTTTACCTACTAATCTTGGGTTATAGAGTTATTGGTGTCTACGTATTTAGACTTCACACATTGAATTTTTCCGGCTCAATGATGCTTACATTTTGCTTTTACTTGCATATTGTTTGTAAACTTGATGGCTTCCCTATAGTAATGTCAATATTTAATTTCTCATGTATTTAAAGTTTAGAAAGCGGCTTCTCATGTATTTAGACCTTACAAATGAGAAGTTTTTCATGGTTGGCTTTTGTGCTCCTATAGTAATGTTGGCTTAGACAATCATGATACCTATATATACCAACATTTCTTACAATGATGATACATATATATACCAACATTTCTGGATAGCCATAGGAAACCAATTACTCTTTGGACAAAAAAAATATCCGTTAAGGAAATAATTAGTAATTTTGGATGGCCTTGGGTGACCAAATGTTTAATGATCAGTCCTATTGGTATTCTCTAAGTAAAGAAATATTTTTGCACTTGCCCTTCATAATAGGATAATGTTGAGTTTTACATAAAACTTACAAATTAGAATTTTTTCATGATTGCCTATTCTATTTACCTGTTGATCTTGGGTTCCACAGGTTGTACACCCTTTACATTTAAGGAAGAATTTGAAGTAATTGGTTCTGCTCTTTACGTCCATAATAAACTAATGTTTAGGTTGCAATTTTTTGAAGACTTGAAACTGTTTGTTTTACTCTTTACCTTCATAATTGCCTAATGTTTAGCTTCTAATTCTTTATGCCTTCCCTAAATTTTATGTCTTCGATTGAGTTGAGCTTTCTATATTGTGGTTTCCGATCTAGGAATGGTTACTCAAAGTGTCTTCCCATGTACTTAATTTTTACAATTCATAAATTTCTATTTGATACCTTTTGTGATTACATACTTATCTTGGGTTCTACAATTATTGCTGTGCATGTATTTGGCCTTCATGTTTTCGGTGAACTTCATGAGTTCGGTGTAGTATTATTTCATAACAATTCACTTCCAATTAAGTACTAGAATAGAAAAAAAATTTAGATACACAACCAAAATTCTTCCCAATATACTTAATTTTTTATAATTTACAACTTCCCAATGGGTGTCTTCTGTGTTTGACATACTAATCTTGGATTCCATAGTCATTGGTGTGCATGTGTTTTGATTTCCAAAAATATGACTTCCAATGTACTTAATGTTTATAATTTACAACTTTTTAATGGGTGCCTTTTGTGCTTTACATACGAGATTACGGTCATGGTTATCAAATTGATTATTCACTTTGTTAAACTATCTGTTAGGTTTATTAAGTTGAACCTATTATCGTAGAATAGTTTGCTTTACTTTTAGTAGGTTCTTAGGTGCCCGAGACTGGGCATGTTGGATTACTGGTAGTGTGGCCTGGTTTTCGTGCCCGAAGGGATTGGGCGTTGCCGGATTGTTGCCCTTTGTGATGCTAAAAAAGTTGACATATTCTCAATTAGTCTTTAATGTTGATATATGTTTTAGTAAACATATCCTCTTACATACTGATTGGTAAATTAATGTTATTTTCCTCATTAATGTTGGTTTTTGTTCTTCTCTGGTCTCTAAAAACTGATTCGTAGACAAACATTTTTTCTGTTTCATGTTTTACTGAAAAGGTTAGGCATGAATTAAAATTTTCACAGATTATTTAGTTATTTCAAATTAAGGTTGTACATATATAACTCTCAAGGGAAGCTACACCAAAACAGGGCAGCTAAGCTAAAAACAAATTAAGGTATATGAGGTGATGATGATTCGATGCTGCTCATTTCAACAACAGTTATTTATGACGTTCAGTTATTCAAGTTGCCGCAAGCTTGAATCTCTCTACTTTCCTTCGAATATTCGGTCATATCATAATAGTTTTATGTTAAGGCAACTTAGACGACCTAAGGCAACTATTGCAACCATTTCACTCTTGATATAATTTTCATATCATAAGAGTTTTATGGTAAGGCAACTTGGACGACCTAAGGCAACTATTGCAACCATTTCACTCTTGATAGAATCTTGGATCGAAATGTAGAAGATTTGGTGGATAGATATTAATGTGATTAACCAAAAGTATATCTGAGAGCATATCTAACCCTCTATTACTTACTCTTTACTGTTATGTGCTGTTTGCTCTCTACTTTGATCGGCAAAAGAATGTTGCCTGTACACGATTCGTTTGAGTTCTCTTTTGTGCTGTACATGGTTTGCAGTGTGTACATTGTTGGTCTCCTATTGATGTTGCAAATTGGTTGTAGGATGCAATTAAATATTTGTGATTGAATTGTAGAATACAATTAAATATTTGTCAAGGATTTGTGTTGTTCTTGCTCTCATTCTTCCCCACAAATTTGGGTGTCTGCTATGGTGAGCCCCTATTTTAGTATTGGATGCAGGTAATGTCGATTGTGTTTACACATTACTTTGATTAAAACCAGATTTGTTTAAATTCAGGTTTGTTCTGTTCATGTTTAGAACTTCGTACATTGTTGGACTCCTGATGATGATGTAAGTTAGTTGTAAGATGCAGTTGAATATTTGCAATCAAATTCCATTTTAATTCTTCTTTCGAAATTTCGATGTCTGGTATGGTGAGTTCTCCCTTTAATATTCTGTGCGACTAATGTAAATTGCATTTTGTTCAACTGCCTGCGGTTGTTGCCTGCACTGTTACCTATTTTGTATTCACAATACTCTAAAATGTAGGATGTATGTAAGGTACCTTCTCTTGATCCACTATATTAAGATGGTTAGTGCCCATAAAAACTTTCTCACAAAAGACCCCAAACTCTTATGCAGGAATGCCGACCATTCTTAGAAAATTAAGCATGTGTGTTGCCTTTCGGGTGCCTACTATAGTGAATTCTCGCCTTAATATTGAGTACAACTAATGTGAGTTGCATTTTGTTCAATTGCCTACTGTTGTTCTTACATATTTTGTATTCGAAGTGCTCTAAAATTTGGGATGCATGTAAGGTGTTTTTTGTTGACCCACCATATTAAGATAGTTAACCTTCATAAAAAATTCCCAATGTCTAATATTTTCTGACAAGAAATCCCAAACTCTTATGCAGGTATGCCGGCCGTTCGCAGGAAATTAAGCAACTGTGTTGCCTTGTGGCGAGGAAGTCTGCAGTTCTATTCAGGGTAAACAAATATTATTTATTATTTTTACATGGAACTTTAACTACCTCAACCGAAATTGTTTCCTACTATTAGAAAAAAAAAAATTTGTGTGTGATTAATACTCATAAGCATAGGGATTTACATGCATTGCTGTTGTCGATTGTTGGGCCATTCTTCTGTTGCTTTCGGTCTACCTACTCTAATTAGTACTTTACTCTCCTTCATATATTCATGCTATCCTTCTTATCTTGCACAACCCATACACTAAAAGATGAATATATATATATATATATATATATATATATATATATATATATAGAGTTGGGCTGGAATGCTATTGATAGCACCAGCCCAACTTTGCCACCCATTTTATATCCTTTGGATTGCGTTGAGATTTGTGAAAGCTATTTAATTTTTACTTTTTCTTTTTACTTTTTCTTTTTTCTTTTTTTCATTAAATAGCTTTCACAAATCTCAACGCAATCCAAAGGGTATAAAATGGGTGGCAAAGTTGGGCTGGTGCTATCAATAGCATTCCAGCCCAACTCTATATATATATATATATATATATATATATATATATATATATATATATATATATATATATTACGGTATGGTTGAAAAAACAATGTTCCGGTATACTTCCGCATGATAAATGATGGCATACTTTTTGTATGCCTCTTTCTTACTTTTTCATGTTTAGAAATCAAGGTGATTCCCGTAATTACCGTTTAAAAAAAAAAAACTTCCGGCACGCTTAAAGATAAGAAAACAAATACATATTTTATGCATCTCTCATATCTAATTGAAGAAAACATCTCTTTTTTGTACGCTGCTTTACTTTGATTCTTAATGTGTAGGAATCAAAGATGGAACATGATGCCTATTTGTTATCCTGCTCTGCTTTGGTTCTTAATGTGTGGAAATCAAAGGTGGAAGGCAAGCCATATGTATTTTCCATGCACATCTATGTGAACACGTTGTAAATAAAAAAAAGATGATGTGGTATTAATGTGTGGAGAAAATGCATCTCTGTGGTATTTCAATTCTTACTATATGTGTCTTCCTTTGATTGTACTTTGTTCTCAATTTGTATTGTCATTTGTTTCTTTCTTTTGTTCTCCCTTAAATGTAAATATAATTGCCCATCTTTGATTATTTGTTTCCCCACCAGAAAAAGCTTATTATTTTGGTGTGTCTCTATTTGAAAATATTACTGCAATTTTTCGAATGTACAGTGAACTCTATTATCAATGTGTAAATTCAGTTTAGTTTGTAAGTTTGTAAGTTTCCATATGTATAGTACATATTATTGTAGTTATCAAATGTAAAGTGAATTTTATTGTGAAGAATTACTTTGTGATCCAAACTGCTTCTACTGCATTATAACAGTTCGTTGACATATTCTATTTCAAAATGGTATTTCAAAAATTGGTCATTCTCCTTTATGATCAATTAAATATTCATTTTATTTTTTCATCATCGCTCAAATTAAATCTTGCTTGCTTTGCATTGAAAATTGTATTTTTGTTGCTATGTTTTTTCTTTACGACTAAATTTGTTTTCTCAAATTGTTTTGTGAAGTTTCCTTCCGATTTTCTGTAGCATATCCACATTATTTTGAATTACATATAATGCAGCGTATAACATGAAAAATAATATTTGTTGAACAAATTAGAGCCGCGGCGCAGCGCGGGCCTTCACTAGTATATATTATACTTGACCACTAAAGAATGTATCCTATTCTTAAATTTTATATAGTATCAGAGCGAAACGGAGATTTTTTAAAAATGACCCTGCAACTTTTGATATTTTGCAAAATGACCCTCTCAAAATTTTTTTGTAAAACTAACCCTACTTTTGCCACCTCGGCGCCACGTTGGGCAGACAGCGTGAAGGCGCTGAAGCGGTCAGCGCATTCACAATAATCCTATGAAGGCGCTGAACGCCTCAGCGCTTTCATGAAGGCGCTGAAGGGTTCAGCGCCTTCATAGGATTTCTTGTGAAGGCGCTGAACCAATCAGCGCCTTCATGGTGTACGCTGAAGGCGCTGTTTCATTCAGCGCCTTCAGCATACACATAAGGCGTCGAGGACTTGGGTATTTTTCGTCGCGAAAAATGACTAAGTCCGCAGTGCAAGCGAAAATTGGCTTCCCTGTAGAGGCCCTGAGCCAGTCAGCGTCTTTAGTGTAAAACACTAAAGGCGCTGAGTGGCTCAGCGCCTTTAGTGTAAAACACTAAAAGGCGCTGACTGGCTCAGCGCCTTTACCTGCCCCTACAAACAGTACTTAAGATCACCTTAAAAAATTCCCAAATTTGTACAACAAGTTCAAACATTGACAAATAACATTGAAAAAGTAAAAACTACATTCACAAACAGCAATTGATCAACCAACAATCATTTCATAGCATATAAATGAGGCTTGAGTAACATCAAAAAATAAAATTTACAAAAATTGAACTCAAAAGCTCAATTTTGAGCACGTCCTCGACCTCGACGTCCTCGCCCACGCCCACGTCCACGCCCTCGCCCTCGCCCTCGCCCACGGGGAACAGCAAGGTCGATGATAGGTATATCATCGAGATGCTCGACTGTTGCCGACTGATCGAGCTCCTCGATGATACCACCCTCATCCTATGACGCAATATGCTCGATCTCCTGTGGCGATGATGACCTTGGATGACGGCGTGAATATGTCGATGCAAAAGATGTCCGTGAGACTGGCGGCGGGAGCGATGCTGACGTCGAAGGAAATGTCATCGGTGCCTGAATGGTAGGAGATGGAGATCGTGGCACCTGAAAGAGTGTAAATAATTTGTTAATATGAATTTGAAATCTTAATTTGAATTCTATGCTAAATGATACCTGATGACTCGAGGTCGCTCCCTCATATGAAGGTCGGGCTGCCTCTCTCGTCGTAGGTTCAGATGGTACATGATGTAGTACCATCTGAATATCGCCGCTCATTTCTCTCAAAGTCCGAAGAATAGTATCAGTCGGCGGTGGGTCCTGCACTATCTGGTCGACAATGGTTTGAACATGTCGTAGTGTGTCGGCCTGCATTATAAATTAGAAATTAAAATTAAATTTATATGAGGAAAGTTGAATATAGTAAATTTATATATAAAAATTTTAATACCGGTGATCTCTCGACATGCCCACGAGGGTGGAAAGTCAGCAGAGGACGCTATACTGGATGAGAAATCCATCGTCGTGTAATGCTACAGTACCACTGCATGTACATGGATGCCGCTTGCAGTGGGTCCTCACTAGCAGCCGGGGCTTGATAAAAAATGTGATCAAGCCTCTCAGACCACTTCTCAATGTGGGCAGCATGAAATGCTATCCAGTCCTCATCCGCACGCCCACGTCCTGTGATGCGTGGGATGGACTTCACATTGACAGGTATATGCTGCAGAAGACCGAACTGCCGCATGACTCGGTCTGGCACGTGCATCTCCACGATATGAAAGCATATCAGGACTGTCCGTGCACGCCAGACCGCTGAGCCATGCACACAGAAATCAGGTAATGTCTCTATAACCTGATCTGTGTAGGGCATCCATATAACCTGTTAATCGACAAAATGATTAGTGTTGAATAAAACATCTACATACTTAAAGTATTTAATAAAAGATCTACATACCTGCGCCTCTCGCTGCTGATCCAGCTCGTCTCTGTAGAACTCAATGTCACACGTCTTGACATTGGTTCCGAAACGCAGCCCTCCAGTGTTGCCCCATCTAGATTATAAAAAACATATATTAGTTGCATTTATAATTGAAATACAAAAATCTACTTTATGAAAAAAAATATCTTACCGGCAACCCAGGGGTCGATCGACTATCTCGGGCTGATCTAGGATGCGCGTAGGTCGGCCGATGTGAAGATGGTCCCAAGCCAAGATCTGTAAATTCACGCCAACCGGTTAAATTAATTAAACTAATATATATTACCAATATAAAGATAAATCTGAAATCCAGAAATCAGATTTTATACCTGCAATAGGGTACCAAAACAACAACATTCGGCCTTCCCGTTCACCGCGGCATCTGCTAGTGCCCGATATATATATGCCAGTGTCGCAGCGCCCCACGCATAAGCGCCGCAGATATCAAAGTCAGCTAAAAGTGGTAGCCACTTTAGATGAACTTTGTATCCGCTGGGGTTTGGCATCAGACTACCGCCGATCTAATATAGCATATAAGCACGGGCGGTAGCTGCGACTAATCCGGCGGGGGCATCCAGAGATATATCATGAAAATTTTGATATAACCAATCAAGTGAAACCTGATACTTCTGGATGTTATCAGGTAGCGCCCCCAATAAGTCCATACACAGAGCAGGATAGTCGTGGAGGGTGGAACCAGAGACCGGTGCACCATGCACACGGAGACCCGAGATGACCGCCACATCCTGGAGTGTGACGGTCATCTCACCGTGGCGGAAATGGAAGGTCTGGGTCTCCGGTCTCCACCTCTCGGCAAGAGCGCCCAGTAGAGCTTGATCCAGTACCAACCGTCGCAGTCGGGATAACCCGTAGAATCCCGACTGGCGAAGCAGGTCGAGTACCGCTGGATGATCAAGCTCCCACTGGTTCATCTTGCGGCCGTGCTCTGCGAACAGGACGGGACGAAAATCCTGTAATGCAAAAAAAAATATAGTTAGCTCTTACATATAAAATATAGTCAGCTTATTTATAATATTTGAAAAAATAAAAAATTATATCTCTTACCTCAGTCCTGATAAAGGCCGACCTATGGCCATGCTGGTCTACCAGTACATACCCATCAACTGGCCCCGCGTCCTCGTGATCTGCCATCTGCAATTAGCAATCTACATATTAGTAACATGATAGATAGAAATAATTAAATATTAAGACAATATAAATATAATTGTGTAAATCATACGCCGGCGTCCTCATTGCGCTATTTCTGTATTTTGTGGACAAGTGCTCCTATAATGGCCTGCCTGCTTACAAATGGAGCATTTCCCTCGTCGGCCACCCCCCTCGTCCATTACATTACGAATACGTGTAGATCGTGGACAACCTTTCTTCCTTCGTAAAGGGGGCGGTACAATCGGGGGACCTTGGGGTCGTAGCTGTTACGGAATTGGAGTTGGCGTATTTCGTGAATTCGGTTAAGTCTTGAAGGTTGAAGATAAAGAAAGTTGGATCATTTAACTCAATCTCAAGAAAGAAGAATTCAAAAGGATCAGGTATGTTTAACTAATTATTTTTGGTGATCCGAATACTTCTTATAGTGTAGAAACACTTGGATGAATTTCTAATTGCATAAAAATCAAAAACTGGACATGGGACATGTTCAGGATCCGGATCAGACTTTCCAATCCGGATCCCGAAGGGTGTTCGTTCATACGCAACTTCAATCCGGATCGTAGCCTCCTTTGATCCGGATCCCGAACACTGGTTTTACCATGAGTTATGAACGATCTGGATCAGGCTTTTCAATCCGGATCCCGAACGTTGGTGTTTGGTGAAAGTGTATGAACGATCTGGATCAGGCACTTCGATCCGGATCCCGAACCTTTGTTTTTCTGGAAACTGTCTGTCTCGCTACTGCAATCCGGATCGCCGAAGTCCGATCCGGATCGCCGTCCTGAAAAATTCCAGAAAAGGTTAGTTTTTTATTCTTATCCTCTTCCAATGGTTTCTAACCTATATATAGACCCTTTAATTCATCTTTTAGGGTAACCCACGATAAAGGGAAAAAGACGACCGAAATAGATAGATCCACAAATAGAGAAGAAAGGAAATCAATAGATTGAATCTTATGTTTCTTCATCTATATTGATTGATTTGATTATAGGTTTTCATACTCACATTTTGAGTAGAATCAAATCAATGAATACTTAGATGGTATTTTCGATCTATTTCTAATCTAAGTATTCGGCGGATCATCACCACCCAAAAACAACGATTTCCTAAAATCGGCGCGTGGACTCGCGTGGCCTTGTGGATTCAAGGTGCTACCGCTCTCGTAGATTCGGAGCGAGGTACGTTCGTGGATTCGAAGCATGCTACTGGGAGAAGACCGTGGATTCGGTCGGACGTCGCGGATTCGGCGTTGGACGCAGATCGTGGATTCGAGAAGCGTCGTGGAGCGAGCGGAGAAGATCAACTAGGAGCGTATGGAAAAGGTTGAGTCTTCTGTGAGTACGGTATATCACCTTGTACGTGTTTAATTCTAGTGGATTTTACCGTGTTATTGGTCCCGTGGTTTTTTACTCCGGTTTGGAGTTTTCCACGTAAAAATCTCTGCGTGTTATTTATTTTTCCGCATTGGGTTTTATATCGCAAAAATTTTTGAGTGTTTATTGTTTACACCTATTCACCCCCCTCTAGGTGTTTTTTTCCCTATTTAGATCCAATTATACATAACCCAACAAGTGGTATCAGAGAGGGAATAGGGTTGTAAACAATGGTTGAAGGTGGAAACATCAACAGACCCCCGTTCTTCGATGGAACAAATTATGCCTACTGGAAAGTACGGATGAAAGCCTTTTTAATTTCCATCGACGAACGGGTGTGGCAATCAATTGAATTAGGATGGTCTAATCCAACTGAAATTCTTGCTGATGTTCGCACCATCAAACCTAGGTCGAAATGGACCAAGGAAGAGATAGATACTTCTTCTTACAATGGAAAAGGGATTAACGCTTTATTTAATGCTTTGTCACAAACAGAGTTCTCTCGCGTATCGGAATGTGAGACTGCGAAAGAAATCTGGGATGTTCTTCAAGTTACGCATGAGGGAACTAACCTTGTGAAGATTCAGAAACTACAAATGCTTACGAGCAAGTTTGACTCCATTTTCATGGCAGAAAATGAATCTTTCACAGATTACTATACACGATTGCAAGACATCGTAAACACATGTGCTAACTTGGGAGAGAAGATTCCAGAATTTAAAATTGTAAGAAAAATATTAAGAACTCTTCCTGAAAGATTTCGTTCCAAGGTTACAGCCATTGAAACTATTAAACACCCGGACGAAATCCGTGTAGAAGAATTAGTTGGTTCATTACAAACTTATGAAATGACTTTTCCTACTAACTATTCTTCTGGAAAGGCATCCTCTTCTAAGTCTTCAGGTTTTGCTTTGAAAACTACAAAAGAAGAAGACGCGGATTCATCCTCCTCAGGCGATAATGAGAATTTATCTATGGAGGACTTTGAGAAGCAGCTTGCTCTCTTGACAAGAAGATTTCGCCGAAACTTTCGAAGGGGTAACTCAAGCAAAACTCCATCCTTCGTAAAGTCGAAGAAAGGCAAAGGTTCTTCAAGTTTCAAACCAAGAAAGCAAGAGGGTTTTTCTAAGGATAAGAAAAGCTCAGAAGGACAAGTCCAATGCTTCAAGTGCCGAGGGTACGGCCATATCTCAACGGAGTGTCCTAATAGGAATCCGTCAAAGAAGAAAGCGATGCAAGCCGTCACTTGGGATGACACCTCATCGTCAAATGAGTCATCGTCAAGTGATGAAGAAGATAACGCAACAGCGTTCCACGCGTCCACATCTTCACCCTTCTTGTGCTTAATGGCTAATACATCCGAGTCATTGTCCAACTCCACTGTTGAAAATATTGCAACGGACGATGAATCGGATAACTCAGAAGATGAAGACTTTGCTCTAGCCTATCACAGACTTTTGAGGGATTCAAAGAAACTGGCTAAGCAAAACAAGGGGTTGAGAGGGAGATTGCAGGATCTCGAAGAAGAAGTAAAAAGGGTAACTTCTCTCTCGACCGATCTTGAAGTGGAAAGGGATAATCTGATAAAAGCAAATGCTTCACTTCAAGAGTCCAATGAGCAATTCGAGAAGAACTATGTAGATATGGTGAACAAAGCGAATTACTTCTTGAAGCTCAACGGCGAGGCTCGACAGGAAAAATTGGAAATGACAGAGACCATTCTCCAACTCAAGGATGACTTACAGCGATTTTCATCAGGAAGGAGTAAGTTGGATAAGCTTCTTGGTCTTGGTCAATCAAACAAGTTCGGCCTCGGATACAATCGAACTAACGACAATTTTAGTTCGGTTGGGACAGTCTTTGTGCCCCAGTCGGTATCTCCTCCTTCGACACCGGAAGTGACGACAAACAACGACAACAAACCTATTTCCCCCTCTTCGGAATCGTCAAGCATCAAGGTATGTTTTCGTTGTGGTATTGCAGGGCATATAAGAAGAAATTGCAAGATGGGAGCCAAACGCTCAACTCAAGCACTTCTTGCAACGACTACCAAAAGGGTGATTCCTCGGAAATCAAATGCAAATTTTTCAAAGGTAAAGAGCCTCGGTAGTTCATCAAACAAGATGACGACGTCAAGGAAAAGCGATGGATCAAACAAGACTCTTTCACCAAAGGTATCAACCTCACAATCATTTCCGACGTACACCAAAACTCGAAAGGTTTGGGTACGCAAAGGTGAAGTTTTCCCTTGTCTTGTTACAAATATTTCCTTGCATGCTTATGATAATTCGTCTTGGTATCTGGATAGCGGTTGTTCCCGTCACATGACCGGTGATAAAAAACTGTTTTCAAAATTTTGAGAAAATCTCCGGAGGACTTGTAGTTTTCGGAGACGGTCAGTCTTCCAAAATTGTTGGAAAAGGAACAGTAGCTATTCCAGATGGCCCGATTCTAAATAATGTGTTATTTGTTGATGGCCTTAAGACTAACCTCATAAGTATCAGTCAACTTTGTGACAATGATTTTTCAGTTAATTTTTCATCTGTTGAATGCATTGTAACTGATAAGGATCATGTTTTCTTTTTAAAGGGGGTTAGATCTGAAAACAATTGTTATGTTGTTCCCAATAAAATTTTTGAAAATTGTAACTTAGCCTCTTTGGATAATGAAACACTTTGGCATGAAAGGCTAGGTCACATAAATTTTAAGGAACTTGCTAGAATTTCAAACAAAGACGTGGTCAAGGGGGTTCCTAAACTTTCACTTAAACAAAACATTGTGTGTGGTGGTTGTCAAAAGGGAAAACAATCTAGGACTGCACACAAGAACTTGAATCACGTCGGTACCAAACGGCCCTTGGAATTATTGCATATGGATCTTATGGGGCCGACTCGTCAACCATCCTTGGGAGGTAAATGGTATATTTTCTTATTGGTTGATGATTTCTCTAGATACTCATGGGTAGCATTTTTAAAAGAGAAAGCTGATACTTTTGATTCTTTTCACGAGATTTGCCTTCGTATTATGATTGAAAAGAATGAAAAGATCATTCGTGTTAGAAGTGATAGAGGTGGAGAATTCATAAATTCAAAATTCATTAACTTTTGCACTTCCAATGGCATTAAGCATGAATTCTCAGCACCCTATACACCTCAACAGAATGGTGTAGTCGAGCGCAAAAACAGGGTTGTTCAAGAGATGGCACGTGTTATGCTTCATAGCCGGAATTTACCGTTATATTTTTGGGCTGAAGCTGTGAACACTGCAATCTATGTTATTAATCGAGTTTATTTGCGCCCGGGAACGTTAAATACACCATATGAACTATGGTTTTGTAGAAAGCCAAACATCAAATATTTTCGTATCTTTGGGAGTCGATGTTACATTTTACGTGACCGCGAAAATCTTGGAAAATTTGACTCTCGAAGTGACGAAGGGATTTTCATGGGTTATTCTACAAATAGTAGAGCATATCGGGTATTCAACTTGGAGTCTAAAACGATTGTAGAATCCATAAATGTTAAAGTAGATGAAGTTTTCCACTTTGCATCTGATAAATCTACCCCTGATATCTCTCTTGATGATGATACTCCTGTAAATGCATCTTCTCATGATAATACTTCCAATATTAATGATGCATCTAATGGTTCTTCAAGTTTATCTGATGTGCAGGAATCATCTCATGTACCTCCGAGTACTCCATTACCTCAAACATTACGCATCTCCAAGGATCATCCTGAATCAAACATCATTGGAGACCCACAAGAAGGAGTCAAAACTCGGAGACAGTTGGTTTGTGGATTCGCTTGTTACGTTTCCATGATCGAACCAAAGAACGTCGATGAAGCTCTTCAGGATGACTACTGGATTGAAGCAATGCAGGAAGAGCTCCATCAGTTTGAACGAAACAAAGTCTGGGAATTAACGACGCCTCCGAAGCAACACAATGTGATCGGTACTAAATGAAATTTCAAGAACAAGAAAAATGAGGATGGTACCATCATCAGGAACAAAGCACGTTTAGTTGCTCAAGGCTACTCTCAAATAGAAGGTATAGACTTTGATGAAACGTTCGCCCCTGTAGCTAGACTCGAGTCCATTCGTATCTTATTCGCTATTGCTTGTCACTTTAAAATAAAACTCTTTCAAATGGACGTTAAGAGGGCGTTTTTAAATGGGTTTTTAAATGAGGAAGTTTATGTGGCTCAACCGAAAGGTTTTGTAGACTGTAAACTACCTAACCATGTTTTTCGTTTGAAAAAGGCTCTTTACGGTTTAAAACAAGCACCGCGAGCGTGGTACGAAAGGTTGACAAAGCACCTCTTGGAGAAGGGCTATACTCGAGGGGGAGCAGATCGGACTCTCTTTGTGAAGCATTATCAGGATAACTTCATTGTTGCACAAATCTATGTCGATGACATTGTATTTGGAGCAACAAAGGATAATGATGCTTCTAAATTCGCAGAAACCATGGAAAGCGAATTTGAGATGTCAATGATGGGCGAACTGACATACTTTCTTGGATTGCAAGTGAAACAAAATGGTGAAGGCATCCATCTGTGTCAATTCAAGTATGCAAAGGAGTTGGTAAAGAAATTCGGATTAGAAGATTCTAAAGATTTTCCTACTCCTATGGGAACTAGCAATAAGGGATTAGGAAGTGAATCTCTTAGTGAGAATGTAGACGAGAAACTTTATCGCAGCATGATTGGAAGTCTACTTTACCTCACAGCTAGTCGCCCGGATATATCCTTTAGTGTTGGGATTTGCGCGAGATATCAATCAGCACCAAAGGAGGTTCACCTGAAAGCGGTGAAACGGATCATCCGGTACATCAAAGGAACTATTAATTTCGGAATTTGGTATCCTATGGGAACAAGTCTAGATATTATTGGATACTCAGATGCCGATTGGGCAGGATCTGTGGATGATCGGAAAAGTACGAGTGGTGCATGTTTTTATCTTGGCCATTGCCTTGTTGCATGGCATAGTAGAAAGCAAAACTGCATTGCACTCTCGACTGCCGAAGCGGAATACATCTCAGCGGGTAGTTGTTCAACTCAACTCATTTGGATGAAAAGCGTGTTGAGCGACTTCCGGATTTCAGCAACTTCGGTAACTGTTTTATGTGACAACACTAGTGTTATAAACATTTCAAAAAACCCTGTGTTGCACTCAAGAACAAAACACATTGAACTTAGATATCATTTTCTTAGAGAGCTAGTTGAATCAAATATTCTTCAAATTTCCTACATTTCAACTGAAGATCAATTAATTGACTTTTTAACAAAACCTTTGGATAAAAAACGTTTTATTTATTTGCGTAAAGCAATTGGAATGCTTTCCTTGAAATAACCTCTTTTTGAAACTCTTGTTTAGGTTAGGTTTTGTTTTTGTGTTTTTGTTCATTATCTATGCTTAGACATAGAACATTAATTGAGCATTAGTTTTTATTCACTTTAACTGCATCCTTTTATATGTTTAGAAATTTATTATGCCTTGGATATCATAATAATTCATTTGATGCAATGATCATTTATGTGAATTAAATCATCTTTGTTTTGATCAAAGTCAATTTCTCTCTCGATGATCTCTTGGTATAGTTTTTATCTTATTTGACTGTTTAGTCGAGTATGAAATCGAGATCAATATTTGGCAGAATACTTTATATCTTAAATAATTGATAGCCAATTGAGGGGGAGTTAAAGAAAAAGTGTTATGCTCAAAAGATGTGGAAAGAGTTACATCCCAATGAGGAGTGTGAAAACTACCACCACATGGAGGAAAGAGCTACCACCTCGGTCGTCCGAGTACTGTGTGCAGCTACCACATGTATACCAAGCAAGGTTTTTCAAGTTTGATTAAATAAAATGCATGTTGAAATACTTGACTCTGTCAAAATTTCAAGGTTGGTATAAGGTGGGAATTTTAATGAAAGATGCTCAAAGAGCCACTCTCTTCAATAAATTGTCTAGATATATTATCTAACTTATCTGGGATTTCAGACATCTATTGATCTTTGTATTTCATTTTCTTTACCGAATTGATGATTGGATAAAGGCATTACTCATAAGATCAAGTTAGATGTAATTGAAGTTGTTTCAACTTTAAGGGATTTAATTTTTATAAATTTTCGTTTCATTTGTTGGATGTTATTGATAGATTTGGCATAATCTATTTCTTGTTGTATGAAACGATGATTTTCATTTAAAGTTGATACACAAAAGTGCTTACAATCTTTTTCTGGATTTTCTAGAATTTTTCTGAATTTTTCTGAAGAAAAAGTTGGAGCCGATCCGGATTGGACAAGCCGATCCGGATCCCGAACGCAGGTATTCTCTGCGGGTAGCCGATCCGGATCGGAATCACGAACTGATCCGGATCGCGGCTAAGGTTTTATATAGAACAAAAGGGTTTTGATTTCTTTTTACTTCAATCTTTTGTTCAAAAGTCTCCAGAGCTCCTCTCTCTAGAATTCATCCATCTTGGAAGCTTTCAAACTCAAGTTCTTCGATTCCAAGTAAGTTTTATTGATCAAAATCTCGGTTTTTCACAGTTTTTCATATTTTTCCTCAAAACGTGATGAAATTTCCATATCTTTTTCGTTTGTGGATGGTTTTTGATCAAATTTCTTTTGAAATAAGAACTCTGGGTAGATTAGTTTTGATTATATGCTAAGTATTCTAATGATAAATAGATTTTTGGCCTTCGATTTCAAAAATCTCGGTTTTAGGGCATATAATGGGAATTTTCGAAAATCATGCGATTGATCTATTTTTAAAATTCCTTTTACAAAACTAATTTGATTCTTAGTCTCTCTACACGATAATGATTGTTTGGGTACAATTTTTCAAATTTTTGAAAATTAACAATTTTTCGTGTTCTTGAGTTGTTTCCCACTGGACCTTATTTCTCACAAGAAACTAGTAGAAATGGTGATCACCTGGATCATTTTTCTTCTGGCTGCTATGGTTCATACAAGAGATACTATCAAGCCCAAGAAGGCTAAGAAGGCGAAGAAAACAAAGGATGATTCCGATACGGACTCTGAGACGGAATCGATCGATTGGGATGAGCTTCAAGTTGAAGCAATTACTCCCACTGCTTCGAAAGGGAAAGCCCCGGCAGAGACATCAAAGGCTCCGCCCACTGCTGCTGAAAAAGGAAAAGCTCCAATGGAAGAAACTTCTGTGAAAACAAAAAGAAAAAGTGTTGCCCGCAAGAGAGGGAGTGCTCGAGGAATTTCCATTGAGCAACCAGTTGCTAGCCAGCCTCCTCCACAAGACTTTATCAGCTCTGCTAGGATAAAGGATTTTGAGAACAGGGAATGCATTGGCGAAAGACATGTTAATGTCAAAGCCTTGAAGGAACGATCTTCGCTTTTTGGGACTCTGTATGATCAGACAGGTCTTGCTCCCATTTGCAATTTCCCCGAGACCACTGGGTATTGTCTTCACTCAGTAAGGATGTTTTATCAAAATGCTTGCTATCTAGTTGATCAGGAGAGCGGACGTCGAGAATTTCAAACATTGGTTAAGAATGTTAAGATCAAAGTAACCCCTCAACTGATTGGAGAGGCGTTAGGAATGACGGCCAGAGCTGATGGGGCTCATTATCTGAAGAGTCAAACCTTCACCACCAACTCCTGGAGAGTGGTAGTTGATGGAATCTGTCTTCCAGATACTCTGTCGGCAGGAAACTCCGTCTTTTCAAAAGAACTTCGACCAGAGTATCGCTACTTGAACTTCATTGTCTGTTATAACGTCCTTCCAAATATGAATACAAAGGTTCTTCGGTGGGATAGGATGTTGTTCCTCTATCTTCTTGGAAACCCCACGGCAGCAATGGGAGCAAACTTAAATATTCCTTACATCATCTGGTCGAGGATGGCACGCTATGTGGAACATGCTCACCCTTCAGAGAGACTACCCTATCCAATGATCATTATGCGCATTCTTCGAAAATTTAAAGCTGACACAAGTGCGAGTTCCTACATGCACAGTCTAGGAACGATCAATGAAACAACTATTGTAAAGTCTCTCTCAACAAAACAAGATGAGCCCCCATCACCTCCTCACCGACGAAGAGCACAACAACAACAAGCAACAACCTCTGCACCAGCAGCACCACCTCCAGTCCAACCAGCATATGCATCACAACAAGCACCTCCATCAACATCCGATGAGGATGCATCGGTTACCTCTATTTATAAAGAACAGCAAAGGCTCTCCAATGAGCAAGAACGCATATCGAATGAACTGATTGAAGTAAAGGAAGAAATAAAAAAGGTCAACAAGAAGCAGTCATCCATGAACAAACGATTAAAGAAAATCTTCCAAATACTCGGCTGCATCAGTTCGGATGAGTCTGAGTAATCCGTATCCTTCCAATTTCTTCTCTTGTGCAAGTATTAATTTTTGCTTTTCGTTCTCAAACTTTTGGTTCTCGAACTTTTTAGCTCTCCTTTTTATTCTTGTAATTTTGGCTAACTTTGTGACAAAAAGGGGGAGAGAATATTAGAACAGTTTGAACAATGAAACAGTTTGAACAATGAAACTATGATCGATTGCTTCGATTGTTTGTGAACCATGAAGGTAAGTATAACTTCAACTTTTGGTTTTCATTTGTGATTGCACGCATGCCTCGACTAACTATTTGCTAACTATTTGGGCATGTAATATAACTAACAAGTTGATGTTCACTAACAATTTTGTGACATTTGGATATTGATTGCATAGAAGATATGTTGGTGTTTTAACTATGATCAAATTACATATCTGAATATATAAATGTCATGGTAAGTATCGATGAGTATAAACTTCATTTCTGTGTGTGGTTTTTGAATGACATAAAATTCTTGAGGTATCTAACGATTTCTTTTGTCAAGAATGATTTTTTTTGCAGAGAGTACAGATGTCTAAGTCTAGAGTCTATTTTAGGAGTTTAACTCATGTATCTATCCTTATTTGGATCTCATTGTAAATTTTTGTTGTATGGTGATATCAACAAAAATATCTTTCTGAATTTTCTTGAGTGGATTTGTGTTTTGTCACGAAACCGCCAAAGGAGGAGATTGTTACGGAATTTGAGTTGGCGTATTTCGTGAATTCGGTTAAGTCTTGAAGGTTGAAGATAAAGAAAGTTGGATCATTTAACTCAATCTCAAGAAAGAAGAATTCAAAAGGATCAGGTATGTTTAACTAATTATTTTTGGTGATCCGAATACTTCTTATAGTGTAGAAACACTTGGATGAATTTCTAATTGCATAAAAATCAAAAACTGGACATGGGACATGTTCAGGATCCGGATCAGACTTTCCAATCCGGATCCCGAAGGGTGTTCGTTCATACGCAACTTCAATCCGGATCGTAGCCTCATTTGATCCGGATCCCGAACACTGGTTTTACCATGATTTATGAACGATCCGGATCAGGCTTTTCAATCCGGATCCCGAACGTTGGTGTTTGGTGAAAGTGTATGAACGATCCGGATCAGGCACTTCGATCCGGATCCCAAACCTTTGTTTTTCTGGAAACTGTCTGTCTCGCTACTGCAATCCGGATAGCCGAAGTCTGATCCGGATCGCCGTCCTGAAAAATTTCAGAAAAGGTTAGTTTTTGATTCTTATCCTCTTCCAATGGTTTCTAACCTATATATAGACCCTTTAATTCATCTTTTAGGGTAACCCACGATAAAGGGAAAAAGACGACCGAAATAGATAGATCCACAAATAGAGAAGAAAGGAAATCAATAGATTGAATCTTATGTTTCTTCATCTATATTGATTGATTTGATTATAGGTTTTCATACTCACATTTTGAGTAGAATCAAATCAATGAATACTTAGATGGTATTTCCGATCTATTTCTAATCTAAGTATTCGGCGGATCATCACCACCCCAAAACAACGATTTTCCAAAATCGGCGCGTGGACTCGCGTGGCCTTGTGGATTCAAGGTGCTACCGCTCTCGTGGATTCGGAGCGAGGTACGTTCGTGGATTCGAAGCGTGCTACTGGGTGAAGACCGTGAATTCGGTCGGACGTCGTGGATTCGGCGTTGGACGCAGATCGTGGATTCGAGAAGCGTCGTGGAGCGAGCGGAGAAGATCAACTAGGAGCGTATGGAAAAGGTTGAGTCGTCTGTGAGTACGGTATATCACCTTGTACGTGTTTAATTCTAGTGGATTTCACCGTGTTATCGGTCCCGTGGTTTTTTACTCCGGTTTGGAGTTTTCCACGTAAAAATCTCTGCGTGTTATTTATTTTTCCGCATTGGATTTTATATCGCAAAGATTTTTGAGTGTTTATTGTTTACACCTATTCACCCCCCTCTAGGTATTTTTTTCCCTATTTAGATCCAATTATACATAACCCAACAGTAGCCAGTGCCGTCTATGAGGAACAGGATGAAATTGTGGTGTGTACGTCGCACGATAGCAGTCTGTACTATACCAGGGTGAAGTAAAATTCTCGTATGGTAATCTCATATGTGATGTACTACAAACTGCTAAGACATGCGAGCAAGGTATTCCTGTTAGATATAATTCACAACATGAGCATTCGACATTTGTTCCATTGACGATCACTTTGTAGTCGAAATCTCCAGTTTGAACTTCAAATTCTGTGAGTCCAAATCTTACAACATTATGTGCCCGCGCCGTATCTAAATTTTCAGTAATCAGATTTTTTACTTTAGTGACAAAAGTGTCCGTCGAATGTTCACCGGCCGCACGGCGCTTGCAGAAATAGGTATTAAGCTTATAAAAAGTAGACGCAACAAAAGCTGTGATAGGCAAACCATGAGTGTCCTTAAGAACCCCATTTAAGGATTCAGAAAGATTTGTAGTCAACAATCCAAACCGTCTGCCTCCATCAAATGCTCTTGCCCAGTACTCTTTATATCTGTCTAGATTATGGACCCACTCCCAAGCATCGTGATCCAACACCTTTAATTCTTCCTTCAGCTGATTATATGCCGTCGGTGTTGCAGCCTTTCCGATATCCCAGAATTTATTTAACAATATGTCGGTCTTGAAGAGCTTTTTCATGTTTGCTTTCATATCTCGAAGACACCAACGATGCGAGTGCCCTCGTGCTGGACGATAGATATCAGCAACTATTTCCTTCAATCCAGGAAATCGATCAGATATTAAACAAATTTCTCTATCACGGGTAACATAGTGACGCAAGTTCTGCAAAAACCATTGCCAACTCCCGGCATTCTCTCCCTCACAAATTGCAAATGCCAAAGGATATAATCCATCATTTGCATCTGCAGCCGTCGCTATCAAAGCATGACCTTCGTATTTGCCGTATAAATGTGTGGCATCAATACTAACCACCGGCCGACAATGTGCGAATCCATGGATCGAAGGTCCAAATGACCAAAAAATACGACCAAAGGTAAAAATGCCATCTTGCGGCCACCTATGATCCAGACGCCATAGAGTACCAGGATTAGAATTCTTTACCATTGAAAGGTAACGAGGCAAGTCAGTGTACGATTGCTCCCAGCTCCCGTAAATAATTTGTAATGCTTTACTCTTTGATTGCCAAGCCTTCCAATATGTTATGTCAGTATGGAACTCTGCTTGCACCATATCTCGAATTTCTTTTGGCATTATATTAAGTCTAACTTTTAATATCGGAAGGATCAATTGACATATAAGGGTCGAATTACAGTTACGGTGCGACGCATTCAGTATTGGAATTACACATGTGTGTGGACCAGCATATGTTTTTACCCTAAAATATGTCGTATTTTTGGGTACTGAAGCATGTAATCTCCAAGAACATTCCTCTACTAAGCATTTGACAGTGTAAGTCATTTTTGTAGATTTCAATACTTTCATTTGTACATTATGCTCAATATGCCACCGGTCTAGTGCATCCAATAAAGATGGCTTATCTTGAAAGACACGTCCAGCCCAACTCTCGTCGATGCTAGGTCGACCAGTATTGATTTGTCGAATATTAAGATCAGTATGATCTACAGCATACTGATTCATCTAATCAGTATCTGAAAGATAACGTTCCGGATGATCAATAAATTCATTTTCCTCGTCAGGATTGTCTACGTAATCATTGCTTATTTGTGGGTTGTCCATATCACTGTAAATTACATTTGCAAGATCATTTAACCCTCCATCATGATTATCATCTATATCTGGAAATGAAAAATCCAGTTCGTCATCCTCACTACTATTCTGATCATCATGGATTGGTGAATCCTCATGATTAATATCACTATCACCACCCCTGTCAACATTATCACCTCCTTCCTCTACATTAGTATCAAATTCATTAATAGCAGGTGGATTCCAATGTTTATAGGAATTAGATAACCTGCAAATTTAGTAAATCTCAAATTCCAACATTGTCATTAATTTAAAACTTAACATTTAATTTATATTTGTACTTACCCCGAATCAGAAGGTTCTAGTTGTAAATGAGACATCCTTGGTTCAATACGGGAGGTCGTGCATTGTTCGCGTGATGTCGTGGCATGCGTGCGGTGTCCGCGTGAGGTCGTGGCTTGCGTGTGTCCGCGTGAGGTCGTGGCTTGCGTGTGTGTGGTCGTAGGTGCCACACATGTGGTCGTTGGTGGCACACTACTAAACGAGCAAGGTACAACACTCTCAATAGGGTCATACTCACTTTCTCTGCAATATATATAATATTTAAGTCCATTTAAAGAATATGCTAAATGAAAAAATTATTAGGTTGTTGTTCTAACCTTGTCATTCTGACACCACCTTCGTGTGGAATATGTTGATCACTCATTACATTGGCGGAAGGACCCAAATCAATATAATTGTGGAGCATTCTCGTGTAATAACCTTGCGGTTCAAAATTTTTCGACGGTTGTAACTCTTTCTCAATGTATACCGTCACAATACCATGATGTTCACATAATCCTATCATTCCCTCCAATGATTCATCATCTAGTACTTCGTGAGCTAAATATCCACTATCGATCGTGGGACAACCAATAGTAAATTTTAAACGAAATTGTTCTCTTGTACAATTTACTAAACGATACATTCTCGTCTCAAACCTACTATATGTAGAATCAGAAGGTATCGCGATTAACTTTTTTTGACCGCCGATATATCGTGGACCATTCCCATCGATAACTAACTGTCCATCCCAATGAACACTTATGGGCATGCGACGATTAGCCATTTCAACTACAAAACAAAATTTAACCACTTCAAAATACTAATTTTAACTTCTCACTGTGAGGGGATCTCTCACAGTGAGCGATCTCTCACTATTGTGAGGGGAAGCTCTCTCACTGTGAGAGAGTGATGTTTACTCTCTCACAGTGAGTTCATAGTGAGTTCACAGTGCTTCTAGCCCTAAATTACAGTATTGTTTAAATAGACTTTGCAGCAAAATTATAAGTTGTGTTCTTATCGTTTAAATTTTTTTTTTTGGGGGGGGGTTAATCACTGAGAGAGCTTCACTGTGAGAGACACTCACAGTGAAGCTCTCTCACAGTGAGAGATCAAGCTCTCTCACTGTGAGAGATCAAGCTCTCTCACTGTGAGAGATCACTCTCACAGTGAGAGATCAAGCTCTCTCACTGTGAGAGATCACTCTAATCTCTCACAGTGAGATAGTGAAGCTCTCTCACAGTGAGAGATCAATCTCTCTCACAGTGAGAGATCAAGCTCTCTCACTGTGAGAGATCACTCTCACAGTGAGAGAGTGAAGCTCTCACAGTGAGAGATCAAGCTCTCTCACTGTGAGAGATCACTCTAATCTCTCACTGTGAGAGTGATCTCTCACAGTGAGAGAGCTTCACTGTGAGAGAGTGAGAGATCACTCTCTCACAGTGAAGCGAGATCACTGTGAGAGAGAGAAAGAGAGAGAGAGAGAGAAGAGAGAGAACTCAAAAGCTCACAGTGAGAGAGGAGCAATGCGAGGGCGACGGCGACGGCGAAGGCGACGGCGACGGCGAGGGGCAATGCGACGGCGAGATCGGCACGAGCTCTCTGTGCGGGATGAAGAAGATGAAGAAGATGAAGTGCCTCACACTGCTGCCCGCGCGGGGTTATGGTGGTGAAGAAGACGCTGAAGCGGTCAGCGCCTTTAACATTAAGTTAAAGGCGCTGATCCGCTCAGCGCCTTTAACATTAAGTTAAGGGTTTAGGGTTTAGGGTTTAGGGTTTAGGGGTTTAGGGTTTAGGGTTTAGGGTTTAGGGTTTAGGGTTAAAGGCGCTGATCCGCTGAGCGCCTTTAGTGTTTTACACTAAAGACACTGACTGGCTCAGCGCCTCTACAGGGAAGCCAATTTTCGCTTGCACTGCGGACTTAGTCATTTTTTGCGGCGAAAAATACCCAAGTCCTCGACGCCTTATGTGTACGCTGAAGGCGCTGAATGAAACAGCGCCTTCAGCGTACACCATGAAGGCGCTGGTTGGTTCAGCGCCTTCACAAGAAATCCTATGAAGGCGCTGAACCCTTCAGCGCCTTCAACGCCTTGCATGAAGGCGCTGAGGCGTTCAGCGCCTTCATAGGATTATTGTGAAGGCGCTGACCGCTTCAGCGCCTTCACGCTGTCTGCCCAACGTGGCGCCGAGGTGGCAAAAGTAGGGTTAGTTTTACAAATTTTTTTTTGAGAGGGTCATTTTGCAAAATATCAAAAGTTACAGGGTCATTTTAAAAAAATCCCCGAGCGAAACCCTAGTAGCCTTTCCAATTCATGACCTCGACTTACCATAGCCGATTAGAAGAAGGTGGTTGAGAAACTACCATCATACTAGCTGAGTTCCTCGGACACTCTGGAAATGGCGTTGGTTTCTTGCTCCCTCAGTAGTGGCAACTATTCGGCATGGACGAGGGCGATGAAGAATGCCCTGCATGCAAAGAACAAGCTTGGATTCGTTGACGAAACATGGAAGAAACCGAACACGTACTAGTGCACCTGAGTCAAGCTATTGAGTGATTTGCAATTCAATGGTCATTCCCTGAATCTTTAATTGCTCCCTAGACAAATAATTGTAAGGGAGTGTTCCTTATGCGGGAGATGTGAAAGTTATGTGGGATCTGATGGATCACTTCTCTGAAGGGGACTTATTGGTGGCAAGTTTTTACACAAAGTTGAAAACTCTGTAGGATGAACTCGATCGATGATTATTCTGGAACATTAGCTTGCATGTGTTAGGCTGCCCGAGATCATGTTAAGGAGAAGGAGGTGGAGAAATCTACTAGTTTCTCATAAGCCTTAATGTTGAGATTTTCGGCACCGTTCGTTCACAAATACTCAACTCTAATCCTCTGCCGACCTTGAGGAAAGTATACTCGATGGTCATTGTTGAGGTCAAAAATATCGCCACGTTAGGGAGCGACATGTGACGCACACCATCAGCTAAGGGCACTAGCCGATAAAAGAAATAGTCGATGAAAAGGGACTCGTGTCTCAACCAAGACCGACCTCGGCCGAAGGCGAACTATCATATCGTCTCAGCCGAAAGGCAACAAGAGGAGAGACCAGGATCGACTATCGGCCGCTTAGGCAGCAAGAGAAAGGATCCTGAAGATGGAAGGCACGAAATCTGGGGCTCGAATCATGCAATGGACTTGGAAATAGCAAGTGGCGCCCAGCATCGGAAAGTGCCGGGGATCACGCTTCGGCGCACCAACCTTCGGGTCGAATGTGGACAAAAAATAGCTACTATCCAACCGAAGAGGATCAACTCAAAAGGAAGTACTTGAGAAATACACGATGATTCCCCTTAAGTTACGTCGATTATCCAAAACGATGATCATACACCTGATTTGAACGGGTATAAATAATTGAACCATCGAAGAAAAATTGGTCCTACAACCTCGTAAGCCAGTGACGACCCCAGCTTTTCAATACCTTCAATTCCTGCATCTACTGCTTTCCTAGATAAATTTACAGCTTTCCTTTATCGCTTTTCTAGTTAGCCTTTCATACCTACATCTACAACTTTTCCTAAGAGTAGTTCTAATTGTAATCGCTCCCTGTAACCGTTCTTCGAGCAATACAACTTTCAATCGGCTATTCGGCCGTGTCAATTTTTGTCTCCAAACTCTAGTTCGGCTCCTCTAGGCCGAATTTTGTCAAGAGTTCGATTAAGAAGAATTCGACCGAGCGGATCCCTCCTCAGCTTAATCGTTTGGCACGCGGCGCATCACACATAGAGGGTCAACTCGGAGGCCGATGGCGGACCTTATCCGGTGAACAGTCAGCAGCGCATTTTGGCCCCAACAGTCACATAAGAGGAGCGTCAACTAATAGTGGCCAATGGAAGAGATGATCGAGTCGAAGTGTTGGCCTTCTGTGTGAGCAATAGTGGAAAAGGGAGCATGAAACTGACTCATGGCCATAGACTGAAGTGCGACCACTATCAAAAGGTGGGACACGACCAAGAGAGATGTTGGGAGCTAAACGATTACCCAGAAAATTAAGAACAACAATGAGGTTCTCGAGGAAGAAGAGGCAGAGGAAGAAGAGGCAGATGCAGGGAGGAGTAGCTGATGTAGATGGGCTATGACCGCAATGGATAGCCCGTTCAATTGTGGCCACCAATTCGGCCCAAACTACAGTTCCGACCTAGAATTTAGCCCAAATGGCTCTAAGCTTGACAAATGAGCAATATCAGTAGGTTCTAGCACTCTTGAACGATAAGAATGGATCAACCGAACAAATGTTAGGTGAGAATTTCACTCACAATGATTTCGTGCACTAGAGACTAGACACGGGAACCTCAATGCACATGACCGGACAACTAGAATGTCTTGACGGACCTGAGAGAGTAGAGGTGCTATACCCTTTACAACTCCCAAATAGGAGGACAGTTTGGGCTAAGACGATAGGACGAGTGCAATTGGGCCCAAATGTAATTAAGTGAATGTTTCTTTTTGTTCTTGGCTTTACGTGCAATTTAATTCCCGTTGGAAAGTTGACCACAAATCTAATTTGTTTAGTGATAGTTTTCCTTGATTTTTGTCTTGTGTAGGACCTTATCTCGAAGAAGCCAATTGGAGTGGGTGAATCACGAGGAAGGGTCTCTTATCTAGGGAGTGTGGCACCATCCTTAGTGTGTTCGTCAACCACGGTAGAGAGCTATGGTTTATGACATTGACGACTAGGTCATCAATCTCCCCATATTTTGAATTTAATTCACAAAATTTTAGTTACTAATTTGTTAGTGATTCTTGCGGTTGGGAACCGAATGTAACATCTGTTATGCACTATTAATATAGATGCACGAAACAAAAAAAACCAAATAGTAAAATAAAAAAAAAAAAAAAAAGATTTACATGATTTAACAATTGACTACGTTCATGGAAAAAATAAGAGAAATGTATCCGGCTATAAAAAGAAACAAAAAAAAAATAGAAGCTTGCATATTTTGTCTTCTTCCAATCAAAAAATCAAGTCTTATAACGAACCTCATCTTTCTCTTGTTCCAACAAAATTTAAAAAATAACCGAATTTTTTTTTCTGTAAAATCATAATCAAACATATCAATTTAGATAAGTATAAAAAATTTATGATTAAAATTTTTTATATTATTATTTTAAAATATTGCAACTGCTCTAACAATTAACTGATTGAGAATCTCTACTTCCCTGCCAAACTTGACGCCGCATGCTGGTCGTTGTGCACCATTCTTTAACTGTTGTACGTCCTCAAGAACCAGCGCCGCTAATTATTTAGCTTCATGACCGTACGCACCGTGAGGACCCTTTTCCATGTAGTCGCATGCAAAGATGCCGATTACCTCCCTCTAATGCCGTACATACGTATATATATGGAAAATGCTATGTGTACACCCTTTTCGGGGTGTACATCATACATCCCACCCATCTAAGGGTGGGGGTGTGATGATGGGTCACTCGATGTGATCCGTAAAAAATATCGCCACCATTAAAATGGTGGAGGTGTATGATGTACACCCCTTCGGGGTGTACATGTAGCATTGCTCTATATATATATATATATATATATATATATATATATATATATATATATATATTAGAATAAAAATCAAAATTCTTAAAACCCTCAATAATAATTTTATGTTATTATTAATTTTTATTTACTAATTAATTTATTTTTTTAAATTAATTTACTAATTAATTCTTATTAAAGTATATTAACGTTGGGTTGGAAACGTTCCTGCTTTAATGCATTAATTCACCATTTAGGTGAATTAAAATTGGCATGAAACCCAACGGCTTTTTATTGTCCTGCCCCTATATATACATAGGTGTGGGCTATAGTAGTTAGAGTTAAGAAAAGAATAGAGAAAGAAAGAAAGAAAGAAAAAAAGTTGTTTTAAGTTTTTATTTTATTTGGTTAATTTTGTTTATCGGGTGTTGAAAGAAACTTCGTTAACCTCTTCCGCGGTCGTGCTCGTAGAAAGGGGAGTTCCGGTCGTACCTTGGGGTGGTATCTCCGATTAATCCGCACGAAGGACGGAAATACGCCTTAGGGCAGTGCCTCGCACGCTTCCGGATCAATTTCTTTCATCTACAATTTTTGGAGTTTTTAATAGCAATTAAAGGTAAGTTATGTTATTCAATTTTAAACATAAACAGTTAGATAATTTAATCACAAACAGATTTAGTGCGATTATTTTCCTAATAGTCTAAGGCGTATTCCTATTTGATTGTGATTAACGATCTAACGAGTGCTAATCCGAAAAGAAAATATATTGCATAGTACATATAATTTTGTTGTCAACTTATTAATATGTTTAACATTCAAATTTAAACATATTGGAATTAGCATTTTAAAATTTTAATTGCGTATAGATTATTGTAATTTATTTGCTCTCTTTAAAATTATTATATATATATTTTTACTGTTTTCACTTTTTAGCTACAGTAAAATAAATAAATATATATATATATATAAAATAATAATAATAATAATAATAATTATAATAATAAAAAATTTATTTACTGTTTTAGCTTCGAAAAAAAAGAAAAAAAGAAAAAAAAAGTATATTTATATATAGTTTTATCTACAGTAAATTAATTTTTTTAAAAAATTATTTTAAGTAGTATTTAAACCTGCAACATTAGTCTTAAGGTAAAAACACATAACCAATAAGCACAAAGCCTACCTCATTTATTTTGGTTTAATCTTATATTATTTACTGCAGCTTACATATTTTATTTGATTGCATTTACATCCGAAAATATTTAAATCAAATTCAAACTTTAATTATTTGGGTCATCTGTTTGCTATTAAACTAATTGAGATAAAAAGATTAATATTAAAATCTTAAACAATGTGTATGTGACGCCCCCAATAGTCCCACATCGGATGTGGATGGATTTGTGATTGGGTTTATATGAGACTTGCACACTAGTAATAATAACTGGGCTTAAGCATTTTGGGCTGTGATTTGGGCCCAACAAGTTATTATTGCTAGTGGGCCGGGTCGTTACATTTGGTATCAGAGCCAATAACCAGCCGGAAGTGTGCGGCGAGTCTCGGCTGAGTCTGGGTCTAGATGACAGGACTAGCGAGACGAGTCTCACATCGCCTGGTGATCTTGGGCTTGTGTGTGTGTGTTTGGGCTGACGAGGACGTCAGGCCTAAACGGGGGGAGTCTGTGACGCCCCCAATAGTCCCACATCGGATGTGGATGGATTTGTGATTGGGTTTATATGAGACTTGCACACTAGTAATAATAACTGGGCTTAAGCATTTTGGGCTGTGATTTGGGCCCAACAAGTTATTATTGCTAGTGGGCCGGGTCGTTATAGTGTATTTGTTATATATATATATATTAAAACAAATAATAATAATATTAAAAGATTTATTGAATCTTTTTTGTAGCTCATATACTAGTCTTAAAATTTTTTTTTATTCTCTCAATTAGATTATCTAAAATGTTTCAAACTTAGATACCTATCAAGCTATTTGTCTACTGGACAAATTATTTCATTTTTATCCAGATTTGCTTATGAACTTAGAGAACTATTAAAATTAGGTTTGCACTTCCTTCAATCAGAATAGAAAACCAATACCGATTTAGTGAGATTGAACCAAACCCTATTAGACATAGTTGGTGTTATGTTTTTAAGTTCTGATGTATCTCAGAACTTGTGGGGGAAAGTTTTTTATCAGCTTGATATATTTGGGTATCCTAATTGTTCACCTGTTCATATTTCTGTTGATCCAAGTATGATTCATTAGATTGCTCGAGAGAAAGTATTTCGTTAATTTAAAAGTAATCTATCTTATGGACTCAAATTTGTTGGTTGTTCTGAATACCAATTGAATTTCTGATTCTTTGAACATCAAATCTATTTCTATTCGGTGTGATTCTAAAGCTACAATTAAGTTTTTGTAAAATGAAATTGATAAATTTCAAAGCTAATAGACATATTAAATTAAGACAAGAATTTGTTAGATGTCTAATTTTTATAATATTATTTTTTTGAATTTTATCATATCTGAGCATGTCACGCCCCGGGGTCGAAACTGCGACCCGGGCTCGCCAACAGATCCGCCACCTATGCAAAATCCCGCATACGCGAAGCGTCTAACCTGCAAAAGATAGTACTAAAGCTACGCAAATATCAGAGCGGAAATAAAATGCTGTAAAATAAAATCCAATCACTGTACAACATGAAATAAAGTACAATATCCATCTCCTCAAATACAGATAATCATCATACAATGTCCTCAGTACAGCATCTCTCAACTATAAAAGGGAGATAAACCAAAACTATAATACATCAGTATCTCCAAATACAAAAGATCCATCTCCAAAGTAAACAGTAAAAACCAGCTGACAGCTACAAGAAAACTCCAACCAGGGAATACAGCTACACTCCTCGGGCGGTATGGATCTAGCTCGTGACTCCCTCGCCTCGAACAACGACCGAAAGGTCAGGAACTCCCGCAGAAGACTCTGCAAAACAGGGGGGAAGAAAAGAGGAAAACAACAATGGGGGTGAGAACCACTAGTAAACCAGTAGCCTCCCCCGTGGGTAAAGCCTCAAACTCCGGCGTACCCACTAAGTCTACCAGAGGCAAGAAAAGGAACAAGTGGTAAAGCTGTAAACAGAACTGCTGAATAAAGGGAAACCACTACTAGTATGCCTCTAAATACAATACCGAAAGAAATGACTGTATGAATGCATCAGGAAACAGTACCTGACCAAATAAACCCAATCTAGTCACCAGTAAAAACTGGTACTGCCTGCTCTGCTGTCGAACTCAATAACTCAATAGGGGACCAGCACATAAGGCTCGAAATCCAAATCAGCACTCACAACTCACCAACTGATCGGCACCCGTCACGGTCTAAAGCCTACTTCGGAGTGGCACTCGAGGGGAGCGACCCACACGAGTAAAGTATCTCTGTATCAAGCATCTCTGTAACCAATGTCTCACAATAGCAGGACTGGATCATGACTATGATCAAAGTGGGAAACTCCGTCCACTAATGAAACCCCGATCTGATGCAATAGTACTCAACAAGTGAAAAACACCATCCACTAAAGGAATCTGATACCCAATCTGATGCAATAGTACTCAATAAGTGGGAAACTCCATCCACTAAAGAAATCTGATACCCAATCTGATGCAATAGTACTCAATAAGTGGGAAACTCCATCCACTAGAGGAATCTGATACCCAATCTGATGCAATAGTAAACATCCGGTCAACCGCCCAATGTCCACGGTCGCCGCGACACCCCACAAGACCCAAAATCTGATAAAGTAATCAACATCTGGCCAACCGCCTAATGTCCGCGGTCACCACAATAACCCACAAATCCCACATCAAGTATACCCTGTCTCCGACCCTAAGGTCCCGGCTACACTATCCCAAACCTCTGCTCGAACTCGAGCAACATGACTCGAAAGTCTAAATAAGAAGGAGAAAGGAAACAATCATGGTTTCTCCTAAGTCAAATCCCAACATGATAGTGTAGCAATAAAATAGTGGCCTATCTAGATGTCCAAACAAACATGCAAAAGTCCTCATGCAAGATGAAAGAGAGAATAACAAATAACAGTTCCACATGTGTAACAAATAATAAATCCACATAAATATAACCATCATGCTAAAATCATCAGTCAACTACACATGTATATAATCCCTGATCCATAATAAATCCCAAAGTGGTACCCGCACATAGATATGTCATCATGTCCCAATACTTAATCCATTTAACCAACTTTCATAAAATCTATGTGCTACCTGGCATGTTAATTATCACTATTAAAATATCCCAATGATCATGTTCCAACAACAATGTTATCCCAATAATATTCCCAACATGCTATATCCACACAATTAATCTCAAATGATAGGCTCGCAATTATATCATTCAATTATGCACGGTAATCAATCAATATGTTCAATAGTGGGCTTCTCTAATAAACTTAGTGAGCAAGTCAGAAGTAGAGGTATGCAACAACCACCCACCTCGAAAAGCGCGCACAACACCAAAAGAAACCTCTCGCTGTCCGCTGTCCTCTAGCACCAGATAATCACGACACACAGCACGGTAATCCAAACAGCGCACAATTAAACCCAAAAATGCACAAATACTTGCTGTCCAAAAATCAGCCCCAAAAATGGCTAAATTCCACCTCTCTGCAGTCCTCTGAAAAATCCATAAAAATAACCACTGCGATCGTCGCGTCGATACGATCGAAACGAGTACTCGCACGTTCCGATCTGATACCTGTAGATCAAGTTACAAATAAAACACCGCGGTAAGCGCAACGCCACATAACCAAAAATCCTGTGGCACACAGTCCAAGAAAAGCTTAATTATCACCTTCGAATAAATTTCCAAAAATCCCAGAAAAATCACCACTGTGTTCCTCGCGACGAGTATATCAAAATTGAGTCCTTAAACGCCTTGATCCGATGCTCCTAGGCCAAGATATAAAATCGACAAGCCTCCGCTATCCAAAATCCATCACAGAAAAAGGGGGGTCAAAAATGCCTCGGGAACCGTGCCAAAAGTGCGAAACGGAGCGAAGTGATCAATACGAAAATCAAAGCCTTACCTATTAGGAATGCGTTGTCGAAGAAATCGCCCAAAAATTCCTCCTGGTTTGCTGACAGAGAATTTCCGACTGAACTGTGACGATAATGGGCCGAAATGGGGGAAAAACCGAGGCGAACTGTAAAATCAATATCGCCGTTGCCGAGCTTCCAAAAATTCCGGGGATCCACCACGAGCTCAAGAACATCAAGGGGAACAATTTTCATATGGATCTCTCCCTCCCATTCTCACTCTAAAGCTCGAAAAAAGGGAAGAAAGAGGGAGAGGAGAAGGTATTTATAGGCCATTCCAAACGATTCACTTAATTACCTCTGTGTCCTATAAACCGGGCGCACTGAAGGATTTCGGGCTGCTACAGTGCCGCACAGTGACTCAATCCCGACCGTCGATCCAGCGCCCGAATGCACCTGATGCTGCCACGTGTCCCCGAACAGCGTACAGCCAAGCCAGCCACTCCCGCGCTGCCGCGTGGCCTGCCCTGGTCAACGGAGTGGTTGGCGCCCGCCAATGGCGGGCCGCCACGTGGCGCACGCGTGCGCCACGTCGGCGCCGTGGCCGCCACGCCAGCCGCCCCCGCTGCCATGCCGTCTGCCACGCCACCTGCTCCCCCCGTACGCGCACAGTGACGCGCCCAATCCTCGCACGCCACGTGTCAAGCCCCCGCGCTCGCTGCACCCGGTGCACACACTCCGTGCACCCGACGAACCACAGTCTGCCACGTGTCCACCACGGATCCAATAGAACACCGCCACGTGGCACACCACAGCCTGCACCCCTGCGCCTGCCCGCGCACCTGCCCGGCCTGCCCACGAACCCCCGCGTGCGCCGCGTCCACTGCACCGAGCCAATAAACAGCTGCCACGTGTCCCCGCTCTGGTCCACCGTACACCCCGCGCTCTCCTGTGAACCGAGCGCCCTGCGCCCGCCAATCCGGAGCCGCCACGTGGCTTCCCGCTTGGTCCACTGCACCAGCACTCCTCTCCGTGGACCGGGACGCGTGCGCCGGCCAATCAGCGGCAGCCACGTGTCCCTCCGGCCGGTCCACGGCTCCCCCATGCACCAAAATACACCAGAAACTTTCGGGTCTTCGTTTTTGGGCGTCCGGACTCAGAAAAATACAAGTAAATAGCTGTTTTCAAGCGTTTTTCCGCGCTGAATCCAAATACGGCCTCCGATTTGCCAAATTCTCAACCGAAATTTACCCGAAAGCCCCTGGAAAAGCTCACTTGATCCGATACACACCCAAACGCTCCCATAGCATAAGATAGTCCTCCAGAAGCTACTGACCAAGCCATAAACCTCCAACGAAGATCCGGGTCATCGCAGAGCAGAAACTTGCAGATTTCTTGACGAAAGGCCTGAATAGGACTAAGGTCCTAGAGTCATCGAGGGGGATGGGACTTTGCCCATAAAGGGCCTTCATGCACTGGGAACCCAACCTTTGTGATAGGAGATCCCTTGAAGAAGGTTCAATGTGGTAAAAACAAGCTGTCAGGTTTGCCAAAGAGCACTTTCTACAGTTTATTCAGAGGAACTTTAGTTCCAATTCCATCCCTATGATGAGTTGTGCTCTGTGTAGTGGTTGAGGTTGAGCTTATAGCTCTTAATGGAATCCGAGGCAATAATTTTTGCGAGATATGACTCTACACACATCCCTGGAGGAGACCACCTATATAAGAATATTAATATAAGGCCGCGACTATGTGATGTGGGCTGTCCATAGAAATTCTTATGAAAAATCAAGGTACTGTGCATGTCCTTTAATGCACAGACTCGCGACGGAGAATTCTGTACTGTGTGTGTGGCAGTTGAAGTCAGGGTCAAAGGAACGTAGTTCAAGACCCGGTTCACTCCGATTCCTTCTGATGAAAATTGCTTACACTAAGTGAGGTTAAGTCTTTTAAAGACACCTTACCTATTACATAGTATAAACACCCGATAATCTTATTTTATTTTATTTTATTTTTGAGTTTAATTTTATTTCAAAATTTTGAATTTTGTGGGGGATTGTTGGAATAAAAATCAAAATTCCTAAAACCCTCAATAATAATTTTATGTTATTATTAATTCTTATTTACTAATTAATTTACTCTCTTTTAATTAATTTACTAATTAATTCTTATTAAAGTATATTAACGTTGGGTTGGGAACGTTCCTGCTTTAATGCATTAATTCACCATTTAGGTGAATTAAAGTTGGCATGAAACCCAACGGCTTTTTATTGTCCTGCCCCTATATATACATAGGTGTGGGCTATAGTAGTTAGAGTTAAGAAAAGAATAGAGAAAGAAAGAAAGAAAGAAAGAAAAAAAGTTGTTTTAAGTTTTTATTTTATTTAGTTAATTTTGTTTATCGGGTGTTGAAAGAAACTTCGTTAACCTCTTCCGCGGTCGTGCTCGTAGGAAGGGGAGTTCCGGTCGTACCTTGGGGTGGTATCTCCAATTAATCCGCACGAAGGACAGAAATACGCCTTAGGGCAGTGCCTCGCACGCTTCCGGATCAATTTCTTTCATCTACAATTTTTGGAGTTTTTAATAGCGATTAAAGGTAAGTTATGTTATTCAATTTTAAACATAAACAGTTAGATAATTTAATCACAAACAGATTTAGTGCGATTATTTTCCTAACAATATATATATATATATATATATATATATATATATATATATATATATATATATATATATATATATATATATATATATATATATATATATATATATATATATATATAGTGCAGTTGGTGTAATTGTCAAAACGTCCTGACTAAGATCGTTGGCTACGCTTGTTATATCTTCAAAGGAATTCTATTTTCGCAGCCAAACCTTTATCTTCTCGTAGTATTTTTTTTCTTATGGTCATCTTTCTTGCAAAAGTAATATTTCACTTTCTTTGATTTTGACTAGGATCAATATTATTTTTTACTCATATCACGTTCACTAGATCCCTTTTCTCCACCTGTATCATTTATGACCAAATCAACATTGCTTTTTTCGGTACTCGCCTGCAATCTGATCTCCCCTCAGATAGAAGGGTCGATATAATATCTTCCATCTTCATAGTTTACTTCTTGTAGAGTACGGTGGTCACCAGATAATTGTAGGATGACAGAAGTGACGTAAGAAAAATAAACACCTTATCGTTCTCGTCAACCTTGACATTAATAACGAGCAAATATACAATAATCTTATTAAAAGGTGTTCAAGTGTTCCGTTATTATTGTACCTTTCTTCATGCGTAACCTATATAATTTTTGCTCACATTTGAGAGGTTTTTTGTCACGTACAGCTTCTCGAACTTGTTCCACATGTCGACTGTAGTGTCTTTACTCATTACGTTGTATATTACCTCATCTGCCTGATATAATATAATTGTATTAATTTCCTGTAGATTAATCTCCTCCCAATTTTTATCGCTCATCGATATCGGCTTTTTTGATTTTCCGAGCAACGCCTTTATGAAGGCTTTGTTGTACAAGAAGGATTTTCACTCTTCTGTACAAAAGTTTTCTTTATCGTCAAATTCCTCTACTTCAAACTTAGGTGATGAGACATTCAACATCTCTAATGTAACGCGAACCTTATGTTATGATACCATTTGTTAGGAATTGGATAGACTGTTCGTCATGCGCTACCAATATAGGTGCACGAAAAATAGAGAAAACCAAATGATAATAGAAATAAATGCAAAAAGAAGAAACCAAGATTTACGTGGTTGGACAATTGCCCACGTCTACGGGCAGAGCGAGAGAGGTACATTCCATTATAAGAAGAAATAAAAAAAATACAAACTTACACTTTATATATTCTTTAGATTAAAAATCAAGAGCCGTATGGTGAACCCTGTAGGTTATGAAATTCTAGGATCTAAATAGATTCTATCAAATATATAGAGGGGGGTGAATAGGTATAATGGCCACAAACACAAATCTCAATGCAATAAAAATAAATACGAAAAATAAAATCAGCATACCGAGATTTATGTGGAAAAACTATAACTAGGAGTAAAAAACCTACGAAACCAACACGCGAAAACAATCCTGTAAGACCCGGCCTTTCCTTAACCCTTCTGGTCACCCTATTCTTGTAATGCCCGACCGAGGGCCTCATTTTTGGTGTTTTTCCGGACAGATCGTCGGGGCCCGCAGATAATTTTAGGCGGTAGGGCTCACGGAGCGGAGCGCGCGGGCGCGATCGGTTTCTTTTTCCGACTTCCGGTCTGACCAGAATTAATTCTCGAAGTTGGGGTCCCCTTAGGCGTCTCGGGATCCGTGTTGGCGACCCGCACATCTTTTAAGGTAAACCCTAATTTTTAGTATTTATATAGCCGTGTGGGAAAGAGGATTAGGGCTCCTCTTATTTTTATTTGGTGGCCGCCTCTTTTCTTTTTCTTCCTCCCTCGTAGCCGCCGGCAAAGAGTAACCAAGCACACGGGCAAGGGTGGACCGGTGGAGGCAAGCGGACGATCCCTCTCTTTCCTCCTCTTTCGCACATCAAGGTGAGTCGGATGCGTTTTCGTTCGGGGGAATCTTCCCCTTTCTTTTGTTGGTCACGAGGAGGGAGAAGGGGCGGCGCCGTCGCGCACCGCTGCACGCGGGGCCGGCTGCGGGTGGGGCGCCGTGCGGGCAGGTGCCGCGCGGGGTCGCCCCACACCGCGGGCAGCGCGCCCGCGCGACACTCGGCCGCGCGGGGCCGCCCACAGGAGGGGGCGCCCGCAGGAGGGGTGCCCGCGCGGGCTGGTGCCGCGCGGGGTCGCCCCGCACCGCGGGCAGCGCGCCCGCGCGGTGCTCGGCCGCGCGGGGCCGCCCGCAGGAGGGGCGCCCGCGCGGGCTGGTGCCGCGCGGGGTCGCCCCGCACCGCGGGCAGCGCGCCAGCGCGGCGATCGGCCGCGCGGGGCCGCCCGCAGGAGGGGCGCCCGCGCGGGCTGGTGCCGCGCGGGGTCGCCCCGCACCGCGGGCAGCGCGCCCGCGCGGCGCTCGGCCGCGCGGGGCCGCCCGCAGGAGGGGCGCCCGCGCGGGCTGGTGCCGCGCGGGGTCGCCCCGCACCGCGGGCAGCGCGCCCGCGCGGCGCTCGGCCGCGCGGGGCCGCCCGCAGGAGGGGCGCCCGCGCGGGCTGGTGCCGCGCGGGGTCGCCCCGCATCGCGGGCAGCGCGCCCGCGCGGCGCTCGGCCGCGCGGGGCCGCCCGCAGGAGGGGCGCCCGTGCGGGCTGGTGCCGCGCGGGGTCGCCCCGCACCGCGGGCAGCGCGCCCGCGCGGCGCTCGGCCGCGCGGGGCCGCCCGCAGGAGGAGCGCCCGCGCGGGCTGGTGCCGCGCGGGGCTGCGCCCAGGCGGAGTGTGCGTCGCACGGGCCGGTGCTGTGCGAAGAACTCCACCGCACGCTGTTGGGAGTCGATGTAAGTTTCGGACTTCTAAGTCTTGACTTGCCCTTGTTCCTTCAGGAGTGCGGGACGCTGTTGGCGACTGGTGCACAGACGCGGACTGGACGAACGCAGGACGACGCACACAAGGTGGGTACATTCCCGGGGATTGCGGGAATAGGGATTAACTGTTAGAAATAGCATGTTGGGGCAAGGTGGAATTATCAGTCTCCTTCTGTTTATGCACTAACCCTGTTGTGTTATTATACTAAATGTCAATCTGAGGCTCAAGTTTTGCTACACGCACACCCGCGGTTTGGCCACCGCAAGGGTGTGCTTTTCCGAAAAAGTGGTACGTTGACCCGTGTACCCCACGCGACGGTGGCGTTAGGAATGGGGGCCCCCATGGGTGGGGGGTGTGAGCGGTGATGTCGAGGCAGGTGCTCGGCGGCCGAGGCAGGTGCTCGGCGGTGGACATCGGGGAAGGTGCCCGATGTTGTTTTGATACAGGGTGTGGTTATGGTGGATGATGCATGAGAGGGATGGTTGCTCCGGTGTTTGTGGTTTGCCCTATTATTGCTTTTCTTATGCTTATCATGCTATTTCTAGTCACTGACTTCCCACTCCGTGACAGGTTCGTCCAGGGGCGAGTGTTAGGGCACCGGTGAGGACGCGAGAGTGCTGTTCTGATTTTTGGGTGACTTCAGATACAGTGACTCTTCTTTCCCTTTTCTTTTATTATTCATGCTAGCCAGCTGTGGATTGCGACACCCCGTGGGGTCGAAGTGGATGTTGCTTTCTTTTCCTTTTTGAATAATCGAATGAATATTACGTTCTCTCTTACTTGGCCGTTTTGAACAACGAAAAGCAAAGAAAACCGTTTGCGAAAATTATTCTTAAAACGTGGGTGTCGTGTGGGCACCGAGCTTTACAAACCTTGTGGGATTTATGTGTTTGCGAACTGTTTCACAAACGATGGCATCGTGTGGATGCCGCTTTCAAAACCTTGTGATTATTTATCTTTTCAAAACACCGGCCTCTATGCTCTAAGTGAATGCTAGAATATCATGTGAGTTGTTGGTTGTATGTGTACGAGACCCCAACTGTTGTGGTCAGAGATTGTATGTGCTACGCCTTGTGAGACACTTCGTAGTTGAGACGCCGTGCATATACAAAGGAGACTCTGCCCGTTTGCAGAGTGAATTTGTGTATGCGGCGGGTCTGGGCACGCGCCGGGGAGTATTGTTTTACAAAAAAAATATATGGCTGAATTAGGGGCATCGGTGGCTCCTCTTCCGCGCGATTCGAACCCCCGGGGCGTGACAGATTAAGATGGTATCAGAGCGGTAAACTTTAACCACAACAGTCGGGGCCTGACATCCACGGGCGTAATACTCTGGCTACTGAGTAATAAAGTGAACTCGGGATAAATAAAACGCGAGTGCTCGTTGAGAGAAAGGGGGGGGGAAATTAGAGTCCTTTTTCTTTTTCTCCCTTTAGGGCCAGCATTAGCGGCGTTCCGTTTTGTTTGAACTAGGAGTAACTGGTTCGTGCAAATGTTCAGATCATGGCCAGGACTAGATCCACAGCCAAGGACACAGGGGCGGACGCAGCGGTAGCGATGACCGCGGAGAATCAGCTCCTAAGGCAGCAGCTACGGGAGATGACGGAGCAGTTGGCAGCCCTGAACGACCGCGTGCGCCAACTGACGCAGCAACAGCATGTCGCTGCGACGGCGGAGGTTGCCCCGGGCCCTCCCCTGGGGCCAGCTGCACCGGCAATGGGACCGCCGATGATGGAGACTGAAGGAGGGGCTGCCCCTACCCGGGCCTCGGCGCCTGAGGTGCCCTTAACCCAAACGACGGCACCAGAGGTGGCCCCTTCGACGGCAACGGCAGGGCCGGCGACGACACCAATCGTCGGAATTGCTCCGAGTGTGACGGTAGTGATACCCACTTCCGCCGCGACCGCCAACGTCGCGAAGGAGGGGGCGAATCTACCAAACGAGCGAGACCGCGTGCGCGCCAACCTGGCCGATTTCAAGAAGTACGACCCGCCAGTGTTCGAGGGGGACACGACAGACCCCTGGGTCGTGGAGAAGTGGGTGGATACAATGGAGAAATTATTCGAGGACCTATTGATGGAAGACCACGAACGAGTCCCCCTGGCCGCCCACCTACTCGAGGGGAATGCCCGCATTTGGTGGAAGACGGTACGCCCCGGCTCTGCGACGGGCGCTACCCTTCCGTCCTGGACTACCTTTAAACAGCAGCTATTCGGGGCGTTCTTTACCAACAGCGTGAAGAAACAACTGGAGGACGACCTCAACCACATCAGGCAGGGAACCAAAACAGTAATGGAGTACCAGAGGGAGTTCGTGAGACTGGCGAACTGTGTCCCGTTCGTCATTAGGGATGAATCCCATAAGGCGCAACTGTTTGTGGATGGATTGAGGACTGACATTTTCCAAGTGGTGGACGCGGCGGATCTTCATACCTTTCAGAAGGTGGTCGACCGAGCCACCATCGTTTGAACGAGGCTTTGCCGTCACGCGCGCCCGAAGGGAAGGCCCCCACCAGCAAGACGACAGGAAGCGGACCCAGACGACTTCAGGGGGAGGGGGCTCCTCCAGCGGGAATCGGCCCCCTAAGCGGTGGAGGCCCCATCAGAGGACTAGGGGAGCGCCAGGAGAGGGACAACGCTCGGAGGATCGCCCTTGCGTGATCTGCGGCGGGGCGCACCGAGTGATGGATTGCTCCAAGAGACAGGACCATTGTTTCCGATGTGGCAAGCAGGGGCACTTCCGTTTCAACTGCCCCCTGAACCAAGGCACCACGTCTTCAGCAGCCTCCGTGCCTTCACCCCAGCACGCAG
>CM055072.1:31916840-32043898 GCA_029204045.2 Tillandsia leiboldiana | reverse complement strand
GGGCCTGACATCCACGGGCGTAATACTCTGGCTACTGAGTAATAAAGTGAACTCGGGATAAATAAAACGCGAGTGCTCGTTGAGAGAAAGGGGGGGGGAAAATTAGAGTCCTTTTTCTTTTTCTCCCTTTAGGGCCAGCATTAGCGGCGTTCCGTTTTGTTTGAACTAGGAGTAACTGGTTCGTGCAAATGTTCAGATCATGGCCAGGACTAGATCCACAGCCAAGGACACAGGGGCGGACGCAGCGGTAGCGATGACCGCGGAGAATCAGCTCCTAAGGCAGCAGCTACGGGAGATGACGGAGCAGTTGGCAGCCCTGAACGACCGCGTGCGCCAACTGACGCAGCAACAGCATGTCGCTGCGACGGCGGAGGTTGCCCCGGGCCCTCCCCTGGGGCCAGCTGCACCGGCAATGGGACCGCCGATGATGGAGACTGAAGGAGGGGCGTGCCCCTACCCGGGCCTCGGCGCCTGAGGTGCCCTTAACCCAAACGACGGCACCAGAGGTGGCCCCTTCGACGGCAACGGCAGGGCCGGCGACGACACCAATCGTCGGAATTGCTCCGAGTGTGACGGTAGTGATACCCACTTCCGCCGCGACCGCCAACGTCGCGAAGGAGGGTGGCGAATCTACCAAACGAGCGAGACCGCGTGCGCGCCAACCTGGCCGATTTCAAGAAGTAACGACCCGCCAGTGTTCGAGGGGGACACGACAGACCCCTGGGGTCGTGGAGAAGTGGGTGGATACAATGGAGAAATTATTCGAGGACCTATTGATGGAAGACCACGAACGAGTCCCCCTGGCCGCCCACCTACTCGAGGGGAATGCCCGCATTTGGTGGAAGACGGTACGCCCCGGCTCTGCGACGGGCGCTACCCTTCCGTCCTGGACTACCTTTAAACAGCAGCTATTCGGGGCGTTCTTTACCAACAGCGTGAAGAAACAACTGGAGGACGACCTCAACCACATCAGGCAGGGAACCAAAACAGTAATGGAGTACCAGAGGGAGTTCGTGAGACTGGCGAACTGTGTCCCGTTCGTCATTAGGGATGAATCCCATAAGGCGCAACTGTTTGTGGATGGATTGAGGACTGACATTTTCCAAGTGGTGGACGCGGCGGATCTTCATACCTTTCAGAAGGTGGTCGACCGAGCCACCATCGTTGAACGAGGCTTTGCCGTCACGCGCGCCCGAAGGGAAGGCCCCCACCAGCAAGACGACAGGAAGCGGACCCAGACGACTTCAGGGGGAGGGGGCTCCTCCAGCGGGAATCGGCCCCCTAAGCGGTGGAGGCCCCATCAGAGGACTAGGGGAGCGCCAGGAGAGGGACAACGCTCGGAGGATCGCCCTTGCGTGATCTGCGGCGGGGCGCACCGAGTGATGGATTGCTCCAAGAGACAGGACCATTGTTTCCGATGTGGCAAGCAGGGGCACTTCCGTTTCAACTGCCCCCTGAACCAAGGCACCACGTCTTCAGCAGCCTCCGTGCCTTCACCCCAGCACGCAGGGCGAGGGAAAGCTCCGATGACGTCAACTCCCAGACCGCCAGCACCCCGATCTGCAGGGGAAAAGCCACCACCTTCGGGAGGCCGCGTCTATTCGATGGGTCAGCAGGAGACACACCCGTCTGAGCACGTCGTCGCATGTATCACTCTTGCTTCTGTTTATCACGCTAGAACCCTTTTTGACACCGGGGCGACCCTCTCGTTTATGTCACGTGACTTCGCACTGACCCATGATTTTGAGTTGAGACCCTTACCCAGTTTGATGACTGTTCACACCGCGGGGGGATCCTTGGAGGCACGCAACCTGGTACCTTCCTGCCCTATATGGATGGGAAGGCTCCCGTGCCCCTGGGATCTGGTAGTCATTCCATTGAAAGAGTATGATGTAGTACTCGGAATGGATTGGCTCACGTGGTACCTTACAGTCATCGACTGCGAGAAGCGCGAGGTGCGACTGATGTACCCCGATTTTCCGGAGAACGTGTACTTGGCTTGCAAGAGCGTTTCCTTTTCTTCCATGATTCCTGCATCCCGAGCCAGGAAGTTGGTCGAGGGCGGATGTATGGCCTTTTGGGTGTCGGTGGCCCTGGCCACCGGATCCTCCACGGCACTCTCCGACATCCCTGTGGTGAGGGACTTCCCAGATGTCTTTCCGGCCGAATTACCCGGTTTACCCCCCGAGCGAGAAGTTGTCTTTCCTATTGAGCTTCCACCCGGCACGCGACCAATCACGAAGGCCCCCTACAGAATGGCCTTCGCGGAGCTGAAGGAACTTAAGGCGCAGTTGGAGGACCTTCTGGACAGGGAGTTTATCAGACCGAGTGTGTCCCCTTGGGGCGCACCCGTGCTCTTTGTACGAAAGAAAGACGGGAGCTTGCGGTTGTGCATCGACTATCGGGAAATCAACAAGGTCACAGTGAAAAACAAGTATCCCCTACCTAGGATTGACGACCTCTTTGACCAACTGCGGGGTGCAACCGTCTTCTCGAAGATCGACCTGCAGTCGGGCTACCACCAGCTCAGAGTTCGAGACGAGGATATTCCGAAGACGGCGTTCCGGACTCGGTATGGCCATTACGAGTTCACAGTAATGCCATTCGGGCTTACCAATGCCCCAGCGGTGTTCATGGACATGATGAACCGAGTTTTCAGACCCTTCCTGGATCAGTTCGTAGTGGTCTTCATCGACGACATCCTAATTTACTCCACCACCGATGAGAAGCACGAGGAGCACCTACGAATTGTTCTACAGACTCTTAGGGAGCAGGAGCTATTCGCAAAACTTAAGAAATGCGAGTTTTGGCTTCGCGAGGTGGGGTTCCTGGGGCATATCATCTCAGCAGCAGGAGTCGCAGTGGATCCCAAGAAGGTGGAGTCGGTGACCGACTGGCCCCAGCCGACCACAGTAACAGAGGTGCGCAGCTTCCTGGGCCTTGCGGGGTACTACAGACGTTTCGTGGAGGGTTTCTCGAAGATTGCGACCCCTCTGAACCGCCTAACCCGGAAAGGAGTAAAGTTCATTTGGACGGCCCAATGCCAAGAGAACTTTGAAGAACTTAAGAAGCGGTTAACAAGAGCGCCTGTGCTTGCCTTACCAACCCCCGGGGAAGACTACGAAGTCTACTGCGATGCGTCGCGAATAGGACTGGGAGGAGTACTAATGCAGCAAGGGAGAGTCATAGCCTATGCTTCAAGGCAACTCAAGGATTACGAACAGAACTACCCGATCCATGACTTGGAACTTGCCGCAGTGGTCTTCGTCCTAAAACTATGGAGGCACTACCTCTACGGTGTGCATTGCAACGTGTTCTCGGACCACCAAAGCCTTAAGTACCTTTTCACCCAGAAGGAGCTTAACCTACGGCAGAGGAGGTGGTTGGAGCTACTGAAAGATTACGACTTAACCATCCAGTACCACCCGGGGAAAGCAAATGTGGTGGCCGATGCTCTAAGCAGGAAGGGACAAGCAGAAGGAACTTCGGCGGGCACGATCACGCAGCAGAATGACTTGATCGCGGATTTCTCACGATTGAAATTAGAGGTGGTACCAGCAGGGACGGTTGAGCGACTGTTGTCCTTAACAGTCGCGCCGACCCTATTGGAGAGGATTCGAGAAGGCCAAGGTGCGGATCCACAGCTGCAGTTGGAACGAAATAGGATTTCACCGGAGCAGAAAGGAGACTTTGCAGTGGGAACGGATGGCACCCTTCGGGTCCGAGGGCGGATTTGCGTGCCCGATCTGCCGGATCTAAAGAAGGAAATCCTGACTGAAGCACATTGCGCCCCCTACGTGGCGCACCCTGGAGGCACCAAGATGTATCGGGATATCCGACAGACCTTCTGGTGGCCAAGATTGAAGGGAGATGTGACGCTGTTCGTGGCTCACTGTTTGATTTGCCAACAGGTGAAAGCCGAGCATCAACGGCCGGCGGGGAAATTGCAACCTCTACCCGTGCCCGAATGGAAATGGGAGCAAATCACAATGGACTTTGTCACCGGATTTCCACATTCGCAGCAGGGACACGACGCCATCTGGGTTGTCGTGGATCGGCTAACGAAGTCAGCTCATTTCCTACCCATCCACACGACCTGGACACGCGACCGGCTGGCTCAAGTCTACCTCAGCGAGATTGTGAGGCTGCATGGGGTGCCGACAACGATCACCTCGGACAGGGACACAAGGTTCGTTTCGAACTTTTGGCAGAGTCTACAACGAGCCTTGGGGACCAAGTTACACTTCAGCTCAGCCTTTCACCCCCAGACGGACGGGCAATCCGAGCGGGTGATTCAGATACTCGAGGACATGCTTCGAGCGTGCGTACTGGATTTGGGAGACGGATGGTCGCGCTACCTACCCCTTGCAGAGTTCGCTTATAACAACAGCTACCAAGCGAGCATCCAGATGGCGCCGTACGAAGCATTATACGGCAGACGCTGTAGATCCCCGATCTGTTGGGACGATCTGGGGGAGAGAAAGTTTTTGGGGCCGGACCTGGTGGCCGAGACTGAGGAAAAGGTGCGCCTCATCAGGCGACGTTTGGTGACCGCCCAGAGCCGGCAAAAGAGCTATGCAGACCAGAGACGTCGCGACTTGGAATTCCAGGTGGGAGAACACGTGTTACTGCGGGTGTCGCCGTCAAAGGGGGTGAAGCGGTTTGGGTTGAGGGGCAAGTTGAGCCCGCGGTACGTGGGGCCGTTTGAGATTCTGGAACGCATCGGCCCGGTAGCCTACCGCCTCGCCCTACCACCGAACCTTGACCGCGTTCATGATGTGTTCCACGTATCCATGCTTCGGAAGTACCTCCCCGACCCATCACGAGTGCTTGACGTCTCTGCGATTGAACTCAAGGAGGATTTAAGTTTCGCGGAAGTACCGGTGCGGATCCTAGCCCGGGAGGACAAAAAGCTGCGTAGTCGGACAATTCCCTACGTAAAGGTGCTTTGGAGCAATCAAGAAGAGCGTGAGGCAACTTGGGAACCCGAGTCAAAGATGAGGGAGTGCTACCCGGACCTGTTCGCCGCTGGGGAAGATTAAGTTTCGGGGACGAAACTTGTTTTTAGCGGTAAGTGGTGTAAGACCCGGCCTTTCCTTAACCCTTCTGGTCACCCTCTTCTTGTAATGCCTGACCGAGGGCCTCATTTTTGGTGTTTTTTCGGACAGACCGTCGGGGCCCGCAGATAATTTTAGGCGGTAGGGCTCGCGGAGCGGAGCGCGCGGGCGCGATCGGTTTCTTTTTCCGACTTCCGGTCTGACCAGAATTAATTCTCGAAGTTGGGGTCCCCTTAGGCGTCTCGGGATCCGTGTTGGCGACCCGCACATCTTTTAAGGTAAACCCTAATTTTTAGTATTTATATAGCCGTGTGGGAAAGAGGATTAGGGCTCCTCTTATTTTTATTTGGTGGCCGCCTCTTTTCTTTTTCTTCCTCCCTCGTAGCCGCCGGCGAAGAGTAACCAAGCACACGGGCAAGGGTGGACCGGTGGAGGCAAGCGGACGATCCCTCTCTTTCCTCCTCTTTCGCACATCAAGGTGAGTCGGATGCGTTTTCGTTCAGGGGAATCTTCCCCTTTCTTTTGTTGGTCACGAGGAGGGAGAAGGGGCGGCGCCGTCGCGCACCGCTGCACGCGGGGCCGGCCGCGGGTGGGGCGCCGTGCGGGCAGGTGCCGCGCGGGGTCGCCCCACACCGCGGGCAGCGCGCCCGCGCGACACTCGGCCGCGCGGGGCCACCCACAGGAGGGGGCGCCCGCGCGGGCTGGTGCCGCGCGGGGCCGCCCCGCACCGCGGGCAGCGCGTCCGCGCGGCGCTCTGCCGCGCGGGGCCGCCCGCAGGAGGGGCGCCCGCGCGGGCTGGTGCCGCGCGGGGTCGCCCCGCACCGCGGGCAGCGCGCCCGCGCGGCGCTCGGCCGCGCGGGGCCGCCCGCAGGAGGAGCGCCCGCACGGGCTGGTGCCGCGCGGGGCTGCGCCCAGGCGGAGTGTGCGTCGCACGGGCCGGTGCTGTGCGAAGAACTCCGCCGCACGCTGTTGGGAGTCGATGTAAGTTTCGGACTTCTAAGTCTTGACTTGCCCTTGTTCCTTCAGGAGTGCGGGACGCTGTTGGCGACTGGTGCACAGACGCGGACTGGACGAATGCAGGACGACGCACACAAGGTGGGTACATTCCCGGGGATTGCGGGAATAGGGATTAACTGTTAGAAATAGCATGTTGGGGCAAGGTGGAATTATCAGTCTCCTTCTGTTTATGCACTAACCCTGTTGTGTTATTATACTAAATGTCAATCTGAGGCTCAAGTTTTGCTACACGCACACCCGCGGTTTGGCCACCGCAAGGGTGTGCTTTTTCGAAAAAGTGGTACGTTGACCCGTGTACCCCACGCGACGGTGGCGTTAGGAATGGGGGCCCCCATGGGTGGGGGGTGTGAGCGGTGATGTCGAGGCAGGTGCTCGGCGGCCGAGGCAGGTGCTCGGCGGTGGACATCGGGGAAGGTGCCCGATGTTGTTTTGATACAGGGTGTGGTTATGGTGGATGATGCATGAGAGGGATGGTTGCTCCGGTGTTTGTGGTTTGCCCTATTATTGCTTTTCTTATGCTTATCATGCTATTTCTAGTCACTGACTTCCCACTCCGTGACAGGTTCGTCCAGGGGCGAGTGTTAGGGCACCGGTGAGGACGCGAGAGTGCTGTTCTGATTTTTGGGTGACTTCAGATACAGTGACTCTTCTTTCCCTTTTCTTTTATTATTCATGCTAGCCAGCTGTGGATTGCGACACCCCCGTGGGTCGAAGTGGATGTTGCTTTCTTTTCCTTTTTGAATAATCGAATGAATATTACGTTCTCTCTTACTTGGCCGTTTTGAACAACGAAAAGCAAAGAAAACCGTTTGCGAAAATTATTCTTAAAACGTGGGTGTCGTGTGGGCACCGAGCTTTACAAACCTTGTGGGATTTATGTGTTTGCGAACTGTTTTCACAAACGATGGCATCGTGTGGATGCCGCTTTCAAAACCTTGTGATTATTTATCTTTTCAAAACACCGGCCTCTATGCTCTAAGTGAATGCTAGAATATCATGTGAGTTGTTGGTTGTATGTGTACGAGACCCCAACTGTTGTGGTCAGAGATTGTATGTGCTACGCCTTGTGAGACACTTCGTAGTTGAGACGCCGTGCATATACAAAGGAGACTCTGCCCGTTTGCAGAGTGAATTTGTGTATGCGGCGGGTCTGGGCACGCGCCGGGGAGTATTGTTTTACAAAAAAAAATATATGGCTGAATTAGGGGCATCGGTGGCTCCTCTTCCGCGCGATTCGAACCCCCGGGGCGTGACAAATCCACTAATAAGAAACTAGATAACAAGGTGATTACCGAGTCCACGAACTCAAACCTCTCTAATTCTTCCTGGATCTCGCGCTCACCAACTACAGGTCCACGCACATGTTCGAATCCACAAATGCCACCCGAATCCACGAGCAATACGTTTCGAATCCACGAAACGCCTTCAACACGTAGAATCCACAATGCCACATCAACTCTTTGACGCACACTCAGCAAGAGCATATTTGATACGTTTTGATAGTGATTCTTTGCTTAGAATAACATCAGAGAATCAAGTATGAAATCTCTAAGAAAAGCTCAGATCAATTCGACAAATACATGATGTTGAAAACCATCGAATTAACCTAAGAGAGGCTATTTTGGTGGAAATTGATGAACAATGAAAACTTAGTCTCTAAGGTGGCTCTCAGGTGTTTTCTGAATTGGTATATCAAGTAGAGAGACCCTAAGTATCTATTTATAACTTTTGGAACGCAATTAGCGTCGAGTAGAAGTAGAGTAAAAACATGATACTGCATACCTGTAATATCCCAGATTTTCAATATATAAGCAAGTATAAATAAAAATAGTATGAGATACTATTTTTGTTGAATTTAGAGAAGTAAAGAATAATTTGAAAGTGAATTATGCTAAAATTAGAATAAAAAGAAAAGATTTAGAATTTTATGTGAGAAAAATGGCTTATATTTTAGCAGAAAATTCATAGTGTCAAAAAATTTTAAAAAATTTTGGGGTGGTCCGTACTTATGTTCTAAAGCCACAATAAGAGTTTCACATCAATCGAATAACCGAACAGTGAGAAAAAGATCTGTTAACGATTTTGAGTTGGTAGAACTTTTGGTGACCCAAAAATGATCCAAACTGAAAAGATAAACAACGATAAATTAAGTTAAATTCAGCATGCCTGTCAAATTTGAGCGCAAACGAACGTTCAGAAGGGCTCCGCAGGCAAGTATCAGATCAAAACTGGACTAAATAGTAAATTACCACTATTGGAGCGGGGCCTATATGCATAAAGGCCAACTTTTCCTTCTTCTTCTTTCTTCTTCCCCACCCGTACACACACACACAAGAGCACACCGACATGGAGTGTGATGACCTGGATCTCTGCAGAGTTGTGGTAGGGTCAGTGGTGACTTCGGGGGAGCCTGTACTGTGTTTCGGAAAGTGTTTGTGCATGATTGGACACAAGTGTTGGACCTCGAGCTTTATTGAATCATGTGGGTGATCGGCTGACCCCGTCGGAGGTTTAGAGGTGGTTTCGCGCGAAACGGATATTAAATTTGGGCTCAGCGCGAAATTTGGGCTAAGAGTACCTTTCCGGGTGCATTCGGCAATTTTTAGAGTTGGAATTTGGTGAAACCGACATCAAATTCGGATTCAGCGCGCGAAAACGGTCAAGATGGGCTATTTACTTGCTGTTTTTGAGCTTGCGGGTACTGTTCATGCCGGAACAGTGTCTCCGGCGATCGCCGGCGGCGGCGGGCGGCGGCGCAGCCTCGGGCAGGCGGCAGGCGGCGGCACGCGGCGCGGGCAGGGCGCGGGCAGGCGCCCGGGTGCGCGGGCAGGCGCGCGGTCCACGGCGGCGGGCGTGCACCAGGGCGGTGCCACGTGGCGGATTGTGGTTGGTTGGTTCTGGAGGCGCGGTCCACGGAATTTCGTCGGGTGCACGGTGGACCGAGGGGTGACACGTGGCAAGGTATTACTGGTTCGGTGTTGTGCTCCCGGTCCACGCAAGCTGTGCAGTGGTTGACCGGGGGCAGGTGGCCGTACGGCGGGCAGGTGGCCGTACGGGCGGGGGCAGGCGGCGACGTGCGCGGTGCAGGCGGCGACGTGCGCGGTGCACGGATTGCCGGGGCCACGTGGCGCGCCGCCATTGGCGGGCGCTCGTGCACCGGGCGCACGGGGCACGGGTGGGCCGCGTGGCGGGCCGTGGTGAATTCGGGCCTGCACAGTAATGGGCCGGGCCCATTACTGTAGCAGCCCGAATTTTTCGGGCGCCCGATTCTGGGGACCCATTCGGTATTTCTTCAAATGTTTTTTTGGGGCCTTTAAATAGCAGCCCGAGCCTCTTTCTTCTCCCCTTTTCTCCTCTTTTCGAGCCTCCTCTGCCCGAGCATCCTTAAGAAGATTTCTTCATCTTCAAGCTCTGGATCCACCTGCAAATTTTTGGGATTTTATGGGCACGCATCCCGAGGTTCTGGTTTTTACGGTGCGGTGCGACGTTGTGGTTCCTGTGTTCTTCTTCGGCGCAGCAGCAGTGTTTTAGCTCCCCTAGGCTAACCCGAGATCACTTTTCTGTGATTCTTGCGCCGATAGACTCCTTTGAGGTAGGGCTTTATCTTTCGTATTGATCGCACTTTCCTGTTTTGAGTGTTTGGCACGGATCCCGTGGCAACACAGTGACCCCTTTTTCTGTGTGGATTCTTGTGACAGCGGCAGAGTGTTTTGGCCATATCTTCGCGTACGAGCGTCAGACGGAAACGAGCTTGTACAACTTTTTCTTCTACGGATCACAAGGAACGCGCTCGTATTTTTCTTGGAATTTCCTGAGATTTATTTCGAGGTGAAAATCACTGTTTTCTCAGTGAACAGTGTACAGTTTTTAGCACAGATTTTTGTATGATGCACCCCTCTTGCCGAATTTATATCTTGACTTACCGAACTCATATTTGGGCGTGCAAGGTACCGTTGCAAAGCTATCGATGCGAGGATCGCCGTGATATTTTTCTTGGAATTTTCTGGGCACTTTCTGCAGGTGATAATTTAACAGTTTTGAGACAGATGTTGTATGTGATTATAAGAGCAATATTTGGGAGCCTAAGTGTATTTAGTAGACTTTGTATTGTGCCAGGAGTGTTACAGGTGTGCTGAACTTGTTGGAGCAAGGGATTGGAGTTTTTGGTATTTTCAGCTGTACGGATTTGGACAGTTGCTCTTCAGGTGGGTGGTTGTTGTACTCCTCTCCTTTGTTATGCCCACTAGGAATATCAGAGTACCCCTGATTTGATGATGCTAAATTTGTTGTTGGTAGACTTGCATGCTCTAGGGAACTAGTTAATGGTTAAACGATCCTTGTTGAAATTGCTGATAGCTTGATTATTCATTTAGTCCCTCATTTGATCTGGACTGCATGTTTAGGGGTAAAATGATAAAACTGAGGACCGCAAAATTGACGATTATTCATATGAGACTGTCACCTTAGCTTATGCCACTCTAAACTGTTTATTCTTAGAAATGGACAAAATATTGGGACAATGTATGATTAACGGGTCACTTAATTATGTCATCTTTTACTGCTATACTATCTTTGGGACTTGACTTAGGAGAAACCATGTTTGTTTTCTTTTCTCCTTCTTATTTAGACCTTTGAGTCTGGTTGCTCGGGTTCGAGCAGGGGTTTGGGATAGTGTAGCGGGGACCTGAGGATCGGTGACAAGTTGTGTTTGATTTTGGGTTGTGGGGTATTGCGGCTACCGCGGATAGTAGGCGGTTGACCGGATACATGTTATTTTTTTATCCGATTTTGGATTGGGGGATTATAGCGGCTACCGCGGACAGTAGGTGGTTGACCGGATGTCGGATGTGGGATATGATTGTGATGGTGGGTATTGCGGCGATCGCGGATTTTGGGCGATCGACCGGATGTTCATTTGTGTGTCAGATTGGGGGATCTGTGTTTCTCTTAGTGGTGGGTGTGTTCCACTGGGGCTTTACAGTTGTGATCTACTCCTACTTTTGGTACTTATTTTACCGGCGCGGTTATTGCCGGTAGTGCTTTCCTCGAGTGGGTCGCTCCCCTCGAGTTCCCCTCCGGAGGCCGGGGCCAGACAGTTATGGACAGTTTTGCTATCACATCGGCGCGGCTTATTTGCTCGATGATGAGGGCGGCAGCAGGAATTTTGCTATCACATCGGCGCGGCTTTCTTGCCCGATGATGAGGGCGGTACAGATTGGGTTCATCTGGGACGGTTGGTTACTATTGCACACGGTTGTTCCAGTCTAGGACTGCATTTTTAGAGGCATAGTAGCGGTAGTTTTCCGTTGCGGTAGTCTTTTACTTACCACTCTTCTCCCCCTTTTATTTTGCCTCTGGTAGACCTAGTGGGTGTGTCAGAGTTTGAGGTTTTACCCACTAGGGGAGGCTACTGGTTCACTAGTAGTTCTCACCCCCATTCTCCTTTTTCTTTTCTTCTCCTTTGTTTTGCAGAGCCTTCTGCGGGTGCTGCTGGACATACAGCGGTGGGTCGAGGAGAGAGGACGACTGAGTAGCTAGACTGGTACCTCTTATGTATCCTATCTCAGACAGTTGTACTTTTACTTTTGGGGTCTGGCTTTTGCCAGCTGGTTGCTTATTTGTGGTGAGCTGGGAGAGAGACTTGTACTTTATTTTGTATTTTACTTCCAGTTCAGTCTGAGATGTAGTATTTTCAGTTCAGCTCTGTTTTATTGCTCGATTATTGTATCCGTCTGATCTGAGCAGGTTTGGCGCTTCGTGTACGCGGGAAATACCGTGTGCACGGCGGATCTGTAGACAGGCCCGGGTTCCGGTTTACACCCGGGGCGTGACATGGAGAGCTTTCCCTCTCCTTCTCACCTCTCTTCCTCTCTCTAGATTTCTCGCTCCAACACGCACGGAATCACGGAGCGACTTGCGACGACCCTACGACAAGCGAAGGTGAGCTTTTGAACCAAGAAAAGCTCGAAACCGCCACTCTCTGAGATGAGTTTTGCGAAAAATAAATTAGATTTTATTGTAATTTCTTTAAATTTGTGTTCTACATTGTGATGACCCGGATCTCCGCAGAGCTTTTGTAGTGTAAATTATGGCTTCTGGAGGCCTATGATGTGTGTTGGAGTTGGTTGCTCGCAAATTAGACTTCAGATTTGAACCCAGCGCGAAATTTGGATAAAGAATACCTGTCCGGATGCCTTCGACAAATTTTAGAAGTGGATTTTGACAAAACGGACATCGGATTTGGATTCAGCGCGCGAAAACGATGAAAATGGACTACTTACTTGTATTTTTCGGAGCCCGGATGCCAAAACACGAATTTCGAGCTGATTGTTACTGTTCCGGCGGCCGGGGGGCAACGCCGGCGGCGGAGCGCGGCGGCGAGGGCGCGGGCAGGCGCATGCGCGGCGGCGGGTGTTACGGCATTTTGGTGTTGGCATATTTCGTGAGTCATGTCAGTGAGTTGAGTCGGAGTCTTAAAGGGATCAAATTGTCAATCAGCAATCAAAGACTTAGAGAAGATTCAACAAGAGCTCAAGTTGACACTCAGTGTCTTGAGTCTTGAAGATTGAAGTTGAAGAATTGTGGATCAGTTACATCAATCTCAAGAAGAAAGTATTCAAGAGGATCAGGTATGTTTAACTAAATAATTGTGGTGATCCGAATACTTTCTTATAGTGTAGAAACACTTGGATGAACTTTTAATTGCATAATAATCAAAAACTGGTGTTCGGACATGTTCAGGATCCGGATCAGGGCCAACGATCCGGATCCCGAAGGTTGTTGCTTCATACAAGACTTCGATCCGGATCCATGCAATTTCCGATCCGGATCCCGAATGTTAAGTTTTCTGATTTGTATGAACGATCCGGATCGGGCAATGCGATCCGGATCCCGAACCCTTGGTTTTCTGGAATCGTTAATCTCGTTACGACGATCCGGATCGCAGTAAATCCGATCCGGATCGCCGTCCTGAAAATTTCCAGATAAGGTATGTTTTTGATTCTTATCTCTTTCCAAAGGTTTCTAAACTATAAATAGACGTTTAGGGTTTCTCAAAAACGTGGGTGCTACGGCCGATCTTTTTATAAAACATTTGAGAGCAACCCTAGAGGCTAGGTTTTCATTGTTCTTCTTAATAGCCTCTTTTAGGTCAATTCGACGGTTCTTCCAAGATCTATCTTTTGTCGAATTGATCTAATCTTTGCTTAGAGATTTTTCCCATGGATCTTCATTGATAATCTAAGCAAAGGATCACCATCGAAGTCAATATTCTTATCGACTGAGTTTGCGTCGTGGATTCGACGTGGCATCGTGGATTCGGTGTGCTAAAGGCGTTTCGTGGATTCGAAGCGTGCGTTCGTGGATTCGAACGTGAGCAGTGGACGAGCAAAACGGTGGAGCGCGAGGTCCAAGAAATTGAAGGAGGGGTTAAATCCGTGGAGACGGTAATCACCTTGTTATTCTTCTTTTCTTAGGGATTGTTATTGCGCGGATATCCAACCGGTCAGCGCAAGGTCCGAAGAAGCTGAAGGAGGGGTTTGAGTCCGTGGAGTCGGTAATCACCTTGTTATTCTTCTATTCTTAGTGGATTGTTATTTCGTGTTGGTCCCGTGGTTTTTCTCCAGGATTGGAGTTTCCACGTATATCTCGGTGTGCTATTTTTATTTTCCGCATTGTTTTTTATTTTGCACTGAGATTGAGTTTTTAAGTATTACACCTATTCACCCCCCCTCTAGTTGTTTGATAGTACCTATTTAGATCCTTGTGGATCCTATAATAACTCTACAATTGGTATCAGAGCGGGTTTTAGGTTTATCTATCATCATGGGTGAAAGTGGTAATATTTATAGACCTCCTCTTTTTGATGGGACTAATTATGCTTATTGGAAAGTGCGGATGAGAGCTTTTCTCATCGCAATTGATGAGCGGGTATGGCAATCCGTGGAATGCGGTTGGGTGCATCTTGTTGAGGAAGTAGGAAATTCTACTACCCCAAAACCTCGCTCTAGATGGTCCAAAGAGGAATTTGAAAGATCTTCTTACAATGGGAAAGGTATGAACGCTTTATTTAATTCTCTTTCCTCGACTGAGTTCACAAGAATTTCCGCGTGTGAAACCGCGAAGGAAATTTGGGATATTCTCAAAATTACACATGAGGGTACTAATCTTGTAAAAATTCAAAAGCTCCAGATGCTTACAAGTCAATTTGACTCTATACATATGGAAGAGCATGAATTGTTTACAGATTATTACACTAGACTTCAAGATGTAATAAATACATGTGCTAATTTAGGAGAAAAGATCCCGGAGTCGAAAATTGTAAGAAAGATACTTCGGACTCTTCCGGAACGGTTTAGGACAAAGGTTACCGCCATTGAAACCGTTAGTCATCCGGATGAGATGAGAGTAGAGGAATTAGTAGGTGCTTTGCAAACTTATGAAATGACTTTTCCTACTAATCAAGTTTCTTCCAAGTCTTCTTCTAAGCTTACAGGTATTGCATTCAAATCAACAAAGGAAGAAGATAGCGAATCAAGTTCCGACGATGAAATCTCTTTTGCCGATTTTGAAGAACAATTGGCGCGGATCGTAAAGAAATTTCGTCGGAAATTTTGGAAGAATCGAACCGATGGATCTTCATCCACGAAACCATCTAAAGGATCATCGGGTTCTAAATCCTCTTACCTCAAAGGCGTTGCAAAACCTTCTAAAGAAAAAGAAAAATATGATTTCGAAGGGGAAATCCAATGCTATCGATGCAAAGGCTACGGCCATTTTTCAACGGATTGTCCTTCTCCGAAATCATATAAAAAGAAGGCTTTGCAAGCGAGAACTTGGGACGATTCTACTTCTAATGAATCGACCTCAAGTAAAGAGGAAAAGATCGTTGCTTCTCATGCCTCTCATTTTCCCTCTTCTAATAATTGTTTATCATCTTTAGTCACTGACTCTACTCCTTTGATTTTGTATGAAACATCGACAACCGGCGGAGAGTCATCAAGTGAGGGGGAGTCGGACGAGGAAGAACTCGTTGAGGCATATCAACAACTTCTTGCGGAATCTAAGAAGATGGCCAAACATATCAAGAAGTTGAGAAAGCAACGACTTGAAAATCAAGACGAGAATCATGCTTTAAAGATCAAACTTCATGATCTCGAGGAGGAACGAGAGCTTTTATTGGATAATAATAAAATCCTCCAAGAAAAGATAAATCAATCGGAAACGGTCGTTAATTCCCATATTAACAAGATTGATTTTCTTGAAAAGCAGTTTGAGGAAATTCATGTCACCAATCAAGCATTGACCAAGCAAGTTCATCAACTTAAATCCGACATACAAAGGCTTTCAACCGGTTCCAAGAAACTAGATTGTATGTCCGGATTAGGTCAAACAAGCAAGGTTGGTTTGGGATTTAAAAAGAACCAAACTGTGAAGGCTTCAAGTTCCACAACTAAATTGAAAGGAAGAACTTGTCACCTATGTGGACTTGAAGGACATTTGGTGAAGGATTGCCCGAAAAAGAGAAAGAAAAATTCTTCGGCAACTTCATCTACGGAGCGAACTCAACGGAATCAAAAGACACATCAAGTCAAAGGAGTTCACTCAACCCACCAAAGGTCCGAGCCACATCATCAATCATACAAGTGGATCACTGCGAGGCAAAGACCTAAGGTGGATCAACAGTCAAAGCGGACAACCCCCGGCCACAACGAATCAAGACAACCCAAAATCCAGCGATTTTGGATTCGGAAAGGTGATATCTTTCCTTGTCTTAAGTTCTAAATAGCTTATGACTGTATGTAATGCTTTGATTGGTTTTCCCTTCATATCTTTCTTAATCTTTGCATTACATGTTTTTCAATGCTCTTCGTTTTTATACTTTATTTTTGAACAAAAGGGTTTTTAATGAACAAGTGCATTGAATAAAAAGGGCTTTCACTTTCAATCACTCCAATTTAATTTTATATGGATTATCAACTTTACTCCATAATCATAATCTTGAAGATACTTCATTATAGGAGTTTTTGATATTATAAGCATCAAATTTTAGAAATCATGTGTGATCTTTAGATGCTTAATCTATCTCGGTTGTGTGAATTCTTTGTGATAAACATGAGACAACCGATTGACTAAAATTTGGGATTTAATTCTTTCACGTAAGAGATTGCCTTCTTACAAGGGTATATAATTGAATTATGAAAGATGTGGAAAGAGTTACATCCGAAAGGAGTGTGAAAACTACCACCACATGCTGGAAAGAGCTGCCACCCCGGTCGTCCGGTTTGTGTGTGAAGCTACCACATGTTATGGATGCTTGATAGTATTTTATGAGAAATCTTTAGTTGAAGCATTTGGAGATTTATATGCAAAACTCTTATATTTTGAACAATCTCCTGGTTGGTATAAGGTGGAATAGTTGAAAGATGCTCAAAGAGCCACCCTTAGGTATTTTAGTGCTTATCTCAAATTTGAAAGGGTAAAAATTCAGAATTGATGTCATTTGGAAATCTCCGTAAGTCATCTTTGTAAATCCGTTACATCTTGATAGAGTTTGGATCTCAAGATTATTTTTGATGACTTGTGTTTGATGAATATAACATGAAAAACGGTTTATAATGTTTTACCTTTATTTTTCATGAGTTTGGAGTAAATCTTTTTAATTTCGTGAAATTAATTGGATTGAATGGCATCTATGTGAATTCATTGTTGTTCAAAGCACTTAAATGGATTTCTTGATGGAATACAAATCGGTATTTGAAAAGATTCCAAAATCTGGATTTGTTTCAAGAAATTATTTGATTTTTGCTTTCTGGTACAGGTACGCAATCTGCATTTCTGTTATATACCGGAACTGAGCTTTTATCTCTCTTTCTCTATGAACTAATGCTGTTAGTGATTTCCTTTTGTCTAGTATGTTCACTGTTTGACAATTTGTGATAAAAAGGGGGAGAAGAGAAATAGGGGGAGACAGAGATGAGATCATCGAGATAGGGGGAGAACGGAAAATGATGATCGTATCACAAAGGGGAAGAACATGGAGAACATGTTAGAGATGCTCAAGATAGGGGGAGACAAAGAAAAAACAAAAGAACCAAATGGAAGACGGATCAAATGTAGGATTCTAATTTCTAACGACTAACGTTTGATTTTGTTTGGAGTTTTGGTTTTGCAGGAATTACATCACTTTAAGACTCCAAGTCCTAAGTCATAGAGTATGTTCTAGGACTGTTTGGTTCAAATGTAATTTTGTATTTATTGGATCTTTCACGCAAAGAAAATCAATGTTTTGGTGATGACATTGAGTTTCGATTTTTTTTTTGGTTTAAGATGAGTGTTTTGAGCTTTTATGTATTTTTGGGTTTTGTCACGAAATTGCCAAAGGGGGAGATTGTTACGGCATTTTGGTGTTGGCATATTTCGTGAGTCATGTCAGTGAGTTGAGTCGGAGTCTTAAAGGGATCAAATTGTCAATCAGCAATCAAAGACTTAGAGAAGATTCAACAAGAGCTCAAGTTGACACTCAGTGTCTTGAGTCTTGAAGATTGAAGTTGAAGAATTGTGGATCAGTTACATCAATCTCAAGAAGAAAGTATTCAAGAGGATCAGGTATGTTTAACTAAATAATTGTGGTGATCCGAATACTTTCTTATAGTGTAGAAACACTTGGATGAACTTTTAATTGCATAATAATCAAAAACTGGTGTTCGGACATGTTCAGGATCCGGATCAGGGCCAACGATCCGGATCCCGAAGGTTGTTGCTTCATACAAGACTTCGATCCGGATCCATGCAATTTCCGATCCGGATCCCGAATGTTAAGTTTTCTGATTTGTATGAACGATCCGGATCGGGCAATGCGATCCGGATCCCGAACCCTTGGTTTTCTGGAATCGTCAATCTCGTTACGACGATCCGGATCGCAGTAAATCCGATCCGGATCGCCGTCCTGAAAATTTCCAGATAAGGTATGTTTTTGATTCTTATCTCTTTCCAAAGGTTTCTAAACTATAAATAGACGTTTAGGGTTTCTCAAAAACGTGGGTGCTACGGCCGATCTTTTTATAAAACATTTGAGAGCAACCCTAGAGGCTAGGTTTTCATTGTTCTTCTTAATAGCCTCTTTTAGGTCAATTCGACGGTTCTTCCAAGATCTATCTTTTGTCGAATTGATCTAATCTTTGCTTAGAGATTTTTCCCATGGATCTTCATTGATAATCTAAGCAAAGGATCACCATCGAAGTCAATATTCTTATCGACTGAGTTTGCGTCGTGGATTCGACGTGGCATCGTGGATTCGGTGTGCTAAAGGCGTTTCGTGGATTCGAAGCGTGCGTTCGTGGATTCGAACGTGAGCAGTGGACGAGCAAAACGGTGGAGCGCGAGGTCCAAGAAATTGAAGGAGGGGTTAAATCCGTGGAGACGGTAATCACCTTGTTATTCTTCTTTTCTTAGGGATTGTTATTGCGCGGATATCCAACCGGTCAGCGCAAGGTCCGAAGAAGCTGAAGGAGGGGTTTGAGTCCGTGGAGTCGGTAATCACCTTGTTATTCTTCTATTCTTAGTGGATTGTTATTGCGTGTTGGTCCCGTGGTTTTTCTCCTGGATTGGAGTTTCCACGTATATCTCGGTGTGCTATTTTTATTTTCCGCATTGTTTTTTATTTTGCACTGAGATTGAGTTTTTAAGTATTACACCTATTCACCCCCCCTCTAGTTGTTTGATAGTACCTATTTAGATCCTTGTGGATCCTATAATAACTCTACAGCGGGCAGGCCGGTCCATGAGTTTTGGCGTGCACCGGGACCAGCCAACGCTGGGAATGCCACGTGTCGCGCGCTGGTTGGCGGGTCAACGCACGCGCGACAGCGCGCCGGGAGCGTCGCACCGTGGACCCCGCCGTACCACGTGGCGCCTGCTGGTTGGCGGGCGCAGCGACCCGGCTCGGCCGCCGTGAACCGCGGCCCACGGTTCCCGCCGTGGACCGCGTCGCCGCGCGGCGCGCCGCGATTGGCGGGCGCGCGTGCACCGGGCGCGCGGGGCGCGGATTGTTGGGTTATAATTATATGGATCTGAACAGGGGAAAAAACACCTAGAGGGGGGTGAATAGGTGTAAACAATAAACACATCAAAATCTTTGCGTAAAAATAACTCAATGCGGAAAAGTAAATAACACGCAAGATTTTACGTGGAAAAACTCCAAAATCAGGAGTAAAAAACTACGGGACCGATCACACGGTGAAATTAACTAAGATTAAACACGTACAAAGGTGATATACCATACTCACACACGACTCAACCTTTTTCCATACGCTCCGAGTTGATCTTCTCCGCTCGCTCCGCAACGCGCCTCGAATCCACGATTTGCGTCCAACGCCGAATCCACGGCGTCCAACGTCGAGTCCACGACGTCCAACCGAATCTACGGTCTCCACCAAGTAGTACGTCTCGATCACACGAACGTACCTCGCTCTGAATCCACGAGAGCGGTAGCACCTTGAGTCCACAAGGCCACGCGAATCCACGCGCCGATTTTTTGGAAAAATCGTTGTTTTGTTGGTGGTGACAATCCACCGAATACTTAGATCAAAGATAGATCGGAAATACCATCTAAGTGTTCATTAATTTGATTATACTCAAAATCAGAGTTTGAAAACCTAGAATCAAATTAATCCATATAGATGAAGAAACATAGAATAGATCTAGTTTTTCCATTCTTCTCTATATGTGGATTTTTATAAGTTTTTCTCCGTTAATTTTTCTCAGTCATTTACGGAATACAAAACTTATTTTTGGATTGCTCTAAAAGATGAAATTAGGGTTTACTTATAGGTTAGAAACTATCGGAAGAGGATAAGAATCAAAAACTGATTGTAACAAACTTTTTCTCGCACGACGGTCCGGACTGGATTTGGCTTGATCCGGACTGTCGTTGTTTTTCAGAGAATTCCTAAAAAAACAGTGTTCGGGGTCCGGACTGAAATAACCACGGTCCGGACTGTTCATGCGATTTCTGCAAAATTCACGTTCGGGGTCCGGACTGAACCAAGGGTGTTCCGGACTGGATTTCCGCATGAACCTACCTAAGTTCGGGGTCCGGACTGAAGTAGCCTGATCCGGATCCTGAACATATGACAGTCCAGTTTTCTGATTTTTAAGCGATTAAAAATTCATCCAAGTGTTTCTACACTATAAGCAGTATTCGGATCACCAAGATTATTTAGTTAAACGTACCTGATCCTTTTGAATTCTTCTTTCTTGAGATTGAGGTATATGATCCAAACATCTTCATCTTCAATCTTCAAGACTTAACCACTTTCACGAAATACGCCAAGACAAATTCCTTAACAATCTCCCCCTTTGGCGGTTTCGTGATAAAACAAAAATCCACTTAAAGAAAATTTAAAAAGATAATTTTGTTGCTATCACCATACAACAAAAATTTACAATTGAGATCCAAATAAAAATGAATACATGAGGTAAACTCCTAAAACAAACTCTAGACTTAGACGTTTGTACTCTCTGCAAAAGAAATAATTCTTGACAAAAGAAATCGTTAGATACCTCAAGAATTTAAATTCAAAAGAAAATCACTGGAGAGACAGAGTTTATACTCACCGTGACATTTTCAAAATCAGATATGTATGAAATAAGCAATCAGAGATAGACATATCTACTAAGCATTAAATTCCAAATGTCATAAGTATGTTAGTCATCAAACAACTTGTTAGTAATATTACATGCCCAAATAGTTAGTCGAATAGTTAGTCGAGGAATGCATTCATTCACCATACAAAACCAAAGTTGTTGTCATACTTACCTTTCCAGTTTGAAGTGTCCAAAGTTCTCACAAACCAACCATTGTTTGTCATTGTTTGTTCATATTGTTCATATCTCTCCCCCTTTTTGTCACAGAAGTTAGCCAAAAAGTATACAAAAATTAAGGGAGTGAAAAAGTAAAGTTCAAAAAGAGTAAGAACTAACACTAAAAAAAATTCTGCAAAACAGAAAGATAATTAGAACAACAGAAAAATCAGTCTGAATCCTCAGAGCTGCTGCAACCAAATTTTTGAAAGATCTTTTTAACTAACTTGGCCAGAGATTTCCGCTTCTTCTTTAAATCTCCAATGTCGGTGGTCATCTTGACGAATTCGGAAGACATTCGTTCTTGTTCTGATGAAAGTCGTTATTGTTCTCTATATATTGATGTAACAGAGGCATCATCCTCTGAGGTTGAAGCTGCTGCTGCTGGTGCTGAAGCTGTTGCTACTAGTGCTGAAGGTCTCTTTCTGCGAGGAGGTGTTGGAGGCTCATCTTGTCTTGTCGAGAGAGACTTCACAATTGTTGTATCGTTAATGGTTCCCAAACTATGCATGTATGCGCTCGAGCTTGTGTCGATCTTGAATTTGCGAAAAATGCACATAATTATCATTGGGAAAGGAAGTCTCTCTGCAGGATGGGCATTTTTCACATACCGTGCCATCCTTGACCAAATCAGATAGGGAATGTTGAAGTTGGATCCCAAGGCAGCTGTAGGGTGACCAAGAAGATACAAAAACAGCATCCTATCCCAGAGAAGAACTTTTGTTTGCATGTTTGGTAGGATGTTGTAGCAAACAATGAAGTTCAAGTAACGATACTCAGGTCGAAGTTCTTTTGAAAGAATTGAGTTCCTCGTCGACTGAGTATCTGGGAGACAAATTCCATCAACAACCACTCTCCAGGTTGTGTTGGTGAAAACATGACCTTTTAGGTAGTGAGTGCCATCAACTCGAGCCTTCATTCCTAGCACCTCACCAATCAACTGAGGTGTAATCCTCAGCTTGACATTCCGGACGGTAGTTTGAAACTCTCTCGGTCCGTCCTCAAGATCAATCAATTTCGATGAATTCTGATAGAATATCCTCACAAGATGAAGACAATATCCAGTAGTCTCCGGGAAGTTGCAAATAGGTGCAAGTCCAGCTTGTTCAAAAAGAGTACCAAGCAATGCAGATCGCTCCTTAAGAGCTTTGACATTCACATGCCTTTCCCCGATACATTCTCTCTTTTCAAAGTTTTTTATCCTTTCCGAGCTTATGTGCAAAAAAATCTTGTGGAGGGGGCTCACTCGCAAGTGGTTCCTCGATCTCAATTCCACGAGATCTACCCCTTTTTCTAGCAACGCTCTTCCTTTTCATTGTTACCGAAGTTTGTTCCATTGAGGCTTTCCCTTTTTCTGCAGCAGTTGGCGGTGTCTTCGCCTTTGAAGTAGCTGCAGGGGCTTTCCCCTTTGATCCAGTCGATGCAGCGTGTGCTACTCCTTCTTCCATCAGCTCGTCCCAATCGACAGATTCCGTCTCGGAGTCGTCCACAGGGACATACTCACCTTTTTCTTGAGTTTTCTTAGTTCTTTTCAGTTTATTCGTTGCTCGTGTGTGTACCATTGCTACAAGGAGCACTATAATCCATGCAAACACCATCCTGGCTAGTTTGTTGAAAAAGAAGAACATGCGAGCAAGAACTCAAGAACACGAAAAATTGTTTAATTTTCAAAAATTTGAAAAATTGTACCCAAATAATCATTATCGTGTAGAGAGACTAGGAATCAAGTTAGTTTTGAAAAAAGAATTTTAAAAATAGATCAATTCCATGATTTTCAAAAATTCTCATTATATGCCCTAAAACCAAATTTTTAGAAATCGAAGCTTAAAAATCCGTTAATCCAGTGAATACAAGGCATATAAACAAAACTAATCTACCCAGAGTTCTTATTTCAAAAGAAATTTGACCAAAAACCATTCAAAAACGAAAAAGATACATGATTTTCATGCACGTTTTGAAAAACAGGGCAAAAACTATGAAGAACCCGAGTTTTGATCATAAAAACTTACTTGAATCCGAAGAACTTGGGTTTGAAGGGCTCCAAATCCGTTGTAATCTAGAGAGAGAAACTCTGGAGACTTAAAAACAAAAGCTTGTGATAAAAAGAAATAAAAAACCCTTTCGTTTCTTATAAAACCTAGCCGCGGTCCGGATCGGCTCAAGAATCCAGTCCAGATCGCCTACCCGCAGACAAGTTCTGCGTTCGGGATCCGGAACAGAATTCCCAGTCCGGATCGGCTTCAACTTTTTCTTCAGAAAAATTTAGAAAAATTCCAGAAATTTCAGAAAAATATTGTAAGCACTTTTGTATGTCAACTTTAAACAAAAATCATCGTTTTATATCAAAAGAAATAGATTGTGTTAAATCTATCAATAATATCCAAGTAATGAAACGAAAATTTATAAAAATTAAATCCTTTAAAGTTGATCAAGTTCAAAACATCAATCACGATCTAATATGTAATGCGTTTATCAAATCCTCAATTTAGTAAAGAAGATGAAGCACCAAGACCGATAGATGTTTGAAATTCCAAATAAGTTAGATAATATATCTAGTCAATTTATTATAGGGGGTGGCTCTTTGAGCATCTTTCAATAAAAATCCCACCTTATACCAACCTTGGAATTTGTCAGAGTCAAGTATTCCAAAAAACATTTTATCTAATCAACAAGAAAAATCATGCTTGGTATACATGTGGTAGCTGCACACAGTACTCGGACGACCGAGGTGGTAACTCTTTCCTCCATGTGGTGGTAGTTTTCACACTCCTCATTGGGATGTAATTCTTTCCACATCTTTTGAGCATAAAAATTTTAATAAACCCCCCCCCCCCCCCCTCAATTGGCTATCAATTATTTAAGATATGAAGTATTCAACCAAAAATTGATCTCGTGTTCATACTTAACTTAATTTTCAAATATGACAAAAACTATATACCAAGAGATCAGTTGAGAGAGAAATTGACTTTGATCAATTAAAAATGAACTAATTGATATAAATAATCATTGCATCAAATGAATTATCATGATATCCAAACCATAATAAATTTCTTAAAACATAAAATGATGCAAGTAAAGTCAATTATACTAATGCTCAATTAATGTTCTATGTACAAGCATAAATAAAGATCACAAACACAAAACAAAACCTAATCTAAGCAATGGTTTCAAAAAGCATTATTTCAAAGGAAGCATTCCAATTGCTTTACCAAATGAATAAACCGTTTTTGATCCAAAGGTTTTGTTAAAATATCAGCTAATTGATTTTCAGTTGAAATATAGGAAATTTGAAGAATACTTGATTCAACTAGCTCTCTTAGAAAATGATATCTAAGTTCAATGTGTTTCGTTCTCGAGTGCAACACAGGATTTTTAGAAATATTTATAGCACTAGTGTTGTCACAAAGAATAGTTACCGAAGTTGCAGGAATTCGAAAGTCGCTCAAAACGCTTTTAATCCAAATCAATTGAGTCGAACAACTTCCTGCTGAAATATATTCCGCTTCGGCAGTTGAGAGTGCAATGCAGTTTTGCTTTTTACTATGCCATGCAACAAGACAATGGCCAAGATAAAAACATGCACCACTCGTACTTTTCCGATCATCCACTGATCCTGCCCAATCGGCATCTGAATCTCCTATTATGTCGAGAGTTGTGCCCATAGGATACCAAATTCTAAAATTCAATGTTCCTTTGACGTACCAGATGATCATTTTCACCGCTTCCAGGTGAACCTCCTTTGGTGCTGACTGATATCTCGCGCAGATCCCAACACTAAAGGATATGTCCGGGCGACTAGCCATGAGATAGAGTAGACTTCCAATCATGCTACGATAAAGCTTCTCGTCTACACTTTCACTGAGAGATTCACTTCCTAATCCCTTGTTGCTAGTTCCCATTGGAGTCGGAAAGTCTTTAGAGTTTTCTAATCCGAACTTCTTGACCAACTCCTTTGCATACTTGGATTGGCACAGATGGATGCCTTCTTCACTTTGTTTGACTTGCAATCCAAGAAAATATGTTAGCTCGCCCATCATGGACATCTCAAATTCGCTTTCCATGGTTTCAGCGAATTTTGAAGCATCGTTATTCCTTGTTGCTCCAAATACAATGTCATTGACATAGATTTGTGCCACAATGAAGTTATCCTGAAAATGCTTCACAAAGAGTGTCCGATTCGCTCCCCCTCGAGTTTAGCCATTTTCCAAAAGGTGCTTTGTCAACCTTTCGTACCATGCTCGCGGTGCTTGTTTTAGACCGTAAAGAGCCTTTTTTCAGTCGAAAAACATGGTTAGATAGTTTATGGTCAATGAAATCTTTTGATTGAGCCACATAAACTTCCTTGTTTAAAAAACCATTTAAAAAGACGCTCTTAACGTCCATTTGAAAAAACTTAATTTTGAAATGACAAGCAATCGCGAAAAGGATGCGAATTGACTCGAGACGAGCTACCGGGGCGAACGTCTCATCAAAGTCTATACCTTCAATTTGTGAATAGCCCTGAGCAACTAGGCGTGCTTTGTTCCTAATGATGGTACCATCCTCGTTTTTCTTGTTCTTGAAAATCCACTTAGTACCAATTATGTTGTGTTGCTTCGATGGCTTCGTTAGTTCCCAGACTTTGTTTCTTTCGAACTGATGGAGCTCTTCCTGCATTGCTTCAATCCAATAATCATCCTGAAGAGCTTCATCAACGTTCTTTGGTTCTATCATGGAGACGTAACACGAAATTCCACAAACCAATTGTCTCCGAGTCTTTACTCATTCTTGTGGGTCTCCAATAATATTTGACTCTGGATGATCCTTGGAGATACGTAGCGTTTGAGGTAATGGAGTACTCGGAGGAAAGTGTGATGATTCCTGCACATCAGATAAACTAGGAGAACCATTAGATGCATCAACATTATAGGAAGAATTATTATGAGAAGATGCATTTACAGGAGTATCATCATCAAGAGACATATCAGGGGTAGATTTATCAGATGCAAAATGAAAAGCTTCATCTACTTTAACATTAAAAGATTCTACCATCGTTTTAGATTCGAGGTTAAATACTCGATATGCTCTACTATTTGTAGAATAACCCATGAAGATTCCTTCGTCACTTCGAGAGTCAAATTTTTCAAGATTTCCGCGATCACGTAAAATGTAACAGCGACTCCCAAAGATTCGAAAATATTTGATATTTGGTTTTCTACAAAACCATAGCTCATATGGTGTATTTGAAGTTCCCGGGTGCAAATACACTCGATTAATTACATAGACCGCGGTGTTGACTGCTTCAGCCAAAAAATTTAACGGGAGTTTCCGGCTGTGAAGCATAACACGCGCCATCTCTTGTACAACCCTATTTTTGCGCTCGACTACACTATTCTGCTGAGGTGTATAGGGTGCAGAGAATTCATGTTTTATGCCATTGGAAGTGCAAAAATCAATGAATTTAGAATTGATGAATTCTCCACCTCTATCACTTCGAACACGAACGATCTTTTCATTTTTCTCAATCATAACACGATGACATATCTCATGAAAAGAATCGAAAGTATCCGCTTTCTCTTTTAAAAATGTTACCCATGAATATCTAGAGAAATCATCAACCAAAAGAAAAATGTTCCATTTACCTCCCAAACTTGGTTGACGAGTCGGCCCCATTAAGTCCATGTGCAGTAATTCTAATGGCCGTTTGGTTCCCACGTGGTTCAAGTTCTTATGCATGGCCCTTGATTGTTTTCCCTTTTGACAACCTCCACACACAATATTTTCTTTAAAAGATAGTTTAGGAACTTCCTTAACCACGTCTTTATTAGAAATCCTTGCTAGTTCCTTAAAATTTATGTGACCTAGTCTTTCATGCCAAAGAGTTTCATTATCAAGAGACACTAGGTTACAATGTTCATAAATTTTGTTAGGAACTACATAGCAATTATTTTCAGACCTAACCCATTTCAAAAAGAATAAATGGTCCTTATCAGTTATAATGCATTCTGCAGAAAAAAAATTAACTGAAAAGCCATTATCACAAAGTTGACTAATGCTAATGAGGTTAGTCTTAAGACTTTCAACAAATAAAATATTGTTCAAAACCGGGCCTTCTAGAATAGCAATTGTTCATTTTTCAACAATTTTTGAAGAACGACCGTCTCCGAAAACTACAAGTCATCGGAGGTTTTCTCTAAAGTTTGAAAACAATTTTTGTCACCGGTCATGTGACGGGAACATCCACTATCCAGATACCAAGACGAGTTGTCATAAGCATGCAAAGAAGTATAAATGGCAAGACAAGGAAAGATTTCACCTTTGCGCACCCAAACCTTTTTGGACTGCGTCGGCAATGTTTGTGAAGTTATTCTCCTTGGTGAAAGCGTCTTGTTTGATTGATCACTTTTCTTTGATGACGTCGTCTTGTTTGGTGAACTATCAAGGCTCTTTTTCTTTGAAAAATTCTCCTTTGATTTCCGAGGAATGACATTTTTGATAGTTGTTGCAAGAGGCGCTTGATTTAATCATTTTGCTCTAATCTTGCAATCTCTCCTTATGTGCCCCGTAAAACCACAACGAAAACATACCTTTGTACTTGTTGAACCCGAAGTAGATGAGGTCGGCTTGTTGTCGTTGAATGCATTGATTTTCGTCGTCGGAGGAGGAGACACCGACTAGGGCACAAAAATTGTTCCACTCGAACTAGGACTGTCTCTAGTTCGATTGTATCCAAGGCCCAAACGATTTGTTTGACCAAGACCAAGCATCTTATCCAACTTGCTCCTTCCTGAAGAAAATCTCTTCAAATCATCCTTAAGTTCGAATATGGTCTTCGTCATTTCCATCTTTTCTTGTCGAGCCTCGGAGTAGAGCTTCAAGAAGTAATTTGCTTTATCCACCAATTTGATGTGTTCCTTCTCGAAATGCTCATTCTTCTCTTGAAGGGAAACATTTACTTTGATCAAATTGTCCATTTCCACTTCAAGAGCGTTTGAGAGAGAAGTTGCCATTTTTGCTTCTTCTTCAAGATCCTGCAATCTCCTTCTCAAACTCTTGTTTTGCTTTGCCAATTTCTTTGAATCCTTTAAAAGTTTATGGTAGGCAAAAGCAAAGTCTTCACCTTCGGAATTACTCAGTTCATCATCCGTTGCAGTTTTTTCAACCTGGGAGGAGTTGGATAATGAACCGGATGTACTTGCCATAAAGCACACGTAAGGTGAAGTTGTGGACGCGTGGAATGTCGTTGCATTGTTTTCTTCATCACTGGAAGATGACTCATTAGACGTTGAGGTGTCATCCCAAGTGACGGCTTGCATCGCCTTCTTCTTTGACGGATTCTTGTTGGGACACTCCGTTGAGATGTGACCGTATCCTCGGCACTTGAAGCATTGGATTTGTCCATCCGAGTTCTTTTTGTCCTTTGAAGAACTCTCTTGCTTTCTTGACTTGAAGCTAGAAGATCCATTGTCTTTCTTCGACTTTACGAAGGATGAGGTTTTGCTTGAATTACCCCTTCGAAAGTTTCGGCGAAATTTTCTTGTCAAGAGCGCAAGTTGCTTCTCGAAATCCTCCATTGATAGGTTCATCGTCTGAGGAGGATGAATCCGCGTCTTCTTTCTTTGTTGATTTCAATGCAAAACCTGAAAATTTAGAAGAAGATGGCTTTCCAGAACACCGAACTTGAGAGCAAGTTCTTTTCAATTGAGAGATAATGACACCATTCTTGGAATTGATGGATGAAGTCATTACTCAATAAATATAAGTTTTAAAATAAATGATTGTTAGTTTTTCTATAAATTGTTTTTTCATTTTTCTATAAAATTTATGGTAGATTAGAATAATGTGTGTGTTTAGTATTCTTAAAAGTGTCTTTTATTATTTCTAGGAAATTTATGAGTTAGTTAATGAATAGAGAAATTGAAAGATCTTTTGCGAGTTTATATATATATATAACAATTTTATGATGAAAAAAATAAGTTAAGTTGAGTTGAATTTTCTACTTTTATTTGAGAAGAAGCATTTCTTCTTATCTTGTTTTTATTTTCTAAGTAAATTTTTTGTGAGAGAAGAGTGTTGTTTGATAGTTGGAGTTTGTGGAGTCCTTACGGTGACAAGCGTTACGCGACAATTACGTTAAATTCTGCATAGTGGTGAGTATATTCGAATTTGATGTGATGGATAATAAGGCATGCTGAGTATTTATCGAATCGTGTTTGTTCTATCTTCGTGTCCTTTCCAAATTATGACGTTATACGCATTCTATATAAAATATATAATTTTTTTAAAAAAATATTACACATTTGATAAAACGAACTAAGTCCAAAAACATTTTAATTGTATTTATACACAAATTAAAATTTTAAATTTTAAATAATATTAAATTATTATTCTTAAATGTGCCATCCAAATAGGCTCTTATGCTCCCGACAGGATGTGAGCAGCGAGAAGGACGCGTCGCAATCGACAGATCCACGCCCACGCGCACACCCACAGCTCCACAGTGATGTCTGGGTACATTTATTAAAGGGATCTGTATGGGGGCTTTGTTAGCCTACAATTATGTGATAAACTAGCTAGTTAGCTAAGAATGAATTGTCATGTCTACCTCCTCCTTGCATTCATTAAGGAAGGTTGGATTCATTCCTGCTACAAAGAGTTTGCGGCATTGCAATTACGTCTCTCTCTTTTTCTCTTTTTATTTATTTATTTATTATTTTATTTTTTATTTAGAAGTATTTTTTCTGATTTCAACTGTAGTTATCCCTAGTACATAGTGCATTTGATGAATTGAAAATTTTCTGGTCTTGTTGGAGAATAAGGTCGGAAATAAGATTTAATTTTAGTTTTGGATTGCATTTGGTTTAAATATAAGTTAGAACTGTTTATTTGATAAAATAAAAATATGATCAATTTTACGTTTGGATGAAAATTGGATTGTATTCGAAAATAAGAAAAATAGTGTTTGAATAATTAGATTGGAATAGTAAAAATAAAAATAATTATAGTTTTAAAATAGCAATATTTTAGCTAATTAATTAAAATAAAAAATATTATTTAAATAATAATTTAACTTATTTAATTAGCTATTGTTAGATAATCCTAAATATTAATTGATAAAATAATTAATAATAATGAGTATGGTTAATAAATAAGTTAATTAATTATAAATAATTAAATAAATTAATAAATTAATTAGTTAGTTATTATATAATTAGTCAATAAAATAATTAATTGTTTGATCAAAATTAGGCTATAGCAACACTTTTAAGTGTTTCTAAAATAAAAAAAAAGTGTCGCTGACAAAAATACCGACACTTATTGTAAGTGTTGCTATATGTGCCGTCGCTAGGGTGTATAGCGACACATTTTTATAATGTGTCCCAAAAATGTGTCCCTATAACCTAATTTTGGATATAGATGGAATATAGGTAGGACACTTATACAAAAGTGTCACAAACATGTGTCCCTATAACCTAATTTTGTTGTAGTGATTAGATCGATTAGTGATCAAAATATTAGATTAATTAAATAGTTATACAATAATTCAAATTATATTTATTTTAATTAAGTTTATTCTCAACTGGAACAAGCTTGTTTCAAGAATAAGATTGGAACAGTAGTTACAGAGAGGCGAGAACTATTATTTTCATTCATAACAAAATTCGTTTCGAAAAAAAGGCTGGAATAAGGCCTTATTTCAGATTTTATTCTCGAACCAAACGGTGCCCAAATGCATTTGGTTATGAATGGAAACAACAAGTTTCGTCTTCCTTAAATAAACTGGTATAAAGCTGGAATTCTATTTCACATTTTTTTTGGGAACAAACTTGTTCCACTTGAGAACAAACTTAATTAAAGTAATTATAATTTTAATTATTGTATTAGCTCTTTAATTAATCTAAAATTTTACTTGATCTAATTATTTAATTAACTAATTATATAACTATTAAATAATTAACTAATTAATTTATTAATTTATTTATAGTTAATTAAATTATTTATTAATAATATTTATTATTGTTAATTATTTTATCAATTAATATTTAGAATTATCTAGCAATAATTAATTTAATAAGTTAAATTATTATTTAATTAATAATTTTATATTAATTAATTAGATAAAATATTATTATTTTAAAATTATATTTTTTTCTTATTCTTATTATTCCAATTTAATTATACAAAAGCTATTTTTCTTATTTCTAGAAAAAACTCAATTTTTATCTAAACACAAAATTGGTTTTGTTCATACTTGTTCATAAACTTATATCTTTCACTGAAATAAATAGTTCTACCTTATACCCGAGCCAAATACAGCCTCTAAGGCAGTGTTTGGTTAAGGGATAAAGATGGAATAACTCACTTTATCCCACTATTCATGCCAAACGACATGATTTTTGGCTGGGATATTTTATCCCGGTCAAATCTTGGTATTCTCGGCTATCCCGGGATAGCTTGGAATAAACTATTCCACCATTTTGATGGAATAGTGCTATTCTAAGAATTAATTCTAAATTTTATTAAGATTATAAATTGAATTAAAGCTAAATTATGTAGACACAATTTATTATATATTATAATACATTATTTTTTATTATAAAATTATTAATTATATATATTAATACATATTATTTTTATTTAAATATTATAATGAATTATTTTTATTAAATTATAATTTATAATAAATTATTTTTTAAAAATATTATAATAATTTTTTTTACAACAAATTATTTTTATAACAAATTATTTTTATTAAATTATATTTTATATTAAATTTAACTATCACTTTTTTTTATTATTATTCTCTACTATTAGATTTTTAAATTTTTAAATTTAGAAAAAAATTAAATTTTATAACTTTTTAAATTTATAACTTTAATTTTTAATAATTTTATAAATTTAATAAATTTTAAAATTTATACAAATTTTAAATTTTTAACTTTAATTTTAATAAAATTAAACGGTATTATTTACTAAAATATAAACTTTAATTTATACAAATATTAATTATTATTTAATTAATATTTTATATTAATTAATTAGATAAAATATTATTATTTTAAAATTATAATTACTTTTATTTTTTTACTATCCTCGCTTATTCCAAAAAATGAACCAAACATAATTTCATTATTCCTACGAATAACAGCTTTACAAACCAAACACTATTTTCCTTTTATCCCTGACTATCCCGGAATAGCAAGCTATCCCAGGTATAAAAAAATTTATCCCCAAGCTTACAATCCCCGAACCAAACATAGCCTAAGAGTTTCTTTTTCTGAATATGCTATTTAGGCAACGTCGTCCATTCAAACTATTTTCTGTAGAAAGATCAAGTAGGTGTTAAGAACGTGTTTGGTTCGAATTATTCAGTTAGTATTATAAATATTTTTGCTAGAATTATTGCGTTTGGTTTATTCAGTTTGTAATGTCTGATCGGGAATATAGTATTACAAATGATGTAAAATTACTCCGAAAATATTACCAAGCGAATGATGGGTACCTCGTATTATTGATAGTGGGTTATTTTATATATTATGTAAAATTAAAAGTTTAGCCTTCCAACCTCTTCAAACCCGTTCAACACGTCAATTTTAAAATTTTAATTTTAATTTTAATTTTAAATTTTATATTTAAAATCTAAATTTAAAATTTAAAAGTTTAAAATTTTAATTTAAATTAAAATATTATATTTTATATTTTTGTTCAGATTTTAAATTTATATTGGTTATTTATAAATTAATTCAAATGAAAATTATATTAAGTTATAATTTAGTAAAATAATATTAAATATGACCAAAAGAACAATATTAAAATAAATTATACTTTATTGTCAGAATTACCGAATTTTATAAAATAAATCAAATATAGTAATTATATATATACTTAATTCAGCATTACATTACTGTATTAAATCAAATATGAAAATGCAGTATTAATAATAATCTGATTTAAAAACTTTAGATATCTGGTTATGTCGAAATAACTTGTAATACTATATAACACGATCCAAATGTGGCCTAAATCTAAATCTATTAGAAGAAAACCAATTATAATTAGACTCAAATCAGAAAAATATAATAACTTTAAAAGTAATTTAAAAATATAAAAAAGAGGTCTAAACAGTTAAACTTGGATTCCAAACTTGGCTAGAATGATTTTGCCAATTGATATATTGACCTCGAAAAGTGTTTTATGAATTGGAATTGCACATTAATTAAAAACGTACACACCAGCAAAAAAATTATGACCATTTAAAATTTTTCTTTGCCAATTATGAAAATTGCCATACTCAACAAAATTTGGACCCAGTTTGATTGAGCCATGCGTTTTTATGAACTCTAACGCTAAATTAACCGCAACATTTAAAAAAACCGTATCTTATCAGCACATAATTTCTATTCTAATCTTTTCCAAAAACCTGAATTAAAAATAATAGCAGCATAAAAGATTTACAGGTTAAATTATATGTGTGCTTAGAATTGATTTTGAGCTTTGTATTTACTGCTCGGAACTTCTACAGCAAATACCAGTTGTTCTAGCTAGCAGTATTAGTCCTCGCTTACTTTTTTTTAGGTTTATTTTTGCATTTTTACAATCAAAAAGGTTTTGTAATACTAAAACGGCAACTAGAGTTTACTCAACTCCGTTGTGGGTTTTAATATGTTTTAAAAATGATAAGACTAATGAATAAAAATTGAACCTTGAATGATAAAGTTGTAAAATTATAATTCTTCTTTTGGATTATAAATCTAGCATTGCTCCATCATAAAAGGTGTCCAAGCCTTCTCCTTTGAGACCCTAACGAGAATTATCAGGTAATGTGAGAAACTAAAAATGACTTCTGTCGTTAAAATTATACAAAAAATTCTTCAATTATAGGCCAATCTAATTTTTATATATCTAATTATAATTTTTTTTTTATTTGATATGAGACTATTAATTTTGACTAATCTGAAAATATGATGTGTGATTGTATATTCTGTAAACCGGATAAAATATAAAAATTACGCGCTTTCTTTGTAAAAAAGACAAGTAGTGCAAAAGTAAATTATGTATTTTACTAACATTAATTACTGCATATTTGTTAGATAAATATTTGAACTTTGATAGTATTATCTATCAAATTATATGTTTGATTGTATATTTTTTTTCAGAATTTAATAATATTTTTTATATTTTTTAAAAAGTATTCTGCAATCTACTAAAATATATTGTTATTTGAATGATTTTTATATATATACAATTTATTAAGCATAAAAATTTTCTTAAATTAAAAAGTCTAAGATTATGCAAAAATCTAAATTTTTGAAGCTTAAGTATTTATTTCGAAATATTTTATAGTTTAAATAAAATATATGTATTTTTTACCTTAAAAAAAGTTATTTGTTGCTCATGAGTTGTGGGAAATTGAGCTTTAATCTCTTATCGTTTGGTTCGGGAATTAGTGTGAATTAGTAGTACCAGGTATAAGTATAAAGTTGAGTATAAGGTAGGATAAATGAAAATAGTGTTTGGTTGGGATATAGATTAGTACCGGTATAAGAAAAATAGTGTTTGGTTGGGATTGAAGAATAAGAGGGATAAATGGTTGATTTTGGAGTAAAAAGACGAAAATACCCTTGTCTTTTTATATGTATTAAAATTTGATAAATAAATATTATATTATAACTTTTTAAATATAATAATTGTAATATATATTATGTAATTAATTAGATAATATATAAAATTAGTGTTAATTATTTATATATAAAAAATGATTAATATTATATAAAAATTTAAATTAATTTTTCTGGTAAGATATTTAATTTGTAAAAATCATTATTTAGTGTTAATTAGTGTTAATTAATTTTACTTGTAAAATTTTGATTAATTCTTTATTTTGCGTTGGGACCGAGGATGCGGTACGGGGGAGAGATTTTTTTAGCCGGCGGCGACGAATAATTTTTCCGGGTAACATATAAATATTTTAAAATTTAAAAATTAGTGTTAATGAGTGTTATTTAAATATTCATTGTAATATATTTAAATTATTAAATTAAATGATATATAAAATTAGTGTTAATTAGTGTTATTTAAAAATGAAGAAAGGTGAGGAGGATAATAATAGAGGAGAGAGAAAGTAGGTTTAATTCAGGGGTAATGGAGGTTGTCCCTGGTTGTACCGGGGACAAAAGGGAAAAGGGGGGGATTCGAATTCCCCCCCTGTTCCAAAGTGTTTGGGTACAAAGGGGGGGATATCCCCCTTTGTACCCCAACCAAACACTGCCTTAGGCTTTGTTTGGTTTGGGTACAAAGGGGGATATCCCCCCTTTGTACCCAAACACTATTGAACAAAGGGGGAACTATTAGGTACAGTAGTTCCAGTACAAACAGAATAAGCTGGAATAACAGTTCTTATCAATTATTTTATAAATTTGTTTTTTACCAAATTACCCCTCATTCCCTCCTTTCTCTTTTTTCAATACACTCTCATCATCACAAATCTCTCTCTCTCCCCTCTCTCTCTCTTCTTCCCAATACACTCATCATCACAAATTTCTCTCACCTCTTTCTTTTTTTCTTCTTCCCAATACACTCTCATCATCACAAATCCCCCTCTCTCCTCTCTCTTTTTAATTTAATTGGATATTAAATTAAATATTATTTTCAAAATTTTAGAAATTTTATTTTGATTTTGATTTTATCATAATTTTTGTAAGACTTTAAATTTTGAAATTTTATATTCAAAATTTTAACTTTAATTTAAACAAATAAAATGTTAAATTAAATATTATTTTCATAAAATATAATTTGAAATTTAATTTTGATTTTGATTTTGATTTTAATTTTATCTTAATTTTTGTAAAGCTTTAGTCCATTAATTAAAACGAAGAAAGTAAAAGTTATTATTTGAAAATTAAAAAATTTTATGTTTAAAATTTATAATTTAAAATAATATTATATAATTTTAAATTTTAAAATTTAAATGTTGAAATTTTATATTTAAAATTTTAAATTTAATTTGAGAAAAAAAATATTAAATTAAATATTATTTTTAAAAAATATAATTTAATTATGATTTTGATTTTATCTTAATTTTTTTAAAGCTTTAATTCATTAATTAAAACGAACTAATTAGATTTTAACAACTTTTATCACATATTAAATCTTGAGGGTAAAAAAGTAATTTACACAACTTAACCTCTTTATTCCTCTTATTCCTCATTATCATACCAAATACAAAATTTCTTATCCCTAGAACCATCCCAAACACTTTTTTATCCTTGTTCCGTACTTTATACTTATACCTGGTACTACTAATTCTTATTAATTTTCGAACCAAACGATACCTTAAATTGTGTATAGTGAGAGAGGACAAATTAGTAATGATCATGATAACTTTGGAGTGTGATAACACATAACCAATTGTCCTCTGACTTAAAATGGACCTATTCCTAGATGTTCTAGGGATCTAGCTAGTTCCATTTATGTCACAATCAAAGAAAAAGTATTTATTAACTCTGCAAAACAGTGATTGAAGATAAAACCTCGTCTTGATGTAGATATATTCAGCAGTTGGTCACTTGGTTAGAAGACAGTGATGAGTACATCTTTCAATGTTCTTAAAGCTAGCAGCAGTTGGTCACTTGGTTAGAAGACAATGATGAATACATCTTTCAATGTTCTTAAAGCTAGCATTGAAAATGCGTTTGGACAAAAACGGAAAAAATAGTGGAGTATTAATATGTTAAATAAACGAAGAAAGCTGCTGGAAATTACAACTAATGGTTAATTTAAATTTTTAACTTGAAATAAATACTAAAGATATGTAATGAGTTATTCCTTTATTCTTCAATATATCTATCCCCCTCTCTCCTTCAAAATACTTTTTATTAATAACTTTTTACGGTGACCCATTGTTCCTAGCGCAGATGATAAAAAAATTTAATAATTATTATTTGAGGCTTCAAATTCGAAGCATAGTATTTTTATTTAAGTTTATTTTTAAAAACACAATGAGCAAAGCGAACAGCAAATTATTTTTTTTAAAATAAAAATAAAATAAAATAAAATTCTCCTGCAGAGGTAATTCTATTCAGACTTACACACACACACACATATATATATATATATATATATATATATATATATATATATATATATATATATATATATATATATATATATATATATATATATATATATATATATATATATATATATATATATATATATATATATATATATATATATATATATTAGAGCAAAAATACGCTATTAAAAGTCATCCAAACTTAAAAATTTTATATCTCATGTGATACCATCCTCCTTTTTCATGCTTGTTAATACATATTTAACATGCATGACTAATTAATTATAGCAAGTATAGGCTTTTTTTTTTTTATTATTATTGGTTAGCTTTTGCGCTGATTAATCACTACAAAAAACTTAAGCTTTACCAGCGGTCGAAACCGCTGGAAAAAATATTTAAAACCGCTGGAAAAATATTTCCCAACACTTGTAAAACCGTCGGAAAAAATTTTGCAACCGCTGTTAGATCTCCGTCGCAAAAGATCTTTACCGACAGTTTATACGACCGTTGGAGAAGATGATAATTTTAGTAGCACTTCTCCGACCGCTACTAAATATAGTAAAAAGTGCTACTATAAATAATAAATTTATACCAACGGTTTCATAATTATTGTGAATTAAATTCAAAATATAAAACATACAATTAAAAATAACCTAGACAAAATTTTAAAACTCTTTAAATTGACATATAAGAACAAATTAATCATTCAAACAATTTTAAATTTGATTACATTCGACAATTGTCAAACAAGAGAAGCCAAATCATTTAGCCAAATAAGAATTTGCAAAGTAAAAATACAATTGTCAATTAAAAATTACATTCAAAATTTTCAATCTAAAAAAAAAATAAAACCTAATATGAAATCAAATCAGAAGCATTTCAAGCTTCTGATTCATGTCAAAAACTCATTATATACATTTGCCCACTCTTAAGAGTAGAAATTTGAATCCTTCTTAACTGTCGCATCCTTGCAAACCATCAAACGCAGTTCCATGCTCGACAGTGCACTGCCAAGTAGTTGTTGCATATGAGAAGCAAATGTATCATCCAATACCGTGAAAATCTCTAATTAGATCAATATAAGACAAAATTTGATATCTTGTGCACTTCCAACTAGAGTTATCACTGGGGTGCTACAAGACAAACAATCAATACTTTGAAACTTCTTTACAATTGTTTTGCGAAAGAAATATGAAAATATATTTGCTTACAGTTGTTCTGCCAAAGAAATATGAAATGGATGGGAAGCAACTTTAAAAGCTAGAACAAGAGAAAATTGCAATCAGAAGAAACAGGTCTATTAATCTATATATGATAATGTTCCATGTCTATTATCAGTATGAATTTACTGGGAAATACAAACACAAAAGCTGTTTTTTTTGTGATATATTGCAAATTCATCAAGATATATAAGGAATCTTTGGAAAAAGGAACTAATTAAATATAAGAATGAACTATGGAAATATCTATGAAGCAGTGGTACAAGACGAAAGATAAAACAAATTGACATTAATCAAATGTTACTAGTATTAGAGGAGTACCGATGCACGATATATAGCGCCTTGTAGGCGATTGTACCATGTTTTCAGTATTTCATCATTATCACATAGTAAAATCAATGCACTTCCATCTTCCAGTACCTGCATTAATAAAAAAACAAATGATAAAAGGAGCTAATATTGCCAATTGTTTAGTCTCCAAAAGGCTACTTAGGTCTAAAATATTTAAACTTGAACATTTCTTGGGATTATATTGTCCAGAGTCAAACAACGCAAGGATATTTTGCAGACCACCTGTGAGCTCAGCAGGGACTTGTTGAACTTGCTTCCCTCGCAAACTGCCAATAAAAAACAACTAAACATTAAAAAATTAAGAAAAAAGAACAGAACAAGAACAAAACAACTAAACATTAGAAAATTTTGTTGCTAAAAAAATATATATTTCATGTTATTATGTGTCGGCACACATGTATTTTTTGTGACCGGCACTCATCGGCACGGCCCGACACACATTGTATAGCCAAGGCATATAAATTAATAGTCACTGCATGGGCAAAGGCAAGTTGTTATAGAAAGTAATTTTATTTGAGATACAGTGTTAAGATCATTTCGTTTTGATCTTTGGTGTGTAAATTCCTTTCATCAATTTTCATGGATCTACACTGTAATCAGCACCAAATTAGATGAGATAAAGTCAACAACATTAAAGTAATATAGGAAGGATCATGCATGAGCTGCAACACCATATGCTAGACAAACCTGGACTTCTCCCTTAATGCCCTCGTCACTTGCTCTTGAGCAGTGCGCTTGACTCCGTCAATTGTCATCTTTAGATGGTAAAGAAATTGGCCATCGATTAATACAAAAAAGCTTAATCTAAAGCTTCGAACTTATAATGTGGATACCTGCAAAATAGCTGCAGTCTCCAAAGCTAGATTTTGACTAATAGCAGAGCCGCTTTTTAAAAAAGTAACAATTTGATCAATTGATTCCTTCAGATACTGTTGAAACATTCACAAAATTAATACAAGATCATTAACACAAGTTACACCCTAATAAATCTGTTGTACGATAGAATAACTTACAGTCATATAACATGGAGAAGCTTTAGCAGCTAAACTCCAATCTACTTGAGCATCAAAAGGCTTGTATGAAAAGATACCAACAAAAGAGTGAGCAGCAGTGGCACTCTGGCAATTCAAGACAATTAAAAAATGGTGTAAAATCTTGTTATAGATTCCTCGCAAATTGAAATCTTGATGGAACTGTAATTGTATGCACATAAGAATCAAACCTCAGTGAGAAGACCATACGGGGAAGACAAACGGTACGACCCCAACTTCAAGTCAAATATTTTGGTCTCAGCATAAGTTCTCATGTTACATATAAACCCTTCACAGGATAAGTCAGCAAGGCACTCCTGACCTCGATAATGAGCTTAGATGCGTTATGTTTCATATGTACTTCTAAAGAAAATTGAATTAACTCCTTATCCTGGACACTCAATAGGTATTCATCAGAGTTTTCCTTGCAGCCAATGATCTTAGTAAGTCGTTCCCAATCTGTTTCAGTGAAACCCTTGAACTCAGTTTCATCCTTGGTAGGCTCAGTCCTGAGGACAAGAAATCTAACATAAAAATTTGCATAATTCAACAAAAAGTAACAAAGCAATTTTTGTGCAATCAAACATAAACACCTGAATAGCTGAAGGAGAAGAGTATAAACCGTCCAAATGACCACCAAGAGCGCTTAACATTTTGCTTGTTAGTATTTACATCAGATTGTAGTGACTGCTCTACAAACTTGTGTGCTAACATCCTGTGCAAAAGAAGAAGGCACTAAGATATCTTGAAATTACAAAGTGAAAAAAGCCAAAAGTCAATATATAAAAGGCAAAAGGCTCCAGGAACTCAACTATGAGAAACCTAATCTTAGAATCATATGGAAACTTTAAGTTTCGGATGCCCCTCGAAACATTCAGAAACATATAAAAGACGGCTAAAATAGCAGGTAAAGAAGTAAGACAAATTTGATGGTTGTCGACGCCAAAAATGGACTAATTGGAATTTTGATCTTCACTGCTGTGAATTTCGATCTTCATGCCAAAAATTCACCATGCTCATTGATGGAAAACAAAAAATCGGGCTAGCATAAAGTTTCACAAATCATCCGAAAAGTATAAAAAATAGAAACTAAAATTGGGTGGGGGGAGAGGAGGAAATTCAAGCAGCAGTTTAAAGTCTTAGAAAGGTTTGAAGCTATTCATCAAAATAAAAAATCAAGCAACAAAAGTCTTATGGAAGTTTGAAGTTATTCACCAAAATAGAAAATCAAGAAAAATGCGGGCGATACAAGGTGTAGTATATGACTAATAAAGAGGGGAACCCCTGTAAATCGGCAATAATCTTGGATTGCTGAAGATGGGAATTACAATGAAACTATTCGTTCATAGTAACATTGTAGTAATCCAGAATTTAAAAACCTCTGTTTGCTTTTAAATAATTAAAATTTGTAAATTTTGGCAAAAGAGGAGAGATAGTGGGCTCAGAAATGTTGACTTTTGATCGGGGTCTAATCTGGAAAATCCGAGATCACCGTAGCGATCGTCTAGTCGAAACATAGAAGTTTCATATTCATATGTTTTCGATCCGACGGTCGGATCTTCCAGAAATCAGAAATCAAAAAGCGGGCCCCGCGACTTAAAGTGTATAGTAAACTTTGTATTTTAATGTCCCTTTGATCACTAATGGCCAAACCATTGTCTAAAATTATAACATAGGGGTATTAGTAATGAACCCTAGCTAATTTTGACGTTCTGAACGTAATGGCACTAACGGTTTTCGCGTTTGGCGATCCGAGTGCATCGAAGTGCGTGCGTCGATTTTCGACATACAGCACAAGATGACCCGAGATTTCATACGAGCCGGACGTCCTGGCGAAGTCCGTTATTCGTTTTGACGAGCGAAACGCCTCGAAAAGTGTGAAATACAGCAAAAAGTGCTGTATTTTGTAGAAAAACCCGTAATTTTCTGCTCCGAAGAATATGCGGCTTACAGATGAGGGACTGGACAGTAAAAGGACTAACTTTTGTTAAGGACTTATGTCCAAATACTGTTAGTTGAAGGGGTTTTGTGCAAATGTGCAATTAACACATGCACACACGTGTTGGAGTATTCCCGAACCCCTGCCTCTTCCTCTTCGGTAACTGAAGCTCCACCAGACTCTTCAGCTCGCAACCGCCGCGGCCCTTCAGCTGCCGAAATGGCCGGCCACTCGGGTCGCCGGAATTTAGCTAGAGAAGGTTATAAATAGTAGTCCTCTCTTGAGCTGTGACAAACCAAAGCCATAGGTTTAGCTAACCTTCTTCTGAGAGCTCCACTAACAAGCAGCAACCAAGCCCTGGTGAGCCCTACCCCAGCCACCGCCGAGCGCCGCCGCAACCATTTTCTTTTTCTCCTCTCTCTCCGACTAAGTGTGAAGTTGGACCAGACCTCTTCAAGGTTGGATTGGGAGGTGTCTGAGGAGTCCCTGGTGCTTGAAGGACCCTGCTGGAAGTTGCCGTGGCTGCGCGTGCAAGTGGGACCGAGATCCGGCTTCCTCCTTCTTCCCCGAGCTCGGCCAAGGTGAGGGTTTCAAACCAGTGTATGTTAGCCCTCTAGACCACATGCAGTCGGTTTCCTAGGCCCTAAGCATCATCCCAGCAAATCCCCGAGCCCCCATGCACCACGGTTGGCCGGCGGCCACAATGGGTCGCCGGAAACCTAATCTAACTCCGCCTCGAGAGAACTCATCAACCAGTCGACCATCAGGGCTAAAACTTGGTGTTACAGGACTGTTGGTGGTGGGGACCAACTCCACCAAATTTGATGGAGTATGGTCGAGCCAGTAAATTGTAGCTTGATGCCCTAGTTTTGTGAAAAATGCATGATTGGCCGGACTTTCTTTTTCGGCACCGGCGGGCTTCCCCGGCGCCGGCCATCAACCCAAAAAGCTTACTGGGACCTTGAGGAGTGCTCCCATGCATTTGCATGGAACCCATGCTGCACCCAATTGGTGCGGCCATGGATTGACCCGAGATAAGACCAAAGATGGTCGCCGGCGCTCCGGCCAACTCCGGCCGGGGCGATGCTGGTCGGGAAGTTTTCTGTGGACCCAAGGAGCATTTCCATCCAAGTTAGAGGGCTCCAAATTGACTCTGTGGAATTTCACCATTAGAGGTGGCAAGCTCGAAACCGGAGCTTTGCTTCGCCGCGCCGCCGCCGCACCCCGAGGCCAGCCAAGGGTAGGGGAAGCTTCCATGACGCAGATGGCACCTACTGGTACTTTTGGTTGAGCCCCAGACCCTTCGGATGAAGCATCACGAATTTCAAGAAAATGGGTCATCTTCTTCCTCGAGCCGAGCTCAACCTGGGGGTTTTCGAGTTGCTCTAGTTGAGGGGATGTGTTCCAGAATCTCTGGGGATCTAGTTGATCCAAGTTGGAAGCCCTCAGGTGCCCTGGTTGCAGAGAACCAAGTCTTCAATTGTGTTGTGTGTATGTGTTTCAAATGTGCATGCCACCTGTTTGTAAAAATGCCTCAAAGAACTTTAAATTAGAATTTGACAAAACTGTAAATATAAAACTTGTTTCCAATGATCCCCTGAGCTGTGTGCTCACTTCAGTTCAAACAGAAACTGAGTGGAATAAAAGTTGGAGCAATGTGAACTTGTATGTTTAGAAGTTGAGGGATCTCTGTGATCCAGCACACCTGGGCTGCAACTATGGCAAGCCCGGGCACCCTAGCAATGTTTAGAGACAGATTGATATACAAACTTTGGTTGTTTGAAGTCCAGATTAAAAGTTATAGTGAAATCAACATAAAACAGTAATGTTGGAACAAAACCCTATTTTAAAGTGTTGGCGAAGTCGTGACAGTGCATTCCTAGCTAATTTGGGGTCACTGGACGCGATGCTCGCGTTAAAATTTCTGTTTGAAGTCCCGAAGAAACTAAATGACATTAAGGCTATGTTAGTGCATATATTATGGGCCAAAGTTTGCCTCGGAACCCGTGATGCCACAAATGGGTGAGCACGGTGTTCAGCATGACATAAGTAACCTGCTGGAAGTGACGGAATGTTAAAATGATTTTCCTGCTAAAAGAACGAGCGAAAACAGTGCCCAAATTGGCACTAAAAGTAAATTTAAAAGCCCTAGGGGTCTAGATGCAAAGATCACATCGTATACTGGTTAGTAAACTGATTCCTGAACCTTATTTCACATTCAGGGTTACTTGGTAGCATCTGGTGTGCTGAGCGTACAGTTGGTTCAGATTAGCCGCCTGCGTTATATCAGGTGGGTTATCTTCGGTCCGGGTTTTATCAGTTCGGCCCTCTGGGGTGCGATACTGGTTGGACCCCTGTTTTCGGTAGCTTAACTTGATTACTTTGAGCCTGCCTTCCTTTTGATTCAGATTATACTGCTTCATGCCTGAGTTATGACTTTTATCAGTTATCTGCTGCTTTACATGATTAATCATAGTGCTTCCAGTATTCATATCATTATTCTGGATATTGCCATGCCTGATTGGTTATTAGATTCTGAGCTTGCTTTCCTGATGATCAAATATTACACTGCTGAACACATAATTTTAATCAACCAATGTTTTACTGAACTTCGTAGGGTCGCCGGAGTCTGTTCTTGTTTGATAGGACAAAGGCAATTGCTTTGCGAGGTTTGGAAAACCCAAACTTCGTAGTGTCGCCTGAGTCTGTTCTTGTTTGATAGGACGAGGGCAACGCTCTTCGGGGTTTGGACTTTTCAAAATAGTTTTCTCAAAAATATGCGTTCAGTTTTGTATGTTTGGTTGGTCTGCCTGATTGAGTTGAGATTTGCTGTTGATCTTATGTTGAGTTGAGATTTGCCTTTGATCTTGCATATGAGTTGAGATACAGTTGATTATCTGCTGATTATTCCTGCATGAGAGTTTAGATTCAGTTGATTTTGCTATTGCAACCCAGTGGGGATTTCCCGGCTTGTTGCCGATTACCCGGTCAGTGGACCGTGAGTTTGAGCATTTGCATTTGATCGCCCGCACCGTTGTACTTCACGAAAATCAGCGGAGTCATGACCCGTGTAGATGTTCTTTACCGGTAAAGTGGTTAGCAGTAGCAACCCGTGACCCCTTGTGGGGAGTAATTCGCCTGAGGTTTTGTGGAACCAATATGGTGGCTTGTGGTGCCATATGGGCAAATTCGCCTGAGGTTTTGTGGAACCAATATGGTGACTGGTAATTGGGTAATTTGATATATCACTTATTTGATGCATAAGTTGCTTTAACATGATTCTTTGATTCTTTGATCTGGCTTCTAGTTATCTACCTTTATATGATTCTATGTGATGCCTCTGATTATAGTTTCATTGTTATCTTGCTGATTGTCCTAACTCCTTGATGTGTTGATTATCCTGATACATGTTTTAAATTCTGCTAAAATTATCTCCTATGCTTGTACCCAGATTATGAGTTTTGCTTTCTTTACAGCACCAGTTATATATCTGCTTTACCCTAACCCCTGATCTATTACTATCCTCTAGCATTGTATACCAGTAGGTACGATCTGCTATTTCTCGGCTCGTCGTGCCCACTGGGATACACTCCGGTGTGTCTCACACCCTCGGGTGACTGTTTTTCAGGTCGAGTGGGTGTTGAGATGTCGGGACGAGTTGGTGAGATCACGAGATAGAGCTTGACCCTGGACAGCCGATAAGATCAAGTATTTAGTTATTTGTTGTATCAAGTGTAATGCAATGTAATTGAGAAGTTATTGATATTGTAATTTAATCTTGCTTAGTAGATGTACGTAGTTAGTACTCTGATTGTATGCCAAGTGAGCCGTGCATATATAGAAAAGGCTCAATCCCTAGTGGGATTGGGACTCTTCTATATATGTGGCGGTCTGTTGAGCCCTGGCTGGTTTTAAACTCTGATTTCAAAAAAAAAAAAAAAAAAAATTTAGACGCTGATTTTTAAACTCGGGGCGTGACAAACATGATACACACTCCTAATAAATATGGAAGTGATGCTCCAATCATGAAATATAGTAGGTCAATGGAAGTTAAGAAAGCAATTCTTTTGAGAGATGAAAATGAAATATAACAGTAAAAAAGCAATGAGGAAAAGGGATGATAAGAAAATAAGTGTGCCAGAAGTAGAATCTGTTCAAATGCAATCTGTCCAATATAAGACATGCCCATATACACAATTTCTGTAATTTGTTCAGGCGGAGAGTGTGGAAGATGCCAAGGTTCATTGAAGGTGTTTGGACTCATGAAATACATTCTGTGAACATGGCTCGCAAATTATTTCAGGCGGAGAATAAAATGTAGCGAATATTAGCATTGCCACGGAAATTATTTCAAATATAAAAGTACAACATACCTCGCAAAATAATCCATAAAGGCCTTTTGGGCAAGCTTTGGTCGTGACTGTCCCATTTTCCCCAGTAAAGCCTTTACCCCTGCTAATGCCTCCTCTATAAAAGAAAGCATAGAGTTCAAAGAAAGAGATATTGCAGCAATAACCTCCAAACCACAAAATGAACCATTAGCACTCATGCAGTTATGTGGCATCTCAATCCTTTTTATCCAAGTAACAATACTTGAAAGCTACATAGTACACTTAAAAAGTCCAACTTCATTATCCAGAAAATTGAACATGTCAATCGATTCTTTCATGAACTACAAATTTGAGAATCCAAGGACTACAAATTTCAATAAATGCATGTATAAATTTATGTACACTGTCACGCCCCGAGTTTAAAAACCAGCGTCTAAATTTTTTTTTTTTTTTTTTTTTTTGAAATCAGAGTTTAAAACCAGCCAGGGCGCAACAGACCGCCACATATATAGAAGAGTCCCAATCCCACTGGGGATTGAGCCTTTTCTATATATGCACGGCTCACTTGGCATACAATCAGAGTACTAACTACGTACGTCTACTGTGACGCCCCACTTCCCAAGGGGTCACCCATCCTAGAACTACTCTAGCTCTAGCACGCTTAACTCTCATGTTCCTCTTGGATCTTGCTACCATCCAAAATGCTATAGCCGGGTTAAGAGATTTAGTCCTATTATATCATTTATATATAGGACTAATCCAAATTCCGGGGGTGTCACATTCTTCCCCCCTTTAAGCCCTGACGTCTACGTCAGGCTCAAGCAGACTCACAAGCACCAGGCGATGTGAGACTCGTCTCGCTAGCCTTAGCCGACCTTGTGAGGAGCTGCACTCCACTCACAACGGTCATTAGCCGGGGAGCCTCGCTCTACCCGCTATATAACCCTGGCTCAGCCGAGACTCATCTCACATTTCCGACTGGTGAATGGCTCTGATACCAACTGTGACGCCCCACTTCCCAGGGGGTCACCCATCCTAGAACTACTCTAGCTCAGCACGCTTAACTCTTATAACCTCTTGGATCTTGCTACCATCCAAAATGCTATAGCCGGGTTAAAGATTTAGTCCTATTATATCATTTATATAGAGGACTAATCCAAATTCCGGAGGTGTCACATTCTTCCCCCCTTTAAGCCCTGACGTCCACGTCAGGCTCAAGCACACTCACAAGCACCAGGCGATGTGAGACTCGCCTCGCTAGCCTTAGTCGACCTTGTGAGGAGCTACACTCCACTCACAACGGTCATTAGCCGGGGAGCCTCGCTCTACCCGCTATATAACCCTGGCTCAGCCGAGACTCATCTCACATTTCCGGCTGGTGAATGGCTCTGATACCAACTGTGACGCCCCACTTCCCAGGGGGTCACCCATCCTAGAACTACTCTAGCTCTAGCACGCTTAACTCTCACAACCTCTTGGATCTTGCTACCATCCAAAATGCTATAGCCGGGTTAGAGATTTAGTCCTATTATATCATTTATATAGAGGACTAATCCAAATTCCGGGGGTGTCACATTCTTCCCCCCTTTAAGCCCTGACGTCCACGTCAGGCTCAAGCACACTCACAAGCACCAGGCGATGTGAGACTCATCTCGCTAGCCTTAGCCGACCTTGTGAGGAGCTGCACTCCACTCACAACGGTCATTAGCCGGGGAGCCTCGCTCTACCCGCTATATAACCCTGGCTCAGCCGAGACTCATCTCACATTTCCGGCTGGTGAATGGCTCTGATACCAATTGTGACGCCCCACTTCCCAGGGGGTCACCCATCCTAGAACTACTCTAGCTCTAGCACGCTTAACTCTCATGTTCCTCTTGGATCTTGCTACCATCCAAAATGCTATAGCCGGGTTAAGAGATTTAGTCCTATTATATCATTTATATATAGGACTAATCCAAATTCCGGGGGTGTCACATTCTTCCCCCCCTTTAAGCCCTGACGTCCACGTCTGGCTCAAGCAGACTCACAAGCACCAGGCGATGTGAGACTCGTCTCGCTAGCCTTAGCCGACCTTGTGAGGAGCTGCACTCCACTCACAACGGTCATTAGCCGGGGAGCCTCGCTCTACCCGCTATATAACCCTGGCTCAGCTGAGACTCATCTCACATTTCCGACTGGTGAATGGCTCTGATACCAACTGTGACGCCCCACTTCCCAGGGGGTCACCCATCCTAGAACTACTCTAGCTCTAGCACGCTTAACTCTTATAACCTCTTGGATCTTGCTACCATCCAAAATGCTATAGCCGGGTTAAAGATTTAGTCATATTATATCATTTATATAGAGGACTAATCCAAATTCCGGGGGTGTCACATCTACTAAGCAAGATTAAATTACAATATCAATAACTTCTCAATTACATTGCATTACACTTGATACAACAAATAACTAAATACTTGATCTTATCGGCTGTCCAGGGTCAAGCTCTATCTCGTGATCTCACCAACTCGTCCCGACATCTCAACACCCGCTCGACCTGAAAAACAGTCACCCGAGGGTGTGAGACACACCGGAGTGTATCCCAGTGGGCACGACGAGCCGAGAAATAGCAGATCGTACCTACTGGTATACAATGCTAGAGGATAGTAATAGATCAGGGGTTAGGGTAAAGCAGATATATAACTGGTGCTGTAAAGAAAGCAAAACTCATAATCTGGGTACATGCATAGGAGATAATTTTAGCAGAATTTAAAACATGTATCAGGATAATCAACACATCAAGGAGTTAGGACAATCAGCAAGATAACAATGAAACTATAATCAAAGGCATCACATAGAATCATATAAAGGTAGATAACTAGAAGCCAGATCAAAGAATCAAAGAATCATGTTAAAGCAACTTAACAACACATGCATCAAATAGATGAAAACGCAAAGACCCAATCACAAGCTACCATATTGGCCTTCACAAGACCTCAGGCAAGGCTGCCCAACCTAGCACCAACCTGGTTGACATTCCCCAAACTAGGGTCACGGGTCGTAACTGCTAACCACTTTACCGGTAAAGAACATCGCTACGGGTAGCAAATCCGCTGATGTTCGTGAAGTACAACGGTGCGGGCGAATCATATGCAAATGCTCAAGCTCACGGTCCACTGACCGGGTAATCGGCAACAAGCCGGGAAATCCCCACTGGGATGCAATGACAAGATCAACTGAATCTCAACACTTATGCAGGAACACTCGGCAATAAATCTCAACTCATATGCAAGATCAAGGCAAATCTCAACTCAGCAGAAGCTCACATATAAACTCAACTCAACCACACAAACCAACCAAATGATACAAAACTTAAACACATATTTTTAAGAAAACTGTTTTGAAAAGTCCAAACCCCGAAAAGCATTGCCCTCGTCCTATCAAACAAGAACAGACTCAGGCGACACTACGAAGCTTGGGTTTCCAAACCTCGTAGAGCAATTGCCTTTGTCCTATCAAACAAGAACAGACTCCGGCGACCCTACGAAGCTCGGTAAAAACATCAGTTAAACAAATCTATGTGCTCAGCAGTGTATCATTTGATCGACAGGACAAACAGGCTTACTCATCAACCATGGAAATGTTCCAAGATAAGATATAAATACCAAAGGCACTAAGAATAATCATGTAAGGCAGAATAGAACTGATAACAGGCATGGCTCAACATCTCACCCAATCAGATAGACTAACCCCTTATGCAACTAAACACATGTTTTTAAGAAAGCCTTTGAAAACAATAGGTTTTTGGGTCCCAACCCTCGTAGAGCATTACCCTCGTCCTATCAAACAAGAACAGACTCAGGCTACCCTACAAGGCTTGGTAAAAAACATTTATTTTAAAAGATCATGTATTTAGCAACATAACGGGCGAACAACAAGGAAGCAGGTATAAAGCAGGCATAAGGTAGCAAATCACTGAATCAATGGAAAGGCAGGCTCAAGCATTAATAGACTGATATAATAATCAAGCATAGGAGTGCAACTACGAAATGGCCAATTAGTCAGAGCAACTAACAGTAATATATATTGCAACCAAAGGCACACAGGCTCAAAATAAACTAAGTTACCAAGAACAGGAGTCCAACCAGTATCGCACCCTAGAGGGCCGAACTGATAAAACCCGGACCGAAGATAACCCACCTGATATAACGCAGGCGGCTAATCGTATCTGCAACTTACTCGAAGATCAGAGCTACTGGAACACCTGAATCAAATATATATATTGTTTTATGTTGATTCTACTATATCTTTTAATTTAAACTTCAAACAAGAACATTTTGTATATCAAAGTTGGTCTGGGCACTGCCAGGACCTCAGTGCTCACCCTGGTTGACGCCCAGGGGTGCTGGTTCAAGCAGAACCAAGGTCAAGCTTACACCCTAATTCACAATGCACCAAACTTTAATCCACTCAGTTTCTGTTTGAACTGAAGTGAGCACAGAGCTCAGGGGACTATTTGGAGCAAGTTTCATATACAAAGTTTTGTCAAATTCCAACTCTTTCTTCTCAGTGGCATTTAATCAAACATCTTAGGGGCATATTATATACACATACACATAAGCAACTTTGAAGTTGGAATCTCTACAAATACTAAACTAGAGGCAGTCTAACTTGGATTGATTTGATCCATGAAGAATCTGGAGCTTTCCCCCCCTACTTGGAGCAACTCGAAACCCCTCGGATGGTCGAGCTCGAGGAAGAAGAAAATGGGGATAACATTGAAAATCGTGATGCTCCAACTAGAGGGTCTGGGGCTCAACTAAATGCACCATTAGGTGCAACTCACCCCACTGAAGCTTTCCATGCATGCGGCTGGCCCCGGGGTGCGGCGGCGGCGCGGCGGAGCAAGCTCCGGTTTGGAGCTCAATGGGCTCTAATGGCGAATTTGCACAGAGACCAACTGGAGCTCTATAACTCAGAGGGAAGGCTCCTTGGGTCACCACGAAGCTTCCCAACTATCTCCCCCCCGGCCGGAAGTGGCCGGAGCTCCGGCGGCCGCAAAGTTATCAATTTCGGGTTCATCCATGGCCGCATCATTTTGATGCTGCATGGGTGCCATGCAAATGCATGGGAGCACTCCTCTCATTCCCAGTAAGGCTTCTAGGTAGGTGGCCGGCGTCGGAGAAGCTCGCCGACGCCGGAGTTGCATTCTCGGCCGCATGCATAAAAAGCTCAAAATTAGGGCATCAACTTTCTCCTAAGTTAATCTACCCTCCTCCCCCATACTTTGCAGATTTCTTCCATATGTCCTACAGTCCCTACACACCAATTTTGGTGTGCTAAAGTCCAGTGGTTGCCGAGTTCTTCAAAGGTGGAGCTAAACTAGGTTTCCGGCGACCCCATGCCCCCGTCGGCCATGCGCTGTGCATGGGAGCTCGGGTCTCGGCCAGTAGCATCCTAAGGACCTAATAGGTCCACTGTTAAAGGCCCCGGGCTCAAACATTCAAAGGTTAGTGAGCCTTACCTTTGCCGGACTCGAGGAAGATAGGAAGTAGCCGGATCTCACCCTCCCTCCTTCGCGCGGCTTCGGCAAGCTCCAGCAAGTCCTTCAACCACCGAGGACACCACAGGAACACCCCAGCCCTTCCTGGAAGATCTTTGATCCAAGGTTTTCCTTCCCTCACTCTCTCTCGGGTTTGCATATAATGGTGGTGCTCCTTCGTCTCCCCCAACGCTCGAGGCTGAGTCTGGGAGTTATAGTAGAGGATGGACGCTTCCAATCCCCAGTAACCCCCCCCCCCCCCCCCCCCCCCCGTGCAAGAGCCTCTAGAATTCCAACAGCCACCCTCCAACTTAATGCATTGATTCCTTTGTAAAATGCCTTTGGGTTCGGTTCACACTTAACCCTAGCATCCGAGGCTTTATCTGGAGTTGCAAAATGCACCCAGCACCTTGTGGTATGAAGCCCTAGCACTTAGGCACATAAAATATGAAGTTTTTACTACAATTTAATCCATTTTGAGCACTCTTCACGCATTTCGAGACCATCCGGTCGCCGTTTCGCGAAACGGACTTCGCCACGACGCCCGGCTCGTCGAGACCTATCAGGTAGCGTATTTGTTTGGTTCGTTCGACGCTCGGATTAAAAGTCGTTCCATAAAGTTCGTCGAATTATCGCGCGTGGCACGCACTTCGATGCACCCGGGTCGCCAAACGCGAAATCCGTCAGTGCCATTGCGCTCAGAACGTCGAAATTAGCTAGGTTCCATTACTCATACCTCTAGGTTAAAACTCTAGATAGTGGTTCGGCCATTAGTGAAAGCGAGGGATTAAAAACTCGAGGGTTACTATTCACTTAAGTCGCGGGGCCCACTTTTGATTTCTGATTTCTGGAAGATCCGACCGTCGGATCGAAAACATATGAATATGAAACTTCTATGTTTCGACGACGATCGCAATGGTGATCACGGATTTTCCAGATCAGACCCCGATCAAAAGTCGATATTTCTGGGCCCACTATTGACCCACTATCTCTCCACTTTTGCCAAAAAATTAATAATTTAACATCTTTAAAAGCAAATAGAGGTTTTATAATTCTGGATTACTACATACACACAGTGTTGTATTAGACATGAGAGTGCATGGGAATGTCAAACTCCATAGTAGCAAAATTTTAATATACCACATAAATGCATGAGTTTGAATCAAAGCTTTATAGGCCTCGATCATTTTGACGACGTCAAATTACGACATTACAAAGTTCTACAAAAAGATTTTGAGGAAACAACATGGCACTTACAGATATTATAGTGTGGTGGTTCTGCAAGTCTATTGTCCTAGATCTTATACTTGGAAAGGTAAAAAAAAATGTTTTAACCCCTTACTGATTTCTTTAAGCTCAAGAAGTGAACATCGATCACAATAAGATAGTTTCAATTACATAACAAGTGCTTTTTGAACTACCTAAGACGATCACATGCTAACATTTCGCTTAAGTCAGATGAAATTGATGCAACAGATGCTCAAGCTTTAGCTATAAGAAGTGCAATTATTCTCCTAATGATTACGAAATACTAGACCTCTTATCATGTTGTTCAAGAGAGAAGTAATAGAAAAGGTTAGGACTTGAGAATCATAAAAGCAACCAGAATCAAATAATTACTTGTTTACGGGAAGGTTCGTCTCGAAGGCACAGATTGGTGTCTCCCTATATAATCAAATAATTACGGCAAAAGATATATGCTTCGTCAATGGCATCATCTCCATTGTTGTACACTTGCGAGCTCAACACCTGACTGTACAAGTCCTTATGCTTCAGATTCCCTGTTGCAAAGGAAACAAGAAAAATCAATGCATTGTATAAAAAGAGTTTCAAAAGCGGTAATTAATTAAGGAGTCATAGAAAAGCATAGACAATTTTAGATTAGAGCTGTAGTTTTTACATGCCAAATAATGCATTTTTGACTGTATTTTCAAAAAGATAGTATCATTATCAATTATCAAATATTGTTGTTGCTCTGATTTCCTGTTGGGTTGTAGTTAATACCTTATTCATAGTCTTTTTGTTGTTGCTCAGTACTAAAAATTGAATCCTATGTGTAACAAACATGTTTGTAAGTACTTAATTACATGCTCTTTAATCCAACTAGATGTGGAATAATATATTCTTTAAAAAAAGGCAATTGTTATTATTAGATTTTTTACTTTTTATTACCACACTAACAAAAGCCGTAAATTTCTTGATTGCGAGCATTTTGCCAATTGCTCGCAAACTCTATCGCATAGAAATTTATTGCTAAAAAGAAAAAGTAGCAACACTAACAAACATGGATTGAGCTTGTAGGTTTGGATCCGTTAGTGTGAATGTATCAACCTTCTCTTGGGTTGTATTCCATGTGTGCAAGTATCTTTGTCACGTCCCGAAAATAATTTGAAAGCAAAAAAAAAAAATATTATATTTTTATAAAATCTCTCATTTCGGCACGTGTCTAAATTCGACACATATAAAAAATCACTCTACACAAACGGATAGAATCTTTCCTATATATGCACGGCGTCCCACAAAAATATATATATCAACCACATCCAGTTTTTCATACACAGTTTACTAATCAAGGAAATAAGCTAGTTTTTGATTCATACAAGAAAATATCGCCCACACGGCATACCCTAAGTTGAGAGGATAAAACCACAAGAGTTAAAAATAGTGCCTACCCGACACTTAGTTTTAAAAATAGATTTCGTAAATGTTTTATCACTTTGAAAAGATCCCACATTCCACATGCATCCACAAAACCATAAAACCGAATCCAAAAAATCACTAACTGACCAAACATCCATTTGTCCCAACATCCACCTCATCACAATATCCACATCTCATGCAAAGAATACCGACCACAAGTAATAGCCAAAGGAGAAGAATAAAATGTCACCAGAATAACGAAAAACATAGTCATTCTCTAGTTGTAGCCTCACCCCCGTCAAGCTCCCTGCCCCCGACAGAACCTGTCACACGGTGGGAGTCAGTGACAAAAACCAAAGGAAGAACGTAACGACCCGACCCACTAGCAATAATAACTCGTTGGGCCCAAACCACAGCCCAAAATGCTTAAGCCCAGTTATTATTACTAGTGTCCAAGTTTCATATAAATCCAATCACAATTCCATCCACATCCGATGTGGGACTATTGGGGGCGTCACAGAATATCTCAACATGAATAACATCTGTGACGCCCCCAATAGTCCCACATCGGATGTGGATGGAATTGTGATTGGATTTATATGAAACTTGGACACTAGTAATAATAACTGGGCTTAAGCATTTTGGGCTGTGGTTTGGGCCCAACGAGTTATTATTGCTAGTGGGCCGGGTCGTTACATTTGGTATCAGAGACAATAACCAGCCGGAAGTGTGTTACGAGTCTCGGCTGAGCCTGGGTCTAGATGACAGGGCTAGCGAGACGAGTCTCACATCGCCTGGTGATCTTGGGCTTGTGTGTGTGTGTTTGGGCTGACGAGGACGTCAAGCCTAAACGGGGGGAGTCTGTGACGCCCCCAATAGTCCCACATCGGATGTGGATGGAATTGTGATTGGATTTATATGAAACTTGGACACTAGTAATAAAAACTGGGCTTAAGCATTTTGGGTTTTGGTGAGCCGGAGAAGCGAAAATGCGTTTCGGCTAGGTTAGAGGAGTAATTCATGGCCCGAAGTTTTCCTCGGGCGTCGTTCTGCCACAAATGGGTGAGCACGGTGTTCAGCAAGTTGAATGTCACCTGCTGGAGGTGACGGCTCGTAAAAATGATTTACCGTTTGAGAGAACGAGCCAAAATAGTGGTTATTTAGTGTATAAAGCCCAATCTGAGTGAACCCAGGGGCCCTGCTGCAATTGTTACACCCTGGAAAGGTTAGATAAATGTTCTAAAGTAATGTTGGCCTATTAGTGGAGTTCCCTGTGTTTTCTGAAAAGCTAAATTGCTTTATGTAGCACAAATCGACGAACTGGTCGGTTCGCGCTAGTTGCGCCTTGAGCATTGATAGACCCTGAGTTGTCATCTGGTATTATTGTAGGGCCCAGTCGTCAGGAGCCAGCAGTGATCCGTCTTGTGGTTATCGTGACCGTCTACCTTCTGGTGGAGTCGTTGTTCCTCCTATATACAGGTGGGTTATCTTCGGTCCGCGTTTTATCAGGTCGGCCCTATTGGGTGCCGTGGTAGGTTGGACCCCTGTTCTTGGTGTAACCCTGAACCTATGCTTTAGCCTTACTATATGCTTTCATTCCAGCATTTAGTCATTTCAGCTATATTGCCTGATTATACATATGAGCCTTTCGTTATACTCTATTCTTCACTGCATGTTTAGAATAGGAGTTCTAGTCTCAGTACTTATGATTTGCATCAGTATCGATATCCTAGTGGGGATTTTCCTCGGCTTCCTGCCGTCTTTGTGGTCAGTGTACCATGGTTATATCCCAGTGGGGATTTTCCTCGGCTTCCTGCCGTCTTTGTGGTCAGTGTACCATGGTTATATCCTAGTGGGGATTTTCCTCGGCTTCCTACCGTCTTTGTGGTCAGTGTACCATGGTTATATCCTAGTGGGGATTTTCCTCGGCTTCTCGCCGTCTGTCCGGTCTACCGACCGTGGACTGAGATTTAGCATTATGATTGCTATTGAGTTTATACCTGTTCTTATTACTTGCTTATCTACCAGCAGTTGCTTGATTACCTTACTGAGACATAGCATGCTTATATTCCAGCAGTTGCTTGTTTACCATATGGAGATATATCATGCTTACATTCCAGCAGTTGCTTGTTTATCATGTTGAGTTATATCATGATTTCTTCAGCAGTTGATATGCATTTCCTGGACACATGCCATGCTTGATTGGTCGCTAGCATAGTTCTATACCTGTCTCTATTCTTCATTGCATATTTAGAATAGGAGATACTACTTCAGCATGTGGCATGTTATACTAGTATCCCAGTGGGGATTTTCCTCGGCTTCTTGCCGTCTATGTGGTCAGAGGACCATGGTTTGAGCATCAGCATTATGATCGCCATCGAGCCAAGCTTTTCGTCACGCACACCGACGGTTTGGCCACCGTGTGGGTGTTCTTTACCGGTAGAGAGGTCTGATCGACCCGTGAGCCTTTGAGGTTATGATAGCTTGATTTGGGTGTCCAAAAGTGGTTGTTGCCTGAGGCCCCAATGACCAAAAGTGGTAGTTGCCTGAGGTCCATATGTTCCATGGCAAATTTAGCCTGAGGCCCTTGTGGCCAAAAGTGGCAGTGATTGGGTATATTTGTGATGATTACTTTTGATGCATTATCCTTGTTTATCATTTACTGCTTGCCAGATTATCAGTGATAGCATGATTGTTTCCTGCTTATCAGTACAGTATATTCATTCCTGCTTGTCAGTTATAGCATGATCATTCATTCCTACTTGTAGTCTTATCAGTGATAGCATGATCAGCTCTATATATGATTACACTGCTCAGTTGATTAATCCATGATTGATGATACTCTGCTGAGATTATATACCTATTTTCTATCTTTCAGCATATCCTATTCTTGCTATCCGCTTATTATTATACCCAGTAGGTACGGCTTGCTATTTCCCGGCCCGTCGTGCCCACTGGGATACACTCCGGTGTGTCTCACACCCTCGGGTGACTGTTTTTCAGGTCGAGCGGGTGCTGGGATGTCGGGACGAGTTGGTGAGGTTCCGAGTTAGCAATCGACCCTGGACAGCCGTTTATGGATTAGCAAGTTGTCAAAATTGTAAATAATTGTTAAATGTTGTAACATCTTTTAGTAGTACGTAGTTAGACTACTCTGATGTTGTTGTGAAAGCTAGCCGTGCATATATAGAAAAGACTCAATTCCATAGGGGATTGGGACTCTTCTATATATGTGGCGGTCTGTCATTGCCCTGGCTTGGTTTTGAAACTCTGATATAAAAAAAAAAAAAAAATTTAGACCCACTTTTGAATCTCAGGGCGTGACCCACTTTTGAATCTCTGATACCAAATGTAACGACCCGGCCCACTAGCAATAATAACTCGTTGGGCCCAAACCACAGCCCAAAATGCTTAAGCCCAGTTATTATTACTAGTGTCCAAGTTTCATATAAATCCAATCACAATTCCATCCACATCCGATGTGGGACTATTGGGGGCGTCACAGACTCCCCCCGTTTAGGCTTGACGTCCTCGTCAGCCCAAACACACACACACAAGCCCAAGATCACCAGGCGATGTGAGACTCGTCTCGCTAGCCCTGTCATCTAGACCCAGGCTCAGCCGAGACTCGTAACACACTTCCGGCTGGTTATTGTCTCTGATACCAAATGTAACGACCCGGCCCACTAGCAATAATAACTCGTTGGGCCCAAACCACAGCCCAAAATGCTTAAGCCCAGTTATTATTACTAGTGTCCAAGTTTCATATAAATCCAATCACAATTCCATCCACATCCGATGTGGGACTATTGGGGGCGTCACAAAGAAAAACCGATAAAACGATGCATGACTACAAAAGATAGGTACGATAAAGTAAACAGGACATCAAACCAAAAACCGGAACATCCGAATCATCCATACCGCTACCTCGGTTCCCACCAAAGGAATCCGAATATACCCGCCTCATTGGTCCTCTGACCTCAGGCAATACCTCAAACCAGCTAATCCAACAGGTGCCAAACAAACCCACATCGCAATATCTGCGATTCCGCAATGTTCGCGGGGGTCCCCTCACGCAATGGCCGCGTAGGGATCACGGGTCAAATAGACCACCTCTCCGAAAAAGTACACCCTTACCGTGGCCAAACCGCTGGTTTGCGTGACAGCGCCATGAGCCTGACGATCACATATCTGTGTAACAAACCGCGATAACCGAAACCGATAAGTTGAAAGATCCGTCTGTGTCCTTTATATATATACTGTGTCGTCACAATAGCCGTGACAAGATCCTTCCTCACATTTTAAAATAACGATATCAAAAGAAACAACAAGAGGGAGATGAGGGTTGAACACCGCCGTTCAACAACGTCCCCCACCTCGGATCGGGTACCCACCTCAACCGACGACGATAACGGAGCACAAAAACCTTCCAATGTCCCCGCGACCTTGTTCGGATGCAACCAGCAGACCTCTCGGTGGCGAAGGAAGAGTCCAGGCTCCTATCGGTGCGTTGACCAGACCCACGACGAAAACGGACTAACGAAAGGCTCCTGACGGAAAAACGAACCAACAACCGTCAAGAAAAACCCAATCGAAAAGCGATTCTGTCAATGGCGGCGCCTAGGTCAGGCGGCGGCAGCGACACGATCAGGTGGCGCGGTCAACCGGCTCGGTCAAGCGGCGGCGGCGGTGGAGCCAAGTGGCGCGGCCAAAGAGCTCGGCGCAAGCGCGTGCCCTGTCTTGGTGCGGCAGCGCCAGGCACACGGCCCGCTGCGGCGCCGTCGAGTGTGGCGCACGGCCCCTACTGGCGCGGCAGCGCCTAGCGCGCATGCAACAGCGCGACGCTCCGACGGAAATCCAAGAAACCCAAAACAAAAGCACAAAAACCCAACGAGCATCAAAATGAAGGCAACGAAACGCACGAAACCAAGAACCAACCTTATTTTCGACAGGAAAGATGATGCGATTCCCGAACTCCGATCTCCGATCTCCGGTCTCAGGCAGCAATGATGTTCCCGAATCCGGCCTCCAACGACGATGGCATTTTCGACTCCAACACCCGGCGTGCACAACGAGAGAGAAGAAAAGCCAAGCTTTTCCGCAAAGAGGATTAGGGTTTTGTTTCTTTCTCTCACTTATGAGATATATCCCGATCCTCATGTATTTATAAGAAGATTCTCAACCGCTTTAATCGCTTTTTCCTCAAATTGCGTGCCAAGAAAATCAAAATGCCCCACATTCGTTAGCACGGATTTTAAAGCACCACAAAGCATTAATGAGTATTTAAACAAACCTTTTCAACCCATTAACTTCGAAAAATCACACCGGGAGATCCGTACATCGGATTTTCGATCCGATCGCACCGCCATTCTCAGTTTAACTAGCTCTACGACTTGATGACCAAAACCAATGAAATCGACATAAGAGAAAAATAAGAAAAACAACACACACCGAAAGTTACTCGAAGGGAAAAACCGTGGGCAATACATCACTCCCTCCTGTAAAGAAGATTCGTCCCCGAAACTTAACCAGTATCCATCGAGAACAAATTCGGATAACGTTCCCTCATCATCGATTCGAGTTCCCACGTAGCTTCATGCTCCTCATGATTACTCCATTGCACCTTTACGTAGGGAATCGAATGTTTTCGTAATTTCTTATCTTCCCGTGCCAAAATCCGTATCGGGATTTCCTCGAAACTCAAATCCTTTCGCAAATCAACCGATGAAGCACTAATGACGTACGAAGGGTCGGGATGGTATTTCCATAGCATTGACACGTGAAACACGTTATGCACCTCCTCGAGACTTGGTAGTAATGCCAAGCGATATGCTACCGGACCAATCCGCTCCAAGATCTCAAACAGTCCCACAAAGTGCAGGCTCAACTTGCCTCGCAACCCGAACTGTCGGATCTTCTTGGATGGCGATACCTTGAGCAACACATGCTCCCCGACTTGGAACTCCAAGTCGTTACGTCTCCGGTCTGCGTAGCTCTTCTGCCGACTCTGAGCGGTCAGAAGTTGCTGTCTAATTGTGCGAATCTTCGCTTCCGTTTCCTCCACCAAGTCCGGTCCAATAAGGCCTCCGCTCTCCCAAATCATCCCAACAAATCGGGGAGCGACACTTGCGCCCGTACAATGCCTCGTACGGCGCCATCTATATGCTAGCCTGATAACTGTTATTATAAGCAAACTCCGCCAAAGGCAAGTAGCGATACCATCCCCCTCCAAAGTCAAGTACACAAGCTCGGAGCATATCCTCCAAAATCTGAATCACTCGCTCCGATTGTCCGTCACTCTGGGGATGGAAAGCCGTACTGAAATTAAGCTTGGTCCCCATAGCCTGCTGAAGACTTTTCCAGAAATTTGACACGAAACATATATCTCTGTCGAATGTGATCGTCGCCGGAACCCCATGCAGTCACACTATCTCATCAATATAAAGCTGTGCCAAATGCTCTCGTGACCACGTCATATGTATAGGTAAGAAATGTGCCGAGTTAGTTAACCGATCTACCATGACCCAGATTGCACCATGCCCAAGCTGCGATCGTGGGAGGCCCGTAACAAAGTCCATAGTAATCCGCTCCCACTTCCACTGCGGAACCGGAAGTGGGTGCAATTTCTCCGCAGGCCGCTGGTGCTCAGCCTTAACCTGCTGACACACCAAGCAATGAGCTACGAAACGTGTCACGTCATCCTTTAGTTTTGGCCACCAAAAAGTCTGCTTCGAATCCTTGTACATCTTTGTCCCTCCGGGATGTACGGTATAAGGGGTTCGGTGCTCTTCGGTCAAAATTTCCTCTCTCAAATCCAACTGATCCGGAACACACAGACGACCTCGATACCGAATCAAGTCGTCCTTCCCGATAGTGAAGTCGCTGTCCTGATCCGAAGTTATCCTACTGCGAGTGTGCTGTAGCTGTACATCCGACCTCCGTCCCTCAAGTATACGCTCCAACAAGGTCGGTTTAACCTTCAGGGTCAATAATCGAGCCACTGTACCGCAAGGTACTATCTCCAAATCCATCCTTTGGAACTCCGCAATCAAATTACCTTGCTGTGTAACCGACTCCACTGTCAGTTCCTCAGTCGGAACCTTCCAGCTCAAAGCATCTGCCACTATGTTTGCATTTCCCGGGTGGTAATGAATCGACAAATCGTAGTCTTTTAGTAGTTCCAACCAACGTCTTTACCGAAGATTTAGTTTCTTCTGAGTGGACAAGTACTTCAAGCTCTGATGGTCCGTATATAACTCACAATGTGCTCTATACAAGTAATGCCTCTAAAGCTTCAAAGCAAACACTACTGCCGCTAACTCGTGATCATGGGTAGGGTAGTTCCGCTCATAATCCTTGAGCTGCCTTGACGCATAGGCTATAACTCTGTCCTGCTAGATTAATACGGAACCAAGGCCAACCCGCGACGCATCGCAATAAACCACAAAATCCTCTCCCGGCCTTGGCAGAGCTAAAATCGGTGCTCGAGTCAACCTACCCTTGAGTTCCTCAAAGCTCTCCTGACACTGCGGCATCTAAATAAATTTCTCCCCTTTCCGAGTCAACCGGTTTAATGGTGTGGTGATCTTAGAGAAGCCCTCAACAAACCGCCTGTAATAACCGGCCAAACCCAGAAAGCTGCGGATCTCTGTCACTTTACTCGGTTGCGGCCAATCCAATACCGATTCCACCTTCTTTGTGTCCACTGCAATCCCTGATGCCGTGATGATGTGTCCCAAAAAGGCTACTTCGCGAAGCCAAAACTCACATTTCTTGAGTTTAGCAAAAAGTCCCTGCTCTCTGAGAGTCTGAAGCACAATCCACAAACGACCCTCATACTCCTCATTGCTACGTGAATATATCAGGATATCATCAATAAAGGCCACCACAAACTGATCCAAGTACAGTCTGAACACTCTGTTCATCATATCCATGAATACGGCCGGCGCATTTGTAAGTTCAAAAGGCATAACTGTAAACTCGTAGTGAACATACCGAGTCCGGAATGCTGTTTTAGGAATATTCGTTCCTTTAACCCTGAGTTGGTGATCGATATCCAGACTACAAGTCGATTTTTGAGAAAACTGTGGCTCCTTGCAGTTGATCAAATAAGTCATTAATCCGTGGTAAAGGGTACTTGTTCTTCACTATGACCTTATTCAATTTCCGGTAGTCAATGCAAAGCCGCAAACTGCCATCCTTCTTCCGAACAAAAAGAACCGGTGCTCTCTAAGGCGAAACACTTGGCCTAACAAATCCCTTGGCCAATAGATCCTCCAATTGTGCATTGAGTTCTTTCAATTCAGCAAATGCCATGAGGTAGAGTGCCTTCGTAATCGGTAAGGTGCCGGGAATAAGATTAATGGAGAACTCGATCTCTCTCTCTGGTGGCATCCTTGGTAATTCCTCGGGAAAAACATCCTGAAACTCCCTCACAACCGAAATATCTGTGAGTGACGGCGAAGGCCGCGTGACCAAATCCACTGATGCCAAGTAAGTTGTACAACCACACTCAATCAGTCTCCTTGCCCGAGTAGTGGAGATGAACGAGTGGGACACTCCGGTATCAAATAAAGTTCTAGCACGAATGCCTGAAAGTAAAACAATACCTGCAACCACGTCCTCTAGTGGGTCTGTACCTTACTAAGCCATGGAATAATCCTCCCACCAGTCTGCTGCTGCTACTGTGGTACCCTCTCCTCCCGTCGAGGGGTCGTAGGGTGTCCTGACGATACTGTAGGAGACCTCCCTCGGCCCTGGCGCTGCGGTGAAGGTGTAGAGGCTGCCGATATTGCCGTCCCCTGGTTCAGTGGGCAGTTGGATCCGAAGTGCCCCTGTTTACCATACCAAAAATAATGGTCCTGCCTCTACAAACAAACTGCCACCCCATGCGCCCCGCCACAAATAATACAAGGCCTGCCCCCTATTTTTAGCCTGCTAGTCGATGTGTTCCTGGTTCCTTGCTGTGATCGAGGATACTTGGGTGGTAGGCCACCTCCTGACTGTCCTCCACCTGACTGTGACTGAGACCGCTTCTTATCTTTGTTATGGTCGGAACCCTCACTCCGGGCACGGACAACTACGGCCCCACGCTCCACCAAAGTGGCCCTATCGACCACCTGCTGAAAGGTATGCAAATCCACTGACTGAACTAGCCTGATAATGTCGCCCCTCAAACCATCCACAAAAAAGATGGGCTTTGTGAGACTTGTCCCGAATGACAAAAGGAACGCAGTTGGCCAATCTCACAAATTCCTGCTGATATTCCATCACGATTTTCCTGTTTGATATTCTTTAGATCATCCTCAAGCTGTTGCTTCACACTATCTGAAAAGAATGCTCCAAACAACATCTCCCTGAAAGTAGTCCATGAAGGAAAGGCAGTTCCACTAGAAGGAGTAGGTCGCACTGTCTTCCACCAAATACGAGCGGTCCCCTCAAGAAAATGCACCGCTAAGAGAACCCGCTCATCCTCCTCCATCATCAAATCCTCGAAAAGTTTCTCCATGGTGTCCACCAACTTTTCCACCACCCAAGGACTAGTAGTCTCTCCATCAAATATGGGTGGTTTGTATTTTTGAAACTCTGCCAAACTTACCCTCACTCTCGCCCGTTTTGTGTGTAGCGTCGGATCCGATCCAACAATGGCGGCGGACTAAGTGGGAGAAGGAGTGATGACGACCTCCCTCACAGGGTCCCTAATAGTAGCTCCCGGTATCGGCCCCTGAGCTGCTGGTAAAGGAACGTCCGAGGGTACTGTCGCCGGAACCGCTCATACCCCTGCCGTAGTAGTCTGAGTAGGCGTACCAACGTCACCACCTGCTGCCGGCGCATGCGTCTCAGGTAAAACCGGCTTGGGAGTAGGAAGCTGTGTAGCAGTAGCTGATGTCGCTGTCTGGCGGGCTATCTGCTGTACTATCTCGGTGAGCGCCGACAACTGCCCCGACATATCCTGAACCTGTTGTCGAAGCAACCGGTTCTCTGCGGCCAAAGCAGCCTTGGCGGCAGTCGGTCTCGCCCCATCCTCTCCTCCGCCATCAATCGACGATCTAGTACGAGCCATACTCTGTACACACAATCAATGGGGTCAACAAACAAAAACAACCAACACAAAAATCGAGCAAAACCAACAAGACGACTCTGAAAACCCACGCTCTCACGTATCTAGCAACTTTGGTTATTACATTGGTCAACCGCATGGATTATCAAATACTGTGGATGTTGGAGATATGCTTACGTTTAAAATAAGAAACCACCGTGGTTGATGCCATTTCGCTCTGATACCATCTTAATCTGTCACGCCCCGGGAGTGGTTTAAAAGAGAAAAACAACCCTATTTTTTTTTATATAAAATCTCCCTTCCCTGCACGTGCCCAGACCCGCCACATATAAAGGATCTCTCTACACAAACGGACAAAATCTCCCTTGTATATGCACGGCGTCGCTCAAAAATACATACATCAACCACATCCAGTTTTTCATACACAGAGTACTAATCAAGGAAATAAGCTAGTCTTTTGATTCATACAAGAGAACATCGCCCACACGGCATATCCCAAGTTGAAAGGTAAAAAACCACAAGAGTTAAAAAAAGTGCCTACCCGACACTCAGTTTTAAAAATAGATTTCGCAAACGTTTTATCACTTTGAAAAGATCCCACATTCCACATGCATCCACAAAACCATAAAATCGAATCCAAAAGATCACTAGCTGTCCAAGGATCCATCTGTCTCAACATCCAGCCCATCACAATATCCACATCTCATACAAAGAATACCTACCACAAGTAGTAGCCAAAGGAGAAGAGTAAAATGTCACCAGAATGACGAAAAACGGAGTCACTCCCTAGTCGTAGCCTCATCCCCATCAAGCTCCAAGCCCCCAACAGAACCTGTCACCAGGTGGGAGTTAGTGACAAAAACCAAAGGAAGAAAAATCGATAAAACGATGTATGACTGCAAAAGATAGGTACGATAAAGTAAACAGGACATATAATCGAAAATCGAAACATCCGAATCATCCAAACCGCTATCTCGGTTCCTACCAAAGAATCCGAATATACCCGCCTCATTGGTCCTCTGACCTTAGGCAATACCTCAAACTTTCTCATCCAATCGGTGACAAACAAACCCACATCGCAATGTCCGCGATTCCGCAATGTCCGCGGGGTTCCCTTGTTGGGTTATGTATAATATGGATCTAAATAGGTGAAAAAACAACTAGAGGGGGGTGAATAGGTGTAAACAATAAACACTCAAAAATCTTTGCGTAATAAAACCCAATGCGGAAAAATAAATAACACGCAGAGATTTTACGTGGAAAACTCCATCACAGGAGTAAAAAACCACGGGACCGATAACACGGTGAAATCAACTAAGATTAAACACGTACAAAGGTGATATAACGTACTCACACACGACTCATCCTTTTTCCATACGCTCCGAGTTGATCTTCTCCGCTCGCTCCGCAACGCGCCTCGAATCCACGATTTGCGTCCAACGCCGAATCCACGGCGTCCAACGTTGAATCCACGACGTCTGACCGAATCCACGGTCTCCACCAAGTAGTATGTTTCGATCACACGAATCGTACCTCGCTCTGAATCGACGAGAGCGGTAGCACCTTGAATCCACAAGGCCACGCGAATCCACGCGCCGATTTTGGGGAAAATCGTTGTTTTGTTGGTGGTGATGATCTGCCAAATACTTAGATCAAAGATAGATCGGAAATACCATTTGAGTATTCATTAATTGGATTCTACTCAAAATCTGAGTTGGAAAACCTAGAATCAAATTAATATAGATGAAGAAACATAGAATTAAATCTAGTTATTTCCTTTCTTCTCTATAGGTGGATTTTTCTCTTTTTCGACCGTATTTTGGATTACCCTAAAAGATGAATCGTAGGGTCTATTTATAGGTTAGAAACCATTGGAAGAGGATAAGAATAACAAACCAACCTTATCTGGAAGTTTTCGGGTCGACAGTCCGGACTGGAATAAGTGCGATCCGGACTGTTGTCAATAGACAGAATTTTTCCAGAAAACCACGTTCGGGGTCCGGACTGAAGTTACCACGGTCCGAACTGTTCATGCAATTTCTGCAAACTCCACGTTCGGGGTCCGGACTGAACCAGGTGTGTTCCAGACTGGATTTGCGCATGAACTAACCTATGTTCGGGGTCCGGACCGTAGTACCCTGATCCGGATCCTGAACATATAACATGTCCAGTTTTTGATTTTTATGCGATTAGAAATCCATCCAAGTGTTTCTACACTATAAGAAGTATTCGGATCACCAAACTTATTTAGTTAAACGTACCTGATCCTTTTGAATTCTTCTTTCTTGAGATTGAGGTATATGATCCAAAGATCTTCATCTTCAATCTTCAAGACTTAAACACTTTCACGAAATACGCCAAAACAAAATCCTTGACAATCTCCCCCTTTGGCGGTTTCGTGACAAAACAAAAATTCACTTAAGAAAATTCAAAAAAGATATTTTTGTTGCTATCACCATATAACAAAAATTTACATTTGAGATCCAAAAAGAATACATGAGATAAACTCCTAAAACAAACTCTAAACTTAGACGTTTGTACTCTCTGCAAAAAGAAGTAATTCTTGACAAAAGAAATCGTTAGATACCTCAAGAATTTAACATTCAAAAAACCAACCAGAGAGATGAAGTTTATACTTACCATGACATTTACAAAATCAGATATGTATTAAGATACCAATCAGAGATAGACATATCTTCTAAACATTAAAATCCAAATGTCATAAGTTTGTTAGTCAACAACAACTTGTTAGTAATATTACATGCCAAAATAGTTAGTCAAATAGTTAGTCGAGACATGCAATTATTCACAATACAAAACCAAAGTTGTTGTATACTTACCTCCAAGTTTTAATCGTTCCAAAGTTTAAAGTTCTCACAGAGAAACCATTGTTTAACCAGTTCAAATCTCTCTCCCCCTTTTTGTCACTAAACAAAGCCAAAAATTACAAAAATAAAAGGGAGTTAAAAGTTCAAAAAGAAAAAGTAAAAACTAAGATTAAAACCTGCAAAACAAAACAAAAAAAAATGTTAGAACAACAAAAGAAGGATCATTCTGAGTCTTCAGAACTGCTGCAGCCAAGTTTTTGAAATATCTTTTTAAGTATCTTGTTCATAGACAGCTGCTCCTTCTTTAAAACTCCTATGTCTTCCTTTATCGTAACGAATTCGTTAGATATCCGCTCTTGTTCTGAAGAAAGTCATTGTTGCTCCCGGTAAATTGATGTAACAGAGGCATCATCCCCTGAAGTCGAAGCTGGTGCAGGTGGTGCTGAAGCTGTCGCTGAAGCTGTCGCTGCTGTTTTTGCTGCTGCTGTTGATGTTGAGGGTCTCTGTCCGCGAGGAGGTGTTGGAGGCTCGTCCTGTCTTTGTGAGAGGGACTTCACAATAGTTGTATCGTTGATAGTTCCCAAGCTATGCATGTATGCCGACGATGAAATATCGACTTTAAATTTCTTCAAAATTCGCATAATGATTATTCGGAAGGGAAGTCGCTCTATAGGATGGGCATGTTCCACATAATGCGCCATCCTCGACCAGATGAGATAGGGAATGTTGAAATTAGATCCCATGGCTGCTGTGGGGTTTCCAAGAAGGTAAAGAAACAACATCCTATCCCATCTCAGAACTTTTGTTTGCATGTTTGGCAAAATGTTGTAGCAAACTATAAAGTTCAGAAATCTGTACTCAGGTCGAAGTTCTTTAGAAAAGATTGAATTCCCTGTCGACTGAGTAACAGGAAGACATATTCCATTAACAACCACTCTCTAGGTGGTGTTGCTAAAAACATGACCCTTTAGGTAATGAGTTCCGCCAACCCGGGCCTTCATTCCTAACACCTCTCCAATCAATTGAGGTGTAATCTTGATCTTAATATTTCTAACTGTCGTTAGAAATTCTCGTGGTCCATCCTCAAGATCAACCAACTTTGATGAATTCTGATAAAACATCCTGACTAGGTGAAGACAAAATCCAAGATTGTCCGGGAAATTGCAAATGGGTGCAAGTCCCGCTTGATCAAAAAGAGTCCCAAACAATGCAGAGCGCTCTTTTAAAGCTTTGATGTTCACATGGCGCTCGCCAATGCATTCTCTTTTCTCAAAATCCTTGATTCTCTCAGAACTGATAAAGTATTGTGGAGGAGGCTTGCTTGCGAGTGGCTCTTCAATAGAGATACCTCGAGCACTCCCTCTCTTTCGGGCAACGCTCTTTTTCTTTGTCTTAGCTGAACTTGATTCCATTGGGGCTTTCCCCTTTTCAGCGGCGGTAGGCAGAGTCTGCGCCTTCGAGGTTGCAGCAGGGGCTTTCCCCTTTGAGGCAGTAGGTGCAATGCCTTCTACCAAAAGCTCATCCCAGTCAATGGAATCCGTCTCGGATCCTGAATCTGAACTGTCCTTTGTTCTCTTAGCCCTCTTGGACTTGTTCGCTGCTCTTGTATGCACAATGGCAACCAGAAGAACAATGATCAATGAAAACACCATTTTTTCTTGTGCCTAAGAAGTTGAAAAACCTGCGAGTAAGAACTCAAGAACACGAAAAAATTGTTTATCTTCAAAAATTTGAAAAATTGTACCCAAACAATCATTATCGTGCAGAGAGACTAGGAATCAAATTAGTTTTGCAAAAAGAATTTTAAAAATAGATCAATTCCATGGTTTTCAAAAATTCTCATTATATGCCCTAAAACCGAATTCTCAGAAATCGAAGCCTAAAAATCCGTTAATCAAGATAATACCTACCATATAAACAAAACTAATCTACTCAGGGTTCTTATTTCAAAAGAAATTTGACCAAAAACTAATCAAAAACGAAAAAGATACAAGATTTTCATGCATGTTTTGAGAAACTTGAGAAAAACTGTGAAAAACCTATGTTTTGATCATAAAAACTTCCTTGAATCCGAAGAACTCGAGTTAGAAAGGCTCCAAATTGGTTGATTTCTAGTGAGAGAAACTCTGGAGACTTGGAAACAAAAGTTTGTTGTAAAAAGAAATCAAAACCCTTTTGTTTCTTATAAAACCCTAGCCGCGATCCGGAACGGTTTATTAATCCAGTCCGGATCGGCTACCCGCAGAGAATTCTGCGTTCGGGATCCGAAACAGGAATTCCAGTCCGGATCGGCTACAACTTTTTCTTCAGAAAAATTTAAAAAAATTCTAGAAATTCCAGAAAAAGTATGTAAGCACTTTTGCATGTCAACTTTAAACAAAAGTCATCGTTCCATATCTAAAGAAATAGATTATGCTAAATCTATCAATAATATCCAAGTAATGAAACAAAAATTTATAAAAATTAAATCTTTTAAAGTTGAACAAGTTCAATGACATCTATCATGATCTTATGAGTAATGCGTTTATCAAATCATTAATATGGTAAAGAAAATGAAGTACCAAGATCGATAGATGTTTGAAATCCCAAACAAGTTAGATAATATATCTAGTCAATTTATTATAAGGAGTGGCTTTTTGAGCATCTTTCAATAAAGTCCCCACCTTATACCAACCTTAGAATTTGACAGAGTCAAGTATTCCAAAAAGCATTTTATCTAATCAACTCGAAAAACCATGCTTGGTATACATGTGGTAGCTGCACACAGTACTCGGACGACCGAGGTGGTAGCTTTTTCCTCCATGTGGTGGTAGTTTTCACACTCCTCATTGGGATGTAACTCTTTCCACATCTTTTGAGCATAAACATTTTAATAAACTCCCCCTCAATTGGCTATCAATTATTTAAGATATAAGGTATTCAACCAAAAATTGATATCGAGTTCATACTTGACTCAATTGTCAAATAAGATAAAGACTATACCAAGAGATCACATGAGAGAGAAACTGACTTTGATCAATTAAAGATAACTTAATTGATATAAATGATCATTGCATCAAATGAATTATTATGATATCCAAAGCATAATAAATTTCTAAAGACATAAAAGGATGCAAGTAAAGTCAATTAAATTAATGCTCAATTAATGTTCTATGTACAAATATAGATAAGGAACAAAAACACAAAACAAAACCTAATGTAAGCAATGATTTCAAAAAGTGTTATTTCAAAGAAAGCATTTCAATTGCTTTACGTAAATGAATAAACCGTTTTTGATCCAAAAATTTTGTTAAAATGTCGGCTAATTGATCTTCAGTTGAAATATAGAAAATTTGAAGAATATTTGATTCAGCTAGCTCTCTTAGAAAATGATATCTAAGTTCAATGTGTTTTGTTCTCGAGTGCAACACAGGATTTTTAGAAATATTTATAACACTTGTGTTGTCACAAAGAATAGTTACCGAAGTTGCTGAAATTCGAAAGTCGCTCAACACGCTTTTCATCCAAATGAGTTGAGTTGAACAACTACCCGCTGAAATATATTCCGCTTCGGCAGTCGAGAGTGCAATGCAGTTTTGCGTTTTACTATGCCATGCAACAAGACAATGGCCAAGATAAAAACATGCACCACTCGTACTCTTCCGATCATCCACAGATCCTGCCCAATCGGCATATGAATATCCTATTATGTCAAGAGTTGTTCCCATAGGATACCAAATTCCAAAATTCAAAGTTCCTTTGACGTACCGGATGATCCTTTTCACCGCTTTCAGGTGAACCTCCTTCGGTGCTGATTGATATCTCGCGCAAATCCCAACACTAAAGGATATATCCGGGCGACTAGCCGTGAGGTAGAGTAGACTTCCAATCATGCTGCGATAAAGCTTCTCGTCTACACTTTCACTAAGAGATTCACTTCCTAATCCCTTATTGCTAGTTCCCATTGGAGTCGAAAAATCTTTAGAGTTTTCTAAATCAAATTTCTTCACCAACTCCCTTGCATACTTGGATCGGCACAAATAGATGCCTTCTTCATTTTGTTTCACTTGCAATCCAAGAAAATATGTTAGTTCGCCCATCATAGACATCTCAAATTCGTTTTCCATGGTTTCAGCGAATTTAGAAGCAGCATTATCTCTTGTTGCACCAAATACAATGTCATCGACATAGATTTGTGCCACAATGAAGTTATCCTGATAATGCTTCACAAAGAGAGTCCGATCTGCTCCCCCTCGAGTATAGCCCTTCTCCAAAAGGTGCTTTGTTAACCTTTCGTACCACGCTCGCGGTGCTTGTTTTAGACCGTAAAGAGCCTTTTTTCAAATGAAAAATATGGTTAGGTTGCTTATGGTCTACAAAACCTTTCGGTTGAGCCACATAACTTCCTCGTTCAAAAACCCATTTAAAAACGCGCTCTTAACGTCCATTTGAAAGAGTTTGATTTTAAAACGACAAGCAATTGCGAACAAAATACGAATCGACTCGAGTCGAGCTACCGAGGGGAACGTCTCATCAAAGTCTATACCTTCTATTTGTGAATAGCCCTGAGCAACTAGGCGTGCTTTGTTCCTGATGATGGTACCATCCTTGTTCTTCTTGTTCTTGAAAATCTATTTAGTACCAATCACGTTGTGTTGCTTCGGTGGCTTCGTTAGTTCCCATACTTTGTTTCTTTCGAACTGATGGAGCTCTTCCTGCATTGCTTCAATCCAGTAGTCATCCTGAAGAGCTTCATCGACGTTCTTTGGTTCTACCATGGAGACGTAACATGCGACTCCACAAACCAACTGTCTCCGAGTCCTGACTCCTTCTTGTGGGTCTCCAATAATGTTTGATTCTGGATGATCCTTGGAGATACGTAGCGTTTGAGCTAACGGAGTACTCGGAGGTACATGTGATGATTCCTGCATATCAGATAAACTAGAAGAACCATTAGATGCATCAACTTTATCGAAAGAATTATTATGAGAAGATGCATTTACAGGAGTATCATCATCTAGAGACATATCATGGGGAGATTTATCAGATGCAAAATGAAAAGCTTCATCTACTTTAACATTAATAGATTCTACCATCGTTTTAGATTCGAGGTTAAATACCCGATATGCTCTACTATTTGTAGAATAACCCATGAAAATCCCTTCGTCACTTCGAGAGTCGAATTTACTAAGATTTTTGCGATCACACAAAATATAACAACGACTCCCAAAGATTCGAAAATATTTGATATTCGGTTTTCTACAAAACCATAGCTCATATGGTGTATTTAAAGTTCCCGGGCGCAAATACACTCGATTAATAACATAGACCGCGGTGTTGACTGCTTCAGCCCAAAAATGTAATGGGAGTTTCCGGCTATGAAGCATAACACGTGCCATCTCTTGAACAACCATGTTTTTGCGCTCGACTACACCATTCTGCTGAGGTGTATAGGGTGCAGAGAATTCATGTTTTATGCCGTTGGAAGTGCAAAAATCAATGAATTTAGAATTGATGAATTCTCCACCTCTATCACTTCGAACACGAACGATCTTTTCATTTCTCTCAATCATAATACGATGACAAACCTCATGAAAAGAGTCGAAAGTATCCGCTTTCTCTTTTAAAAATGTTATCCATGAATATCTAGAGAAATCATCAACCAAAAGAAAAATATACCATTTACCTCCCAAGGATGGTTGACGAGTCGGCCCCATTAAGTCCATATGCAGTAATTGTAAGGGCCGATTGGTACCCACGTGGTTCAAGTTCTTGTGTGCAGCCCTTGATTGTTTTCCCTTTTGACAACCTCCACACACAATGTTTTCTTTAAAAGAAAGTTTAGGAACCCCCTTAACCACGTCTTTATTTGAAATCCTTGCTAGTTCTTTAAAATTTATGTGACCTAATCTTTCATGCCAAAGAGTTTCATTATCTAAAGAAACTAGGTTACACTTTTCAGAAATTTTGTTCGGAACGACATAGAAATTATTTTCATATCTAACCCCTTTTAAAAAGAATACATGGTCCTTATCAGTTACAATACATTATGCAGAAGAAAAATTAACTGAAAAACCATTGTCACAAAGTTGACTGATACTAATGAGGTTAGTCTTAAGGCCTTCAACAAATAAAACATTGTTCAAAACCGGGCCTTCTGGAATAGCAATTGTTCCCTTTCCAACAATTTTAGAAGAACGACCGTCTCCGAAAACTACAAGTCCTCCGGAGATTTTCTCTAAAGTTTGAAAACTATTTTTGTCACCGGTCATGTGACGAGAACATCCACTATCCAGATACCAAGACGAATTGTCATAAGCATGCAAAGAAGTATGAATGACAAGACAAGGGAAGATTTCACCTTTGCGCACCCAAACCTTTTTGGACTGCGTCGGCAATGAATGTGAAGTTATTCTCCTCGGTGAAAGCGTCTTGTTTGATTGATTGCTTTTCTTTGATGACGTCATCTTGTTAGATAAACTACCAAGGTTCATTTCCTTTGAAAGGTCCTCCTTTGATTTCCGGGGAATCACTTTTTTGGTAGTTGTTGCAAGAGGTGCTTGATGTGATCTTTTCGCTCCAATCTTGCAATTTCTTCGTATGTGCCCTGCAAAACCACAACGAAAACATACCTTTGAACTTATCGAACCCGAAATAGGTGAGGTAGGCTTGTTGTCATTGAATGCATTAAATTCCGTCGTCGGAGGAGGAGATACCGACTGGGGCACAAAAACTGTCTTACTCGAACTAGGACTGTCTCCAGTTCGATTGTATTCAAGGCCGAAACGGTTAGTTTGACCAAGACCAAGCATCTTATCCAACTTGCTCCTTCCCGAAGAAAATCGCTTCAAATCATCCTTAAGTTGGAAAATGGTCTTCGTCATTTCCATTTTTTCTTGTCGAGCCTCGGAGTAGAGCTTCAAGAAGTAACTTACTTTATCCACCAATTTTACGTGTTCCTTCTCGAAATGTTCATTTTTCTCTTGAAGGAAAACATTTACTTTGATCAAGTTATCCCTTTTGTGAGGACCTGGATCCCCACGACGAGATTACTTGTTGACCAGTAGCTCCTGGAGGCCTATGTGGCGTGTCGGTGGCGTTTGTGCACCAATTGGACACTAGTGATGGACTCAGTGTGTTAACGGATCACGAGTGTAGTCAGATGACCCCGTAGAATGTTTAGAATTGGTTTCGCGCGCAATGGATATTAAAATTGGACTCAGCGCAAAATTTGGGTTAAGAACACTTCTCTGGATACCTTCGGCAAATTTTAGAAGTGGAATTTGGCAAAACGGATGGCGGATTTGGATTCAGCGCGCGAAAACGATGAAAATGGACTACCTACTTGTATTTTTCGGAGCCCGGTTGACGCGCATGGTTTTCGAGGCAATGGACACTGTTCCGGCGGCCGGGGGCAGCGTCGGCGGCGGCGGAGCACGGCGGCGCGGGCTCGGGCAGGCGGCGGAGCGGCCGCGGGCAGGCGCGGGGGCGCGGGCAGGCGCGCGGTCCACAGCGCCGGCGTGCACCGGAGGGTGGACACGTGGCGGCCTGCGGTAGGTGCGGTGTAGCGCGCTCGGTGCACCGAACTGGTGCGGCTCGCCTTGGGGCGCGTGCCTGGCAGAGGCGCAGACCCGCGCGGGGAAGGCGCGTTGGCCCTCTGGCGCGGTGTCAGCGGGGAGGCCACGCGTTGGCCTCCCACTGGTCGGTCAACGCGATGCGACGCGCTGACGCGACGCGTCGCTGCGGCCGGCGTCAGAGCAGGCGTGGGTGCGGTCCACGTGGCAGCCCCTGATTGGCTGCCACTGGTCCATGGTTGCGGTGCACGGGTCCAGGGACACGTGTCGCCTCACCAATAGCTGAGCGACGGTGAGGTGGCGCCTCGCTGGCGCGGCGCGGGCGCGTGGATCGCGGCTGGGCGGTTACTGTAGCCGCCCGAATCTTTTCGGGCACCCGAAAGGTGCGCCCGAAAGTCGGGTTTTGGCCTATAAGGGCCCGAAAGGCCCATTTTTTCCTCCTTTTTCCCTTTTTGGCTTCGCCCGAGCGTACCAGGAGAGGGAGAGGGTGATTCCGTGGCGGGGTTTTCGAGGGCGCACGAGCGCGTCGTGGACCCCGTGGAGCGCGCAAGGTGTTCCAAGGAGCCGGTTTGACGCTTTGGACGGCGCGACGGGTCGAGGTAGGTCCCGTTTGTAGTTTTGCGGTATTTGGCACAGTTTTGAGTTTTTCTTTTGGATTTTGGATTTGACCCCACGCCTTCTTGCGTGTTAGGGACCGTGTTTTACTGTGCCGTTTTACTGCGCGGACTGTTGCTGGCGTTTTGGACGCGCCTCGTTTTGCGTTCAACCTTAAGGGAAGCATGCTCCGTTTTGCGTGCAGATTCGAGGTAAGAGCATTGTTTCGCGTGCAGGTCGTGTTGGCGCGCACCGGTTTGCGTGTGGGTTTTTAATGGCGTGCACCGTTTTTCGTGCAGGTTTGGTGGCCGTGAATCGTTTTGCGCGCGGACTCGTGAGTGTGCACCGTTTTGCGTGCAACTTGGTGTACGAAACTCGAATTGAGGCGTGCCTTTACACTTTTTGCATCTACGCGTAGCAAGGTTTACCATCGTGTTTTCGGGGAATTTTCTGAGATTCGCCCGAAGTTATACTTCTTTCCCTTTTACTGTGCGGAGTATTATAGTTGTGTTTGTTGTGGACTTTCGCGCTCACCGCGTTGTGGAATTTGTAACTCGGCCTCCGGGGCTCGGATTTTGACGTGCAGGTACTCGTTTCGAAGGGCTCGACGCGGCGATCGCGTTTGTATTTTTGGTGGATTTTTCAGAGCCCGTTCTGCAGGTGAAAATTGCACATCTTCGGGGCTGGTTTCAACAGATGGTGTATGCTTGGATATTTTAGCATAAAGTGTAACTTTGGATCTTTTGTTGTACCCAGGAGGGTTCGCGAGTGTTTTTGGAACACTGCTAGGAGCCGAGGTTTGCGCGACATGTACCGTGGATACGAGTTCAGCGGATTGTGCGTGCAAGTGGCCACGCTCTTCACCGACCTCAGGTTTGCCTTGGATTGAGCGTTTTAGGTGGGTAGGCTTAATTTGGTAACTGTATAAGGTTTTTATATTATGGGGAATGTAAGTGCACTTGTGGGAATGTCACCCCTCCATGACTGATAGCATGCATGTTTAATGTACAACCCATATTTAGCATCGAGAGGAAAAGCTTGAAGAATGGCCTAGATCATGTGGTTATTGTACATGTTTATTCATTAGCCTACTTGTGTGAGATTGGTACAGCATAGTAGGAACATTTTAGCATGCTTTGCTATTATATGTTTCACCCTCTTTTATCTCTTCTGAGGACAAAAGCATGCTTGCATGGACATGTAGTTAGGCCATCTTTTACTGCTGCACTACTTTTGAAACTTGACTTAGGAGAAACCATGTTATCCTTTTCTCCTTCTTTATTAGTCAGGCGGTCTGTGTTGCTCGAGTGCGAGCAGGGGTCTGGGGTAGTGTAGCCGGGACATTGGTGTCAGGGACGGGTTGTGCTGGATTGCGGTTGGCAGGGTTTTGCGGCGCCCGCGGATTTTGGGCGGTTGACCGGAGGTCGGCTATAGGACTTGATTACAAACGGCAGGGTATTGCGGCAACCGCGGATATTGGGCGGTTGACCGGACATTTATTTATGCACCAGATTGGTTATCAGATTTCTCTAGTGGGCGGAGTTTTCTACTTATTTAGTGTGCGACCGTGCCGGTCAGGAGCCGGTCTGTCATTCATTTAGTGTGCGACCGTGCCGGTCAAGAGCCGGTCTGTCATTCATTTAGTGTGCGACCGTGCCGGTCAGGAGCCGGTCTGTCACTTATTTAGTGTGCGACCGTGCCGGTCAGTAGTCGGTCTGTCACCTATTTTTGGGATGCGACGGTACCGGTCAGTAGTCGGTCAGTATTCCCGCAGATGAGTTCTTGTGTTCGACAGCACGCATGGCAGGCATGGCAGGCATAGCAGGCATAGTAGGCATGGCAGGCATAGCAGACATAGCAGGCATGGCAGGCATAGCAGGCATAGCAGGCATGGCAGGCATGGCAGGCATGGCAGGCATGGCAGGCATGGCAGGCATAGCAGGCAGTGCCAGTGATTACCGGTCTATCGATTGGGTCGATTGTGCACTTCATGTGCTAGTGGTTGCATACCATTCTTTGGTTCCCCCCCCCCCCCCCTTTAGCATATAGATAGAGGCATGATAGCTGATGAGTGTCATCAGCGTCCTTGTTCAGTTTTCACGGCTTTGGTTAGTTATGTCTCTTGAGGACTTGGTGGGCAGACCGTCGGGCCTGGCGGTGGTACCCACTGAGAACTCCCTTTTTGGTGTAGTTCTCACACCCTTTGGGGGTTTTCCCCCTCCTTTTTCCTTCATCTCCTTTGTTTTGCAGAGTCTTAGCGGGTGTTGCTGATTCTGCGGTTGTTGTTCGAGGTGAGGGAGTCGCGAGCTAGATCCCTACCCGTCGTTGGAGAGTAGTGGTACCCCCCTTTAGAGGAGATCTTCATTAGATTAGTTATTTTATTTTCCTCTTTTGAGAGACTGTTGTAGTGAGGATGATATGTATTGAAAGCATGTACACTGTTGTATTTATTGGAGATACCTCCCTGTTGAGCTATGAGTTCTGTATCTGAGGATATTGTACGATTATCATTTCTGGGAGGTGGACATTGTGGCATTATTTTCCAGTTGTACAGTGGTTGATTTCATTTTTACAGCAGTTTTATCTTATAGCTCTGATATCTGTTAGCTGTAGCACATTTCTTGCAGGTAGGACGCTTCGCCTATGCGGAGTTTGGCATAGGTGGCGGATCTGTTGGCGAGCTCGGGTCGCAGTTTCGACCCCGGGGCGTGACACCTTTCCACTTCAAGAGCGTTTGAGAGAGAAGTTGCCCTTTTTGCTTCTTCTTCGAGATCCTGCAATCTTCCTCTCAAACCCTTGTTTTGCTTTGCCATTTTCTTTGAATCCTTTAAAAGTTTATGGTAGGAAAAAGCAAAGTCTTTACCTTCGGAATTACTCGATTCGTTGTCCGTTGCATTCTTTTCAACTTGGGAGGAGTTGGACAAGGAATCGGATGTACTTGCCATAAAGCACACGAAACGTGAAGTTGTGGACGCGTGGAACGCCGTTGCGTTGTTTTCTTCATCACTGGAAGATGACTCATTTGACGTTGAGGTGTCATCCCAAGTGACGGCTTGCATCGCCTTCTTCTTCGACGGATTCTTATTGGGACACTCCGTTGAGATGTGGCCGTAGCCTCGGCACTTGAAGCATTGGACTTGTCCCTCCGAGTTTTTCTTTTCCTTCGAAAAACTCTCTTGCTTTCTTGACTTATAGCTTGAAGAACCTTTGCCTTTCTTCGACTTTACGAAGGATGAAGTTTTACTTGAATTACCCCTTCGAAAGTTTTGGCGAAAGTTTCTTGTCAAGAGAGCAAGCTGCTTCTCGAAATCCTCTATAGATAGGTTCTCGTCGTCGTCTGAGGTGGATGAATCCGCGTCTTCTTCTTTTGTTGTTTTCAACGCAAAACCTGAAGACTTAGAAGAGGATGATTTTCCAGAAGAATAGTTAGTAGGAAATGTCATTTCATATGTTTGAAGTGCACCAACTAATTCTTCTACACGAATTTCGTCCGGGTGTTTAATAGTTTCAATGGCCGTAACCTTGGAACGAAATCTCTTAGGAAGAGTCCTTAAAATCTTTCTTACAACTTTAAATTCTGGAATTTTCTCTCCCAAGTTAGCACATGTATTCACGATGTCTTGCAATCGCGTATAGTAATCTGTGAAAGATTCATTTTCTGCCATGAAAATAGAGTCAAACTTGCTCGTAAGCATTTGCAGCTTTTGAATCTTCACAAGGTTTGTTCCCTCATGTGTAACTTGTAGAACACCCCAGATTTCTTTCGCAGTCTCACATGCCGAGACGCGAGAGAATTCAGTTTGTGACAAAGCATTAAATAAGGCGTTAATTCCTTTGCTATTGTAAGAAGATGAGTCAATCTCTTCCTTGGTCCATTTGGACCTAGGTTTGATGGTGTGAACATCAACAATAATTTCAGTTGGATTTGACCATCCTAACTCGATTGATTGCCACACCCGTTCGTCGATGGAAATTAAAAAGGCTTTCATCCGTACTTTCCAGTAGGCATAGTTTGTTCCATCGAAGAACGGGGGTCTGTTGATGTTTCCACCTTCAATCATTGTTTACAACCCTATTCCCTCTCTGATACCACTTGTTGGGTTATGTATAATATGGATCTAAATAGGGGAAAAAATACCTAGAGGGGGGTGAATAGGTGTAAACAATAAACACTCAAAAATCTTTGCGTAATAAAACCCAATGCGGAAAAATAAATAACACGCAGAGATTTTACGTGGAAAACTCCATCACAGCAGTAAAAAACCACGGGACCGATAACACGGTGAAATCAACTAAGATTAAACATGTAGAAAGGTGATATAACGTACTCACACACGACTCATCCTTTTTCCATACGCTCCGAGTTGATCTTCTCTGCTCGCTCCGCAACGCGCCTCGAATCCACGATTTGCGTCCAACGCCGAATCCATGGCGTCCAACATCGAATCCATGACTTCTGACCGAATCCACGGTCTCCACCAAGTAGTACGTTTCGATCACATGAATCGTATCTCGCTCCGAATCCACGAGAGCGGTAGCACCTTGAATCCACAAGGCCACGCGAATCCACGCGCCGATTTTGGGGAAAATCGTTGTTTTGTTGGTGGTGATGATCCGCCGAATACTTAGATCAAAGATAGATCGGAAATACCATCTAAGTATTCATTAATTTGATTCTACTCAAAATCTGAGTTTGAAAACCTAGAATCAAATTAATATAGATGAAGAAACATAGAATTAAATCTAGTTATTTCCTTTCTTCTCTATAGGTGGATTTTTCTCTTTTTCGGCCGTATTTTGGATTACCCTAAAAGATGAATCGTAGGGTCTATTTATAGGTTAGAAACCATTGGAAGAGGATAAGAATAAAAAACCAACCTTATATGGAAGTTTTCGGGTGACAGTCCGGACTGGAATAAGTGCGATCGGGACTGTCGTCAATAGACAGAATTTTTCCAGAAAACTACGTTCGAGGTCCGGACTGAAGTTACCACGGTCCGAACTGTTCATGCAATTTCTGCAAACTCCACGTTCGGGGTCCGAACTGAACCAGGTGTGTTCCGGACTGGATTTGCGCATGAACTAACCTATGTTCGGGGTCCGGACTGTAGTACCCTGATCCGGATCCTGAACATATAACATATCCAGGTTTTGATTTTTATGCGATTAGAAATCCATCCAAGTGTTCTACACTATAAGAAGTATTCGGATCACCAAACTTATTTAGTTAAACATACCTGATCCTTTTGAATTCTTCTTTCTTGAGATTGAGGTATATGATCCAAACATCTTCATCTTCAATCTTCAAGACTTAAACACTTTTACGAAATACGCTAAAACAAAATCCTTAACATCCCTGTCACGCCCCGGGGTCGAAACTGCGACCCGAGCTCGCCAACATATCCGCCACCTATACGAAAACTCCGCATAGGCGAAGCGTCCAACCAGCAAGAAAAGGTACTACAACTAACAGATATCATAGCTAAAAAGAAAACTGCTGTAAAACTAAAATCCAACCACTGTACAACTGGAAATAAAGGTACAATATCCATCTCCCAAAAATGATCATCAAATAATATCCTCTGATACAATATCCAAGAACCCAAACGAGATAAACTAAAATCATAATGCACCAGTGTACAGGCTCTCAGTACAAATCATATCCTCACTACAACAATATTTCAAAAGCAGAAATAAAACTAATCTACTGACTGTCTACAAATCTCCAAAGACAGGTAGGGATCTAGCTCGCGACTCCCTCGCCTCGAACAGCAACAGCAGAATCAGCAACACACGCAATGACTCTGCAAAATAAAGGAGAGGAAAGAAAAAGGAGGGGGAGAACCCCCAACGGGTGTGAGAACTACATCAACACGTAGTTCTCAGTGGGTACCGCCACCAAGCCCAACGGTTTGTCCACTAAGTCTACTAGAGGCATAAGATAACAATGCAGTAAAAACTAAACAAGAAAAGTTGGAGATACTCTATAGCTATCATGCTTCTATCTAAATGCTCAATGGGTGGTACAGATGAAAAGATATGCAACTACTCGCACCCAAGGTGCCCAATCGACCCAATCGAACTGACTGCCACATAGGGTCCAGTCAAGCCTGCGCCCACCTACTGCCACACATCCACAAAAGGAAGGGACTTACGTAGGGCGTCCCACACGGACTAACTCACCCCTCGCGCAAAACTGCCTCAACAGGCCCATCATCGCATCCACTGCGGAAAAACTGCCTCAACAGGCCAAACATCGCATCCACTGTAAGAAACTGTCTCAACAGGCCAAACATCGCATCCACTGCAAAAAAACTGCCTCAACAGGCCAACCATCGCATCCACTGCGGCATCTCAGGTGGCGCGACCCCAACTGAGGAAAACGGCGCGACATAGAGTATCGAACATTGGCACATGCAGACTATAGTCAAAATCCACGCTCACTCTCAGAACGGAATGACTCAAGATCCCCAAATATCTCGCACGACGATTGGAGTCCTCTCAACGACTCAGCTAAACAGCTCACACGAATCTCGAGACACTAACGAACTCAACCAACTCGTGGCACGAAACACACTGGCTGGAGATACTCCACAGCCGGGACCACCGTCGACCCAAACGTCTCCCAAAACAAAACACCCAACTCGTCACGCTAAACACACAGGCTGAAGATATTCCACAGCCGGGATCGGCCCACAACTCAGGGCTAACAAAACTGGTCGGACGACACTCAACGTCCCGGGACCACCGTCTACCCAAACGACTCCCAACAACACTAGCACAGGTCTAATCTCAGCTACCAGACTCCACTCAGCCCCTAGGCACGAGTGCAACAAAGTCCCACAATAACCTGACCACTCGGCCCACTACCCAGGCGAGAAAAAACTAAGTCCAGGAAATATGCACGGAGTGGGATGTCTAAAGCATAAAAGAACCTAGCCCAAGTGAAGGTTCTCTACCAGTCTGGTTAAACATGCATCATATGACGGGGTGCTAGGTCAAGTTCCAATAATAGCATTTAAATAAACTGAATCATAAGTAGGGAACATTAACAGATATGATCACCAAAATCAGTCAAAATAAGCCTCATCCCCCTCAATATGCTCTCAACTAGCATAGGTGAAAACAACTATTTAATATATAAAAGATCTCGAAGGTACCCCACATGTACAATAAGCCAAGTAAGCCTCGATTCACATGAACTATATCATTTAATAGGCTTGCATCTCAATGCTATAGGTGGTACATTAAATTATGCATGCTCTCAATCTCACAGGGGAACTCTACACCTATGTAAGCTCTCAATTACCATAACATGGATATCAATATCGTGCAAGCTCTTATTTAATATAACATGAATATCTTATCTTGCAAGTTCCCATTAGGCATATCATTTAATAGGCTTGCATCTCAATGCTATAGGTGGTACATTAAATTATGTATGATCTCAATCTCATAGGGGAACTCTACACCTATGTAAGCTCTCAATTACCATAACATGGATATCAATATCGTGCAAGCTCTCATTTAATATAACATGAATATCTTATCTTGCAAGTTCCCATTAGGCATATCATGAATATCATATCTTGCAATTTCTCAAACGAAATACCATTACCAAGCTTACATCTCAACCATATATCGGTAGACTAACATGCATGAATTCTATCATATAGAATTAGAGAACCGTCCACCGGTTCTGGAGACGAAGCAACCCACCTGAATCGCTTTCCGCAGGCAAAGCCGAAGTTAATGAAGTGCGCAGTCACTCACTAACAAAATCCGTCGAAACTGCACCCTCGGCACTCAGTCGCACAAGCCTCTGGTCCAACCAACATCACAACCACAACACACTGATCAATACCCCACACACACCAAGCAGCGTTTGCTGTTTTTACAATCCAGTGAAGAGAAAGGGGAATTTCACCTGCGTGCAGTCCTCCGAAAAATCCAAAAAAATCATGGTTGCGATCCTCGCGACGAGTAGATCCAAATCGAGTATTTATACTTCTTATTCTGACACCTGTAGGCCAAGATACAAATAAAATATCGCGGTAAGCCAAACTATCCACGATCGCAAATCTGCAGAAAATCAGACCCAAAGAAGCTTAAATATCACCTTCAAAGAGTCCTCCAAAAATTCCAATAAAAATATGGGTGCGTTCCTCTCGAAGCGTAGATGTCGATCGAGTCCTCATATGTCTCATTCCGATGCCCGTAGGCCGAGAAATCCCAACAATACTCCATCGCTGTCCAATACCTCGCAGCGGTACAAGGGGTCAAAAGATACCCCGGGAACCGTGCCAAAAACCCAAAACGAAGCAAAGTCATCAACACGGAAATCGAAGACGTACCTCTCGTGAACGCGCTGCCGTAAAAATCAGCTCAAAACTCTATCGGGGTAGTCCAGGAGGTCTCGCAGACTGAAAAGCGACGGAAGAAGACAAAATCAAAGGAGCGTCGAAGTGCGCCGCGTCGCAGAAAATGTCGATGCCGCGGCCTCCAAAAATACCCAAGATCCATCAAAGGGTGGAGGAGAAGATATAGAAGAGCTCTGCTGAAGAAGGGGCTGCCAGAAATCCAAAAATTGCGCACAAATGGCCCCCAATGCCTATTTATAGGCTGAAATTCCAAAGAAAAAGCCCACATTTCGGGCCCAAGGTTCGGGCGCCCGAAAGTTTTCGGGCGCCTACAGTGCTCCAATCCCAGCCGTCCATCCAGCGCCCAGATTGTCCTCTTTGCGCCACGTCGCCCTCTAAACAGCAAACAGCAATCCGGGCCCTCCGCGCTGCGCTGCGTGGCCCGCGCCCCCCATGCGGGTGGTTGGCGCCAGCCAACCACGCGCCGACACGTGGCGCGAACACGCACGGCCCACCTGCCCGCGGTACGGCCACCTGCCCCGCGCCACTTCGCGCACGACCCGCACAGTGGCCGGCCCAATCCGCAGCCGCCACGCGTCCAACGCCTCCGCTCGCTGCGCCCGGTGCACGCCCTGCTATGGGGCTTGCCTTGGCGCGACAACGCATGCGGCCCACAGCGGCGCGGCAGCGCCTGGCGCGCGGCCTGCTGCTGTGCGGCAGCACGTGGCGCGGGGCCCACATTGGAGCGGCCTAGCTTGGCACGGCAGCCCCTAGTGCATGGTCCCTGCTGGCGCGGCAGCGCCTAGCGCGCATGCAGTGGCGTGGCTGCGCAGCGCCTGCCGCCAGCGCGCAGGCAGCGACGCGGCCGCGCGGCTCCTGGCGGCGCGGCTATGCGGCACCCGGCATGGCTAGGCAGCGGCGCAGCGGCTTGTGGCTAGGGCAACGGCGGCGGCGGCCTTGCGGCTAGGGCAACGGTGGCGGCGGCGCTGACAACTCTGCCCAGACCTCCCGCTCCAATGGAAATCCAAGAAACCTAAAAAGAAAGCACGGAAAACCCAACGAGCATCAAAACGAAGGCAACGAAATGCACAAAACTAAGAACCGGCCTTGTTTTCGACGGGGAAGATGATGCGATTCCCGAACTTCGATCTCCGATCTTCGGTCTCTGGCGATGGTGATGTTCTCAAATCCGGCCTCCAACGACGATGGCGTTTCCGACTCCAACACCCGGCGCACACAACGAGTAAGAAGAAAAGCCAATCTTTTTCCGAAAAGAGGATTAGGGTTTTGTTTCTTTCTCTCACATATGAGATATATTCCGATCCTCATGTATTTATAAGAAGATTCTCAACCGCTTTAACTACTTTTTTCTCAAATTGCGTGCCAAGATAACAAAAACGTCCCTCATTCGTTATCACGAATTTCAAAGCACCAAAAAACATTAACGGGTATTTAAAAAAACCTTTTCAATCCATTAACTTCGAAAAATCACACCGGGAGATCCGTATATCGGATTTTCGATTCAATCGCACTACCATTCTCCGTTTAACAAGCTCTATGACATGACGACCAAAACCAACGAAATCGACACAAGAGAATAATAAGAAAAACAACACACACACACCGAAAGTGACTCGAAGGGAAAAACCGTGGGCACTACAATCTTCGACCCTACATCCCCTTCATAGTCTTCATCTCACCAGTGATCATGAATGAAAGTTTAATATTTACAAGTTGAAAAAGCTTCTCATGTTTTGATGGAACTTCTCATGGTCAGTTGCCGTATGATAATTTTGAAATAATCCCTGGTGGTCTCATTCTGAAGAACTGTGACGCCCCACTTCACCCATCCTAGAACTACTCTAGCTCTAGCACGCTTAACTCTCATGTTCCTCTTGGATCTTGCTACCATCCAAAATGCTATAGCCGGGTTAGAGATTTAGTCCTATTATTCCATTTATATAGAGGACTAATCCAAATTCCGGGGGTGTTACATTCTTCCCCCCTTTAAGCCCTGACGTCCACGTCAGGCTCAAGCACACTCACAAGCACCAGGCGATGTGAGACTCGTCTCGCTAGCCTTAGCCGACCTTGTGAGGAGCTGCACTCCACTCACAACGGTCATTAGCCGGGGAGCCTCGCTCTACCCGCTATATAACCCTGGCTCAGCCGAGACTCATCTCACATTTCCGGCTGGTGAATGGCTCTGATACCAACTGTGACGCCCCACTTCCCAGGGGGTCACCCATCCTAGAACTACTCTAGCTCTAGCACGCTTAACTCTCATGTTCCTCTTGGATCTTGCTACCATCCAAAATGCTATAGCCGGGTTAGAGATTTAGTTCTATTATATCATTTATATAGAGGACTAATCCAAATTCCGGGGGTGTTACAAGAACAACAGTAAATTGTTGAAACTGCAATAACAGAGGGGAGGATTCTTAGTGCTCCCAACTGGCTAGTTTTCTGCTCCCTACTAACCACATGAAAACCAAGTGGATTTCTTTGTACCGAGACCCTCTTTGCTGTTGTGCGGGCATTTAAGCACAAGGGAATGGACATGCACAAGAACAGTGGATCTGCATGTCTGATTTGGCTGGCCTAATGCTTGGCTGGCTGGCTTGCTTTCGAAACATTTTCTTTCCATTGAAAAGCAGTAGCTAGATGTTTGATAAATTAAGAAAATAACTTGAAGCATTGTATATTTGTTGTGGTGAAAAACTAAAAGAAGTTTTTATGGACTTGTTTTGCGTTACTTCAATCTGCTTGTATTTTTAGTAACAGCTAGCATTCAGTAAAGCATTTGGTGAAGAGAAGAATTTGGAGTTCTGTTGTAGTGGAAGCAGAAATGAGATTTCGAGAATCAAAATTAGAAGCTCCAATTTGTGCTGTAAAAAAGAAGCAGTTGAGGATATTTTATATCTCCTAATTGGACTATTTAGACACCTTACTTGAGAAAATTATACCCTCCGACAAGACCAAACAGACACTTACAGTCTAATAGTAGAAGCCCAATTTGTAATACTTCCTTTACAAGAATTGGAAGTGTTACATGTGCCTCCAAATTAAAAATCGCTTCAATTTTATATTTTTGATTCACCGATGGCTTCGCCGTGCGACAACAAATTTTAAAAAATAATTTAAAAAAAAAAAATTAGATGTATGTAGTGGGAAGCGGAGGGGTCGGTCCGATTGCAGTATTTATTCACTTTCTCTTTATGAAGTATTTGCTCACTTTCTCTTTTTTTCTAGTAAGATCGTGTGATAGTAATAGAGAACAATTTATATTCCCATTTTCATATAGTGAAACCCTCTTCCTTAATTCGCTCGTGATTTTTTTTCTACAAAATTTTTTTCACATAAACTTATGTATTCTTTATTTTGTTGTGCGTTTAATATTTGCTTTTGTGTGGTGAACATTTTTTATTTCGTTTTCACTTGTGCACTCATCTTAACAGAAAGTCATTAAAAATTTTGATGATAAAATATATAGTACTTTCTTTCACATATAATTAAGCACCATTTTAGAAGTACTAGCAAAGTCAAACAGATCATTTATTTTCAAAATATGTAATCATTTGTCATTGCAAGTTGAGATTGGTTTTGTAGCTAATCTGAGACCAAATGATCAAACCGTTCAGTCTTTATGGTTTACTCACTGTCATTGGCAATTCCATGTGCATTAGCACCATGAAATGTGAGCCGTATGGCCTCCTGGGTGTTTTTTATTTTAATTTATAGAGATTACATCTCACTAAACCACTCCTTAGGCCACATGTAGAGAGAAAAGATCTTAACTAACACACACACAAAAAAAGAAAAAAAAAAAAAAAAGAACTTCAATATAGACTTAATAGTGCCCTGATTCAGTCTTTGGTTTATTCTCTCCTCAGGCATTATTTATGTATCTTCATAGAAGGATAAGTTGGGAACTAATAAGAATGTCCCTCTCTCTCTCTACAAGGATTACCCAATCATGCATGTGTGGTTGTCACATCACATGCCATGTACAAACTTATTCACGGCCCTGATCTCTAAGTAAGTTAGTTATACAAGATCGTGTTACAAGCAATGAGGTCCAACCATGTGCTTCACTTTGTTTAATGACCTACAAACCAAAGGAATAGTCAAGATAACCAACACCATCTGAGAGGATCACATGACATTTGATTCCTTCTCATTTTCCTGCTCCATCTGTAATCATCAATTTCACAAGTAACCTAATGCTATTTTAATTCTATCTGTGGTTACTACTAAACTATAGTACCCTTAATAATGGGCCATAGAAAGATAAAGAACAATAGCATCCAACATATATGCACTTTATTGCCCAAAATACTAATAAATTCAAGGCATGGAACTTATTTTATTTAGTTTTAGCTCCAGCCAATAATTAGCAAGGAAATCAACCTACAAAAGATGTATTCGGAGAATTATACGGGTGAGGTTTGGGTTGTATCCAGCGAAATTTTCAAACTTATTAAGTGATAAGTTGTTGGATTAGCCCGGCCATTGACACCATAATTTTTTTTTTTTTTTTTTGGAGAGATATCCGCTTTGTTCTTTTTTTTTTCTTTTCAAAGTGACAAAAAATTTGATGGTTGATATCGGAGGTTTCGAGTTGAAGCCTAGTTACTTTACATTTCTAGCTAAGTTTATTTTTATAAACGAAACGGATAGCATGCTATATTTTTCTCAAAAAAAAAAAAAAAAAATTTTGAAATCTCAGATTCTAACTATCAAACTCTTTAATTACTACATACGCTAGGGACGGTTGTTCCAGTGACACCATAATTAAATGTCTATTTCAACCGAATATATAGTGAATTTAAGAAACAAAATTTTTCCTTTTCCTTCTTGGTTTTCAATTTAATTGTTGGAGATTATTAATTATATTTTCCTACTAATTATCTATGGGAAGATCAAGATAGCCATCAAGGTTGGCTTCAAATTAACTTCTATAAATTGTACACCTTGCGAATATGAAATTGGCGAACTAGGTGCCTAATTTAATTTATTATTTTAAATTTATAAATTACAAAACACTACCCTATTAACTGTATATGTAGATTTATTTTTTCTACCCAGAATATTGAAAAGTTGGATTTATCATTCGATTTGTACTGGTTAGGTAAATAGGCTTCTCTCTAGTAACAATGTTCTTCGAAGAACATTGTGAACTACATATTTTGAAGAGGGAGCGTAGGAGTATCTTACTGTCACACCCAAAAAAAAAAAAAAACCAAACAAAACAAAACAAAAAAACCATGAAAGGTCATTGAACATAATTGAAGAAAGATGGACAAAGATCATAAGTTGAAAGGAATGGCCTGCCAAAGGATATGAATAGAAAGCAAAGTTGGTGGGAACAGGATGGCTAAGTAGATGGAGAAATTGCATCGTCTATCCCCCACATTGATTGCAAGATTAAGCAGCCTGGCCAACATGCCCTAACTTCTCCTTGTCCCCCCGACCATCCTCAAAAACTCAGTGCCAACAAGTACATCAAAAGCTTTTCCACCCAAAAGAGCGAAAAAGAAATATTCACACCCTTTTACAAGTACTCACCATATATTATAATCATATATACTTCACAAAATTGTGGTTTGATATTGATTGGACACTAATTTTTTAGTACCAATTATAGTTTAATATCTATAATTGCAATTTGTCAGGCATTTGAATACAGTACTATAAAATAATTTCTGAGCTACTTTTCGCTGAATCAATTTTTTCAATATATAGCATGGCATACATCACCTCCAACTAAATTACTTTTTTGTTGAAAAAAAAATAACATGCGCTTCACTCAATCAGAAGATGAACTAGGCTAGATAGTGAAGCAAGAAGGTTTCTAGAGGAAAAAAAAAGGTAAAAGATAGCGCTATAGAAGTCACAAAGGTTTCTACAAGAATAGATCTCCACCATCAGCTGGGTCAAGGGCCGCTTCTTGTTCTCAAATATTCTTCTATTCCGTTCCAACTAAACAACCTACCAAGAAATAGTGATTCTCACTAGTTTCCATCGCCCTAAGGTGCCACCCTTGAGGTTGCTCCCTTCTCATAGCCTTCAAGTGGAATTACAGCTACCTAGGAATTGTTTATTGGCTAGCAACCCCTCCAACTGGGATCTGTTAGTCGCGCAGCTCGCAAACTGGTGGTCAACCGTTTTGACCTCATCCTTACAAAGGATGCACCCTGTCTCACCCAACAATCCCCTTTTTAGGAGGTTATCCACCGTTAGTACCATTCATTTCAGCTTGAACCATCCAAAAATTTTGACTTTAATTAAAGGAGTTGTAATTTTCCACAGCTAAACGAAAATCTTGTCTTCTACTCCATTGTCTTGCAAAAAGTTATAAAGTGGTTTGATAGAAAACATTTTCAGACTTAGTCCATCTCTATATAAGTTCATCCCTTCTATTATTTAGAGTGGTGTAGGAAAGCAGCCCTTCAAATTCCATAATTAGATATCTATCCTGCTACGAACTTGGGACAAAACCTCGTAGAATCTTATGCCATCTCCACCCATTTCTTCCGGAGCAGTCCCTCACGCTGTATTTTTTGCTTACAACATCGCGAAAGATGCTTGGGTACTGGGAAGAGAGGAAGGACTTGCCACACCAGATGTCTGACCAGATATTACAGCAATGTCCATCTCCGATCGAATAAGAGACTCTGCACTTGAAGATGTTCCTAGTCTCTAAGATGCTCCTCCACTACTATGAGTAGGGTCTGAAAGATGCCCTTTCTCTGAGTGGTCTCCTTCGTGAGTAGTATAACCCTTCGACAAAGGGGCGCCACTGCAGGGTCTTATCAGAGAGAAATCTCTACCACAATTTTGCAAGTAGAGCTATATTCATTTCCTCTAAGTCCTTGATCCCTAGTCCCTATTCTTTTCTACTCCTATATACCGATTTCCAACGTACCAAGCATTGCCCCCCAGCTATGGTACACTCCCTTTTCTAAAAAAATGCCCTTCGGAGGGCTTTGACGTACTGTGTAACCCACTTAGGAACTTTAAAAATTGAGAAGAAATAGAGAGGTAGGTTCAATAGGATAGACTTCACAAGGACTAGTGTAACTCATTGGGAGAGAAGTTTAGCTTGCCACCATTCGATTCATCTCTCTACTTTACCTATAATTAGCCGCCAGTCTGATTTTTGAAGCCTTCCAATCTTAAGGGGGAGACCAAGATAGCGAATCGGGAAGGATCCTAATTTACACCCTAGGATCTTGGCCAACCTCTCACTATGATATTCGACACCACCCTCGTAGAATAGCTCGGATTTGTTCTTGTTAATCTTCAGATCAGAGGTCCACTCAAAAATATGCCACACAAATAGAAGGTTTCTGACTTGTCTCCGCTCTTGCCTCATAGAAGAAGATTGTATCGTCAACATACTGGGTAAATGCAACCTTACACTTCTCATTAGGTCCGACCCCACTGAAAAGACCATTATTAACAACTTTATCCATCGGTTTTGTCAGGCCCTCCGCTACTAGTAGGAATAGATAGGGAGAAAAAGAGCCCCCTATCGTAGTCCTCTTTTAGCTTTGATTCATTTAGTAGACGACCCATTAACCAGGATAGCGATTTTGGCTTTGAAGATACATTGGTCGATCCAACCACACCACATTTGATTCACCCCAAGCCATTGCAGAATCTTTCATACAAAACCCCATCCTACTCTGTTGTAAGCTTTCTCAAAGTTGGCCTTAATTTCGATGCTTTCAGCTCCAACTTTTGAGCACCAATTAACGATCTCGCTGGTAGTTGTGAAGGAGTCCAGAATTGATCTTGCCTTTAGAAAGGCGGCTTACGATGGGGAAAAGATATCCTTTAATATCCCTTCAAGTCTATTTGCAAGTACTTTGGAGATAATCTTTTGTATGCCGTTGATAAGACCGATAGGTCTAAAATCATTAGCTGCTTTTGCCCCCTGTTTCTTTGGAACTAGGCAAATGTATGAGTAGTCCATAGAACCCGAGTTCATTGTACCATCGAACAGTTCTCAAAAAATGTTAAAAAGATCCACTTTCACCACCTCCCAAAAGTTCTAGTAGAACCGCAAGTTGAAACCATCTAGCCTTGGAGCTTTGTCGCCGCCTAGCTCAAAAGTGGCCTTTCTAATCTCCTCCAACAAAAGCGGATGGGTTAGTTGCTCTGGGTTTAAGAAAGTGTTGTCCCTGAAGATACTACTCTAGTCACCTATAGACTGGATATCGTAAGTAGCCGGGGTGAAAATACCCTTGAATTTATTGAAGTACTCCCTTTTAACTTCCTTCCCGTAAATTGTCTTACCATCATTTTTGACTATTTTGATGGCATTTTGTCGTCTTCTTCCATTTGCTATCGTATGAAAAAATTTCATGTTTCTGTCACCTTTTTTTAGCCAATGTTGTCCTGCACGAACTTCCATAAAATTTCCTCATCCAAGATCACCTTTGCTAAAGCTTTCTATAAAATCTCCTCTTTCAAGATCACCTTAGCCAAATGATTCTTAACCCACTTTCGGATATCAATCTAGTTAGGGGACAGGCTTTGGAGTTCCTTAATTATGTCTAACTTCCGGATCTTTTCAAATGGATCCTTTCTATCTTTCAAAATGCTGTAAAAATTCGAGAATCACAATTCTTTGATCCTCTTCCAACAATGTCTAAGTTTTGCCACAAACATAAGAACACCCGTGCATTTTCTTGACATTTCATTCTACCAAACTGGTACCAACTTACAAAAATCTTATCACACTATACAGACTTCCTCGAATCTAAACAAACGACAACGTAATATTTCACTGGTAGAAAGTAGAATCGGCGAATGGTCAAATATAATCCTCAGGACTGCCATCACTTTAGAAAGGGAAAAGGCTTGGTCCCACTCGGTGGATACTAGGAAACGGTAAAGTTTGGCCAAGGTAAGGCAACTTTGCATGTTGGACCACGTGAACCTTTGATTGCTCATCGGTAAGGTTATTAGTTCCAGCTTGTTCAGTAAGTCAGTGAATATGGACATTAATCTTTTTCACTTACTCCTACCCCTTCTCTCCTAGTGGTTTCTAGTGAGGTTGAAATCACCACACATCACCCACAAGCCTCTACATGGCCCTTTTAGCTCAGCAAGTTCTGAGCATAAATATGTCTTTCCATCCTATGAGGGGGGACCTGTAGACGTTAGTTAGGAAAAACTGGGAGTTGCTAATGCTGTGCTTCGGTTGGATATATAGTAAGGAAAAAGTTTTAGATAAGAACTTCACTACACGAGAAATCTCTAGAATTCCAATAAATGATGAGACCTCCAGATGCCTCTTCCGATTTGATGAAATGGCATTTATCAAAGTAGGGTCCCGCGAAAGATCGAAGAAAAGATCGATACATTTTCTACTTTAGATTCTTGCAAATATATGACATACCACCTAAATTTAGTAACGACAAACTTCACTAAACCCCTTTTACCAGAATCATTCAGGCACCTAACATTCCAACTATATATTTAAAATATAGGAAAATAAGAAAGCTACAACACCACACGAAGCTCGGACATGCTAAAGACCTAGGTAGTGGTGCCTAAGAAGTCTATAAACCTGCGCACATCATCATGGTTCAGGAAAATTCTGCACTTAGTGCTTTTGTTCTTAATCTTTGTGTACGCTCGTTGCCTTTCACCTAAGGCAACTTCACTCTTCCCCTCTGAACTATTGCATCCCTTTTTCGTTGGATCTGATATCGTCCCTTCTCTAAGAAGCACTTTACACGATATTGCCCTGTCCAACATTGGTTCATCATTGTCTCTGGCCAGTCGCGAGCTCTTCCTAGGGGAAGAGGTGAGTTCACTAGAGGATGTAACCCCCCGACACGAGATAGAGCTCGTTTTCCCCACATCTGTCCCTTCACAATCCAACACCACCTCTGGTGTCACGCCATGAGACCACCAATTTGGTCAATTCGGGCATGTGCACAGACCCGCCAAATGGACAGAGTTTACTCTGTCCACCCAAGACGTACACAAAGTCAGTGTATGAATTTTAATTAGAAATACAGCCATACAACATTGCATAGAGAAGATATAACAGAGTAAGAAAATTAAACATAACTAAGCGTTTAAACTTTTACACATGTATCTCACAAATCTTTATAAAAGTTGAGATATACACCTCTCAATATAAAACCTCTACATGTTCACTCCAAAATAAAATGCACATCTACTCTCTATATATTAGAACTGTGATTTTAAATTCAAATTATTTAAAAATCAAAATTTGAAAATGTAATAACTATGATTTTAAATTTGAATTATTTAAAAATTTAAATTCAAATTTTGAATTTTGAGGGGTGTATTTAAAGAAACGGCTAACTTCGCGATATGAGACCCGAATTAGACAAGGGGTGTATTTAAACAAATCGATGTCCGAATGGTCGGATCGCGCTGAACGTCGTGGTGAAGTCCGATTTTGATTTCAGCAAAGTGAAACCATTAAAAAACTCAAAAATAGTGTATTTTTGACAGCTTTTACACAAAAGTCATGACATTTTATGTACCGTTTTGCGAGAAATCGTACGTGGAAGGTTCTCTACGCATTAAATTATTAAAAAATGTATTAAAAAATTTATTAAAAAATAATGAAAAATTATTAAAAATTAAGTTCTTTGCAATTTTACAAAGGATTATATATAGGTTCTAGGGTTTCCTCTCCCATGAAACCCTAGCCGCTTCTTCTTTGCCTTCCCTCACCTGAGTAGCTTCCCTATGCCACCTCCAGCCAAGCTGCACCTTTCCTCGGCCGGTGGACCACCCAAAGTCGTCGAAAAAACCCTACACCACCACCTTGTCTCTCTCATTCTTTCTTATTCTCGGTCTGGTGTTGAACCCGAGGCTACCAAACCTGGCTGCGCCCTATCTGGACATCACCAGCACCCTCCTCGACCCCTCGAGAAGTCCCCCAAGTAGCCCCGCCGCCACGGCCGGTTAGTCCACCCCAATCCAGATCTAGGGCAGATATGGACTCGGACTTGATCCGACTGCCACTGCCGCACTACGTCATCGTAGCCAGTGCTTGGGGACCCCATTGCATCCCCAGGTAGCCGCCTGAAGCAACCCCGACCATTCCTTGCCACCGGAGCAAGAGATCAGCTGAGTTGTGCCCTAGTTGGTCGCGAGTCACCCAGAATCACTGTCACCGCCCCTGGTCACCGGCAACACCTCCAGTCGACATTCTGCTGTTGGCCAGCATCTCCCCTGACCGGTGCCCGCACCCCAAGCTGACAGAACCGAGTTTGGGTTTGTTGCTCGAACCCTAGCCAAAGGGGTGCAATATTTGGACGAGCTTGCTCCTCCGGCCACCCTGGCCATCCTCGGACTTCAGGTGAGTGAGCATGGCGACCTTCTGGACCCCCTTGACCCCGTGCTCACCTTTGTTCCACCTATGTTGGCCGCAGTGTACAGATCTTGTGCGCGCGCTCTAGTTCGACTTCCAACTTGGTCTAACGGTGCTCCCTGGCCTTCGTGTCCGCTCCGAACAACGAGCACAGTCTTCGGGACATCAAAATATATTAGTGAGCACTGCTGGTTGTCCTCGAAACCTTCTGGACTTTGGTAACAAACCTAAACCACACTTATAGTTAGTTATTATTCAAATAATGTGTATATTAGGGGCCAGGATGTAATTGTAGCCACATGGCCTACCACATGGCCTGCCGCAGGCAGTGTGCATGTAACCTCTAGATTGATCATCTGAGATTCGATGGTTTTTGTGCGATTAAAATTGGAACCCGGCATAAAATCGGCGAAAATCGTTGGTTTAGCACCGTTTTGGCGAAGGATCCGTGTTCCGAATGAATTAGATACTCGCTATCAGTCGCTAAATTCTCTTGGCTATATTCAAAAGCTGCTTGGGCAGCCCAGAGTCAGTGGGTTAGCATTGGTAGGTTCCGGAGTTGAAAGCGGCAATTCCGAACACCGTTTCAGCAAAAATGGGGTAAAATAGTAATCATTAATATAACTTGATGTGTTGCAGCCCAAACACTTGTATTGGTGTGTTACGGGGTAGCGAACGACATCCGACACATATTATTAGCTTTCGGGAATTGTAGAGTGTGGTGTCCCTAGATTGCATGGTCGGCGGCAAGAGAATACCTATTTTTGGTGTACCGAATCCATTGTGCATCAAACGGATGCCAAAAACGGGCTCAGCTCACGAAAACGGTCAAAATTGGTTATTTCCGGGCAAAATGGGCTTAACGGGCTCAATTTGAAGTGGGACGGTCCACGGCCCACTTACGCATGCACCGGGACCAGCGAGGAAGCGAGAGGGATGCATGGCTCCTTCTGATTAGTCGGGCGGCGGCGCAGGACATGGCGCAATCCGCACCGCATGCACCCCGCCTTGGACCACGCGCCTGGCCACGTGGCGCGCGGTGATTGGCCGAAGCCAACCACCGCGCGGGCATGGGGCGCACGCGGACACGTGGCGGGATCACGCACGTTCGAGCGCTGCGCAGTGGCGCGGCGGATGGGCGCCATGTGGATCCGGGCGTGGCACTGTAGCATGCGGGCGCCCGGTTTCTCCCCTAGATCCAAAAAGTTTTTTTTTGGGTTTTTCCTCTATAAATAGGTCATTCAAGCATCTCTTTTGGGTTTTTTTGAAGTCTTCTTGAAGCCCCATTTGGCAGAGAGATAGATCTACAAGTCTTCTTCACTTCTTAGGGTTTTGGAGGATTTTTGGAGATCGTTTCATCAGCTTATTCCTCGGCTCCGCGAGCTTCGACGTTCCTCCAATTATGGTTTTCTTCGTCGACGTTTCTTCGGCGGACTCCCCTGGGGTTACCCTTTGGAATTTTAAGCTGAAATTTTAGGAGGATGTTTATGAGAGGTAGGCCTTCGACTTTGGTATTTATTGCTTTTCTTTGTTTTGAGTTTTTATGGGGTTTCTCGCGGCATCTTTAGACCCCTTTTTGTTGTTGCATTTTCTGGACAGCGGAGGAGTAATCTTGCATTTTTTTGGCCTACGGTTGTCGGAATTGGGAGTTTAAGGACTCGTTTCGCATCTACACTTTGAGAGAAACGCAACAGTATTTTTATTGGATTTTTATGAAGGCTCTTCATAGGTGAACAATTCGGTTCTTTGGGACTACTGCGCAGAACAGTAATGCAGATTTTGTGATTGTGACTTTTGCAGCGTTCGGCTTGTGATACAGTTTTCGCAGAGATTTTGGAATTTTGCAGGTAAAGTAAAAGTTGGAACACTTCATCACGATTGAGGTGAGCATCTTTCTTTTTGGTTCTGGGTGAAAATTGTGTGCGGTTTGGCTTCTACACACCGTTGATACGCACGCTGAATTTTGAAGTGGACCGTTTGGGAAGCACTTGGTATTTTGAGCACCGCCGTTTAGGGCTTTTAGGTTCGTTGGAACCGTGAGAACCTGAGGAACGCACACGTTCAGTTTCAGCTTAATCAGACTATGGATCAGCGCGTTCAAGGTGGGTTGGATTTCTTCCAAAATTAGCTGGTGGCGTACTAATTCTATGTCGTAGTATGCATGCATGTTAAGTAAAGTACTCCTTTTTGTGGACTAAGATGCAAGCTTGTATTATAGAATTAGCAAATTGATTATTTCTTGTGATAACGAAATATTGGAACCTTGACTTGCACCCCGTCATATGTTTTCTTGTATTTAACCAGACTAGTAGAAAACCCTCACTTGGGCTAGTTTTCTTTATGTTTTAGACTTTCCACACTCTGTTTTCTTTTCCCTACTTAGAGTTTCTCCTCGCCCGGATCGTGGGCCGAGTGGTCGGAATATTGTGGGATGCATTGACACTCGTGCTTGGGGGCCGAATGGAGTATGGTAGCTAAGGCTAGATCAGGGCTAGTGTCGGGAGCCATTCGGGTCGACGGTGGTCCTTGGTTGTCGGGTATCCTCTGACCAGTGTCGTTGGCACTGTGTTCGTCGTAGTGTTGAACTGGTGATAGCAGGACCTTAAACCCAGACAATTTTTGGACACACATAATTTCAGTAAACCAATGTTTTCCTTCCAAATTTCGAAGGGTCGCTGAAACCTGTTCATGTTTGATTGGGTGAAGGCATTAGCCCTTCGGGGTTTGGAAAATAAAACTTGTTTTAACTGATCTTTCTTAAAGAACTAAAATTCATTAAATTTGTTTTCTTAAATCAAAATAGTTTTCGGTAATAATTGTCATCTTTTCTTGCAACCTTCCTTACCCGAGAGGGTTCGAGTGATTTGGGTTCTAAGGGTTGTTTCCATATTTTGGGACGAAAGCTACGGGGGCTGTGCCTAGAACCTGTTCTAGTTTGATAGGGTTGTAGGCGCTAGTCTCCTGGAACTTTTGAACCTTCCTTCGTGGTTGGCGGTTGAGTACCTCCGGCCAGTGGATTTAGTGTGGTCAGTCGAGCGGTATGTTCTGGGAGCCGTTTGGGGACGGTGGTCCCGAGCTGTTGATGTTTCCGGGTGATGTGGTTAGTGTTGAGTTATTGTTTCCGATCTGATTGATCGTGGATTTGGATTATAGCTTGCATGAGCCGTATTGAGCTCGATAGAGATGCGCGGATACTTCCTCGGTAGGATCGCTCCCCTTGAGTGCCGCTCCGGAGCTAGGTCTGTTACTTATTTTTCGCAGCTTGTCGATGCAGTCCGAGTGGGACAGCCTACATAATTCCCACCCAGTGGGGATGTGGGGTAGTAGGTAGGCGCAGGTTTGACTGGACCCTATGTGGCAGTCAGTTTGATTTGGTTAATCGAGTATTTTGAGATAGAGTCGATGCATTATTTTTATTTGTATCACCTATTGAGCATTGTAGATAGAGGCATGATAGCTATAGATTTCTTTCCAGCTTATTCTTTTGTTATTACAGTATTTCTGTTATCTTATGTCTTTAGTAGACTTAGTGGGCAGACCGTTGGTCTTGGAAACGGTACCCACTAAGAACTACTGTAGGATGTAGTTCTCACACCCTCTGTCGGTGACAGATTTTTCAGAGATATCTACCCCTGTTCCTACTCCAGTTGCTGCACCTGCTGATCGAGGTAAGGGAGTCACGAGCTAGTTCCCTACCCATTCTTGGAGTGTAGCAGTACCCCTTTTTGGAGCTTTGTAGTACAGTCTGCTGGATTATTGTATATAGTTACTTTTGAGAGTTTTATTTTAAGAGACTTATGTATTGTGAGGATCAGACCTGTACTATTTGGAGTTGTATTTTTATATTTTAGTAGTTTACTTTCCAGCTCTGATATCTGTATAGCTGTAGTATTATCTTTTGCAGATTAGACACTTCGTCTATGCGGGGCTTCCCGTATGGGCGGCGGATCTGTTGGCGAGCCCGGGTCGGAGTTTCGACCCCGGGGCATGATAGATTAGAGTGGTATCAGAGCCTAGGACGTAAGTCATTGTGGACTTAGGAACCCTAGGCTTGTGGTTGGACTCTCGGATGACTTATGCGAGAGTCGTGATTTGTAGCGAGAGTCATGATTGAGTTTTATACCTCTCTTATGGGATGGGATGAGTGACTGGCATGTTTATTCTCCTAAGCGATTCTGTTGGCTGCAGACAACATAATTCTAAAGAAAGGATAACATGTCCTAGACTTTCGCTAGATTGGGTCGAGTGTTTGTTTTGTCCTGATGTGTGGATTTTATCGCAGGTGAGCATGATGCCTCCCCGACGTAGAGTACTGACGCATTCACAGCCTTCATCTTTCGATGGGCCTGAGAGGGAGGAGTCAGGGCAGGACCAGCAGAGAGAGGTCCAGGAGTTGCAGGCGCAAATGGCACAGTTATTGAAGGTTATCCGATGCCAGGAGGATGCAGCCAGGCGCCAGGAGGAGGCCATGGAATGTTTTATGCGCCTGTTGGAGCAGAGGGCACAGCCAGTTGCAGCACCGCCTGAGCGTTCTCCAGCACCTTCTTCCCCTGCAGTGGCACCCCCAGGCTTACTAGTGGCACCGACAGCCCCTACTATATCGACTACTAGTGGACAGATATCCAGGCACGATGGACCGCTGTCGCCCGAGGAGTAGAGGGAGCTTGTGGACCATTTGACGAGGTTTAGACAGTTCGACCCACCCCATTTTTCTGGTCGGAGTTTGGAGCCGTGGGAGGCAGAGTTTTGGATCGCGGCTATGGAGCGACTATTTGAGAGCCTCTTCATAGACGAGAGGTTTAAGGTGCACTTGGCGACGAACTTTCTGGAGTATGATGCCGAGACTTGGTGGCGCCAAGTTCGACCTGTTGGCCCGCCAGGGGCCCAGCTGCTTACTTGGTCGGAGTTTCACAGTCTTCTTCTTGGAGCCTTTTTCCCAGAGAGTGTCAGACAGAAGCCGGAGGAGGATCTAAAGAATCTTCAGCAGGGAGGCATCTCTGTGCAGAAGTTTATCCAGCATTTCAATCGGCTACTGAACAGCGTACCACATGCGGCCAGGGAACAGGCGCATAGGATTTATATGTTCGAGCGGGGATTGCGTCGAGATATTTATCAGTTTGTTTGGTCACGCAGACCACAAACTTTGGACACCTCGATGGAGCAGGCTCTCTGTCACGCCCCGCGGTCGAAACTGCGACCCGGGCTCGCCAACAGATCCGCCATCTGTACGGAAACCCCCGCACAGACGAAGCGTCTACCCTGCAAGTCAGATCTATAGCTAAACATGCATCAGAGCTGAAATAAAACTAGTAGCTACAGAAATCAAACTGAACATCTGAATATAAATAAAACCTCAATACATAGTCTCTCACCCTATGTAAAATAAATACAATCCTCACAGATCTCTCAGACTGTCCAGTATAAAAATAAAATCATAAAAATACAGGGTACATCTACCTCTGACTCTCAAATAAAAAGGAGTAAGGAGCTACTCGGCCATGTCCTCACCTCTACCAGCTGTCTCCGCGCGAATCAAGCCGGAACAGCAACATCAGGAAACCTGTCACCGCAGCGGGTGTGAGAACTATTGCAGAAGGTAGTTCCCAGTGGGTACCGTCACCAATATCCACGGTATGCCCACTAAGTCTACTGGAGGCAAAACATATAGGTATGCAGATAGATAAAAGGAAAGCTGGAAAAGAACTACAGCTAGTATGTCTCAAACATCATGCTCAAGGAAAACTCTACTATGAACATGCTATGCATACACTCGCCACTGCTAATATGCCTCAAGTACCATGCTCAAAGGAAAACCCATCTAAGAACATGCTATGCACCCACTCACACACGAGGTGCTCACAAAACTCAAATCTCAAGGACTGCCAAAACTGGTCCAGTCAAGCCTGTGCCTACCTACTGCCACTACGCCCACAAAGGACTTGGACTTACGTAGGGCGTCCTACACGGACTATCACAATATCACGCAAAGCGACCTCTAGTGTATCAATTAGGCGAATCATCATCATCATCGCATCCGGAGCGTAACTCGAGGGGAGCGACCCCACCGAGCTCAAGCGTGTCTCATCTGTCTCAACAAGCGGCACCTGCAGGCTATGATCCACGATCAAACAGATCGGAAACTCAATGCTCAAATAACACAACTCAGTCGGAGAACCCTCCACGACTCAATCAGTAAATGCCCAACCCATGATCTAGAGTAAACCAATCGACTTCCATGAAGGGCCGAATATTCCGAAAGACTGACACCTACAACCCAAATCAAACAAGGACAGGCTGCAGGCACAGCCGCCCGTAACTTCCGACCCAACAATGGAATCAGTCCTCAATCTCGAACATAAGAGGCCCGGAAATTTCGAAAGACTAATGCCTACAACCCAAATCAAACAAGAACAGGCTGCAGGCGCAGCCACCCGTAGCTTCCGCCCCTACAATGAATCAAATGCCCAAAAATATTTAGTTAAACTTACCTAATCCTTTTGAATTCTTCTTTCTTGAGATTGAGGTATATGATCCAAACTTCATTCATCTTCAATCTTCAAGACTTAACACTTTCACGAAATGCGCCAAAACAAAATCCGTAGCATTATGAAGGTCTAGATGCATTCTGAATCTCAAGGAAATATGCAGTCTAGTGTCAAACCATCTCTAGATCATGCTAAAAAGTCTGGGGCTCAGGAATGTCTTCCTACCATTTTCTAGGCAACTATCAGAGTTATCAGCTTTAATAATAATTAAGCTAGACATGCTACATATGTATACAATAGCATTAGAAGGCATTCCATACATCTTGAAGAATTTCCAACCCACCTGGATCGCTTTCCACAGGCAACCCTGAAATCGGCGAAGAACGGACACGCTCACTGTCAAAGTCTGCCAAAAATAGCACTTCGGCTCCTCGCGCGCGCACCTATCACGCCCCGGGGTCGAAACTGCGACCCGGGCTCGCCAACAGATCCGCCGCCTATACAAAACCCCGCATAGGCGAAGCGTCCAACCTACAAGAAAAGGTGCTACAGCTAACAGATATCAGGGCTATAAATAAAAATCTGCTGTAAAACTAAAACCAACCACTGTACAACTGGAAATAATACAATAATATCCATCTCCCATAAAAGATAATCATACAAGTCCTCAGATACAATAATCCAAAACTCAAAAGGGAGGTATCTCCAATAAAAACATCAGTGTACAGGCTCTCAATACACATCATATCCTCACTACATCAGCCTCTCAATAGAGGAAATAAAATAACTAATCTACTGAAAATCTCCTCTGAAGGGGTACCGCTACTCTCCAACGACGGGTAGGGATCTAGCTCGCGACTCTCTCTCCTCGATCAACAACCGCAGAATCAACAACACCCGCTAAGACTCTGCAAAACAAAGGAGAGAAAAGAAAGGGAGGAGGAAAACTCCCGACGGGTGTGAGAACTACACCAAAAAGGGAGTTCTCAGTGGGTACCGCCACCAGGCCTGACGATCTGCCCACTAAGTCCACTAGAGGCATAAGATAACCAAAGCAGTAAAAACTGAACAAGAAAGCTGGAGACACTCAACAGCTACCATGCCTCTATCTAAATGCTCAAATGGGGAAAAACCAAAGAAAAGTATGCAACCGCTCGCACACGAGGTGCACAATCGACCCAATCGAGCTGACAGCCACATCTGATCCAGTCAAACCTGCGCCCACCTACAACCACCTCCCACTGCTGGGCAGGAATTACGTAGGGTGTCCAAACGGACTAACTCGCTATCGAATAGTGGCTCATGCAGGCTATAGTCGAAATCCACGCTCTCTCTCAGAACGGATAGACTCAAGATGCTCAACCTCTCACACAACGGCCAAAGTACTCTCAACGACACGGGACCACCGTCAAACCAAACGGCTCCCAACAACACAAGCACTGATCTAAACACAGCTACTAGACTCCACTCAGCCCCCAGGCGCGAGTGCAACAATAATAGTGCCTTCCAGTAATAAACCCAATCAATAGACCAGTAAGAACTGGTACTGCCTGCTGTGCTTTGCCGTATCGGGTATGCTGGCCAACGCATAGCACCGATGAGAAGGAGTCTCAAGGACTCAAAGCCTGTCTGTCGCACACTCCGGAGTGGCACTCGAGGGGAGCGACCGACATGAGTAAAGTATCTCAGTAATAAGTATCATAGTAATATAAATCAGCAGGACTGGATCACGACTCTGATCAAAGTGGGAAAGCTCAACCTCTAAAGAAAACCCCGGTCCTCAATCAGATGCAAAAGTACTCAATAAGTGGGAAACTCCGTCCACTAGAGAAATCTGATACCCAATCTGATGCATAAATAAATATCCTGTCAACCGCCCAATATCCGCGGTTGCCGCAATACCCTGCCGTCTATAATCAAGTCCTATAACCGACCTCCGGTCAACCGCCCAATATCCGCGGTCACCGCAAAACCCTGCCAACCACAATCCAGCACCACCCGTCCCTAACACCATGGTCCCGGCTACACTACCCCAAACCCCTGCTCGCACCCGAGCAACACAGACCGCTTGACTAACAAGGAAGGAGAAAGAAAAAGCATGATTTCTCCTAAGTCAAGTTCCAATATGTAGTGTAGCAGTAAAAGATGGCCTAACAATATGTCCATACAAGCATGCATTTGTCCTCAATGAAGATAGAAGAAAGTAAACCACATGCCAAAATCACCAATGACTACACCTGTCCATAATCCTCGATCCATAATAACTCCTCAGAGTAAAACCCGCACATAGCTACATGATCCTGCCCCATCGCATAAACCAACCTCATAAAAGGCTATGTGCTAACATGGCATGCTACATAATCACATAGGGTAACATTATCCTAGGTAAGCTTACACTAATCATCAACATAGATATCTGAATCATGCAAGTCCTCAGTATACATCATAAATACTATTCTTGTAATTATTTATACAATTATCATTACCAAGCTTACCTACCTCTCAATCACATACAATGTACCCTAGACATGCATGCATCCTAACATAAAGAATTAGAGAACCGTCCACCGGTTCTGGGGACAAAGCAACCCACCTGAAACGCTTTCCGCAGGCAAAGCTGAAGTCGGTGAAGAGCGTGGCCATTTGCTAACAAAATCTGCTGAACCCGCATCCTAGGTACATGTCGCGCAAGCCTCGGCTCCAAACAACATCACCCCAACAATGCAACACCACAACAATCAATACCCCAAACATACACTTGGTGTTTTTCCAAAACAGCACATAGAAGGGAATTTCTCACCTCCAAGCAGTGCTCCAAAAATCCCATAAAAATCACGGCTGCGATCCTCGCGACGAGTAGCCCCAAAATGAGTATACACCCCGTTCCGACACCTGTAGGCCAAGATACAAATTAAACAATGCGGGGCGCCGGCAATCCACAACACTGCAAAAACTGCGGGATACAACCCCAAAGAAGCATAAATCTCACCTTCGAAGAGTCCTCAGAAAAATCCAATAAAAATACGGGCGCGTTCCTCTCGAAGTGTAGATGCCGATCGAGTCCTCATACGCCTCATTCCGATGATTGTAGACCGAGAAAATCCAACAATACTCCACCGCTGTCATAAGCCTCGCAGCAGTACAAAAGGGTCAGAAAACAACTCGGTAACTGTGCCGAAAACTCGAAATGCGGAGAAGTGATCAACACAGAAAACGAAGCCTTACCTCTCATGAACGCGCTGCCATGAAAATGGGCTCAAAATTCCATCGGGGTGATCCGGTGTGTCTCGCGATTGAAGAGCGACGGTAATTGCCAAAAATCCAAGGAGCGTTGATGTGCGTCGCGTCGCAGAAAACGCCGATGGCACGTTCTCCAAAAATGCCCAAGATCTGAGGAAGCGTAGGGGACAAGGTGGGGAGTGCTCTGCTCAAAGGGTAGGCTCCCAGACTGCCAAAAATCCCGCACCAAAAGCTCCCATTGCCTATTTATAGGCTGAAATCCAAGCCAAAAATACACTTCCTGGTGCATTTTCCGGGCGCCCGGAATTTCCGGGCGCACACAGTGCCGCCGAAATCCCCTCTCCTCAGCGCCCGAATCAGCCTCCGCGTGACGCGTCGCCATCGAACAGGAAACAGCGAAGCCCACCACCATCCTTGCGCCGCGTGGCCCACCGCGGACGCTGACGCGTGGCGCGCCCGAGCGCGAGAAACGGCGGTCAACGCGCGCCCACGTGCGCGCCTGCGCCGCCGCCTGCGCCCTCTGCACGCACGCGCCACGAGGCCGGCCGCACCCTCTCCGTGGACCGAGTCCACTGCACCGACCAATTCACTGCGGCCACGCGTCCCAAGGCAAACCAACAGGAAGACGACACGTGGCACGACGCTCTCGTGCACCGCGCGCCTGCCCGCGCGCCCGCGCGCCTGCCCACGCCCACTCTAGCGCTTGCTCGTGCCCGTGCCGCCGCCGCTCCCGCCGGCCGCCGGAACAGTACAACAACCTCGAAATCCGTGCACGGGCATCCGGGCTCCAAAAAATACAAATAAGTAGTCCATTTTCATCGTTTTCGCGCGCTGAATCCAAATCCGCTGTCCGTTTTGCCAAATTCCAATCCTCAAATTTTCCGAAGGCATCCAGATAAGTGTTCCTAACCCAAATTTCGCGCTGAGTCCAATTCTGATGTCTATTCCGCGCGAGACCACTTCTAAACACTCGACGGGGTCATCCGACTACTCTCGTGATCCATTTAACACACTGAGTCCATCACTTGTCCCCTATTTGAGCACAAACACCGCCGACGCACCATAAAGGCCTCCAGAAGCTGCAGATGTAACAGTAATCCATAAGTGGGAATTTTGGGTCCTCACAACACCTCTGCCAAGCGCCCAGAAAAATCCCTGAAACCTCACAGCACACTCCAAAGGCCTCAAGGACACTCCCTGCAGGCTCCGGTGAACACAGCTACCAACTCCTCCTACTCCCTGCGTACACAGCCCGCGCGCGCCTCCTCATCGGCTCCGCGCAGTGCAAAGGCTGCAACCGAGCTCCGCAGCCCCGCAGCGCTCTCCGCTGCTCCAAACAACACAAGGAAGAAGAAGGATGGGGAAAAATCCAATCCAAGCTCAAAATTCTGATCCACTGTCCAAAAATCCGGAAATCCGCAAAAACCGAAAACGCGGAAAAGCACAGTACTCACCTTGTGCTACTTCCTCTGTGTGCGATAGCTCCTAACGGCTGAGCTCTCCCTCTCTCTCACTCTCAATCTCTCTCTTCCTCTCCTTCTCCCTCTCATTCTTTCTCTCTTTCTCTGCTTGAATCCCACAGGAAAAGAGGAGGAGGAGGGTTCATATAAATAGGCAAAGGGGGAGGTGGGAAGTGAAATTACACTCTTACCCTCACTTCCACCAAAAATCTGGAGACTGGGTACCGGTACATGGGTCCCCGTACCGGTACCCATGCTCAAAAATCCCAAACCGAGAACCAACTCTGATGAATCCATCATTGAGTACCGGTACCCGCCCCCGCGTTCCGGTACTCAAGCCAAAATGCACATGGGGTACCGGTACGCACTGCCCAGTACCGGTACCCAGGGACTTAGAAAACTTTTCCCAAAATTTCCTCAATCCGAAGCTCTCTGTCTGCCATCCCTCTAATCCTTTCCGGTACCCAACCTCGGGTACCGGTACGCAATGTCCCAAATTACTGCAACAAGCTGGAGCTTCCAAATTTCGACGCCGCTAACTCACTTTTCAACCCGAAGGCTTCCGCGTCGATCCGAATCAACCCGAACTCATCTGTAAACACAAATGGAACACGCTCTAGGCGATTTCCCCGCACCACGCTATCTTGCGAAGTCGGTGCACTACATTCTCCTCTGCTTAAAAGAGTTTCGTCCTCGAAACTAGAAAAATTCATAACTCAGGAGAGTGTCTCAATCAAATGGGGATAGGAGATTCTCAACTCATCCTCAGGCTCTCAAGTGGCCTTCCTCTCATCAAATAGCTCCACGGGACCTTCACAAAAGGTATGACCCGGCTACACAATTCTTTAGCTTCACGAGCAAGAATTTGCATCGGCTGCTCCTGATAACTCAAATCCTCGTCCAACTCCAAGGAAGTGAAATCCAAAACATGCGAGGAATCAAATCCATACATTCCTCCGGACAAATGATAACTCTTTCGCTGCCCATACAGCAATCCACTGCTCAAACTCAGCAAATACACTCTCGCATCCATCAATAAGGAAAGAAACCCAACATCAGGAACATTCCCCAACCCCTAACTCTCAATTTTGAAAACCAGTCGGAAACGGCAAAAAGTTCAAAAACCTCGAATGGCTAGTGCCTTCACCCCAATCAAACAAGAACAGGCTCCGGCACCTTCTCCATTTCTGGAGCAGCCTTTCGAAATCGTCGATCAGTTCGTCAAGCCTCGGCATAAACAAAAAAATGGGAGAGGGCATTGGAGTTGTTCCTGTTGCTGCTAACACCCTATTTCCAAAGTTGCACTGCTCGCCTAATCAAGGCGTCCACGACCATAATATCCTCGCCGGGATAATACTATAAGCTCAAATCATACCTCTTCAATAGCTCTATCCACCGGCATAGCCTCAATTAAACTCCTTCTAAGTCTTCAGGTACTTCAGATTCACGTGGTCGATAGATAACTCAATCCCTCTCTATCACAGGCAATCCTCCACATTGATGCTAACATTATCCTCGGCTGCATGATTCCATATAGCTACCTGCCTCACAAATAGCAACTGGCGAAATACAACCCAAACCTGTCTGTGCTCTGGCATTCTCTGTAAACACACTCCTGACCAAATCCACGGAGGGTTATCATCCTCTCTCCACAATCCATGGTAACATAACACTAGGATGACCAATCCCTATCCAATACCACATCCAAAGCTCGGAGCTAATGTAGGACCAACCACACTCATCCATGTGCAACACATGATCTGGAATCCGAACCTCACGTGCACAAGCTGACAGTCCTATCTCTGGCCCATGCGAAGCTGCCAATGCTCTACTGAAACATGCACAAGCGGTGTCGGCATCAAACATGCTCTAAATCCGATGACTATAAAGAAAGCCACACCTGGTAAGACGCGATCCGCTATCCTGGCGCCCTCTAACCAGCTGTACAATCTCATCTGCTCGATGCTGGGGGTCGGCGCTCTGTTTGTCCCGACATCGTGGGCCCTATCTACCATCTACCTGGTGGTAAATCGGAGGAGCTCCTTCATCCTGATGAGGTAGTGGGGGTGCCGTCGCAAGCGGTAACACCATAAGCACTTCTAGGGGGCATGCTACTTGGAAATGTCCTGACTGTCCACATAAAAAGCATCGCCCCTGTCTGAGGTCACACTGCGGCGGTAAATGCGGCCCACCGCAAATGACACACTCATCCTGATACTGCTGCTGGTGCCTCGCCTGCCGAGAACCTCCTGGTCTCTGTCCCCTCTGAGACCCACGACCCTGAGACTAGAATCTTGGCGATCTCGGGGGTCTCGATCCACTCGACTGCCCAAAATCAGGCGACACTGGACATCTCTCTCCGGAGCCGGTCCCTGGCGCTCCATCCCTCTCAGACATGATCACTGATCCTCGGTCAATCCATCGAGCATGCTCAATCGCTGCATCTAAAGTCGGCGCTCACCGAGAATGCACAAGGTGATAGATATCCCGATGCAGTCCCCTCTAAAACAGATCAACCTTCTGGGCCTCATCCTGGGCAACCTGGGGTACACTGCTCAACAATCGTAGAAACTCGCGAACATACTCCTGAAGAGGTCGGCTCCCCTGCTGCAGGCGTCTCAGATCCCCTTCCAGTTTCTAATTTACGTTGTCAGGAAAGAAGGCCCCGAGCAGCAAAGCACGAAACTCACTCCAGGTCATCAACTGCGCTCCCGGTAGTCCAACAGGACGAACTCGACGCCACCAAATCTCGGCGTCCTTCTCCAAAAAGTGCGTAGCCAAGTGCCCCTGATGCTTCTCCTGGATGAAAAAATTCTCAAACAACTTCTCCATAGCAGCAATCCAGTTCTCGGCCTCCCAAGGCTCCAAACTCTGCCCTGAAAACTGCGGGGGATGGAACTGGCTGATGTACAACAACCGATCAGCAAGCTCTCGCTGCTCCTGCACTGTCAACGGTGCGATCTGGGTCGAAGTCGACGATGTCGCGGCCGGAGGTACTACTGGCGATACCACAGGAGATGCTCTCTGCTCAAGCATGCGCATCATGCGCTCCATGTTCTCCTCCTGGCGCCGGGTCGCCTCCTCCTGGCGCCGTAACGCCTGAGACATGTGGACTACCTGAGCCCACAGCTCACGGACCTCACTCTGCTCTGTCCATTCAGCCTCCCACTGCTCGGGCTCCTCATCCAAGGTCGAACGCGCCCTCGTCGCTGTACGGCGTCTCGGAGGCATCGAAGATAACTGCAACAAATCAAACATCAGGACTACGAAATCTCTCGACCCGATGTAATAACTCTCGGTTAATTATTCTACATCTCCTTCCTCTTCCTCTCTCTCTCCTCTCCCAACTCTCCTTCTCCTCTTCCCAAACTCTTCTTCCCCTCTACCAACCCAACTCCCAATTCTTGAGGTTATTCGAGAATCCATCCTCGAATTGGTCAGCAACTTCATCCGGGGACTCGAATCATCATCGCCGACGATGTCTCAGGCTCTCATCATCGACGATCGTGGCTCCGATTCGAACTCATTTGGCGTAGATCATCACCATCGCCATCCATTATCCAAGATACCCCCACTGGAGAGGTTGCGATTCAGATCCGAGCTTTACAATTGGTATCAGAGAAGTTCCGCTCCCAGGGACTGAGGAATCGATGAGTCAGGCATCCCTCCACAATCCATCTCAAGTATTTCAGATAATAGATTACTTGTAAGAGTAGATCTGGAGTAAGAGAAAGAACAATTGTGAGATTAGATCAATTCACACCCACATATAGAACAATTGGGGGAAAGAATCATAACCGATTCAAATTCACATCTAATTACCACAAAATGGCCGAGGGCACCCGATTGAGAGATCTAAGCGAACACATATCAACGTTGGAATCCAAGATGCACAAGCTCACTACTGAATATCAAGATAGGGTAACAGAGTTAACTTCACAGATTAAGGAGGTTAGTGAGACTGAGCAGAGACATTACGAGTCACTGCAAGTGGAGGCAGTAAAGAGGCATGAGTTGGTGCTTCAGGATAGCGCTGCGAGGCACGAGGAATTGCTAATGATGTTAACAAGCCATTCTTTACCATATGTTCCTGTAGATAAGACCCAACAAACTCATTACCCCCAGAGGGAACAACATTTCAATGGTGGGATTAATGCAGTTAAGTTGGAGGCAAGAGAGAATAAGGGTAAGGGAATACTACCTATACTAGTGAGGGATATGGACCTGAGGGAAGAAGACATGAGGGATAGAGTGTCAGGTAAAACTCTGAGTCACCATCACACTCCGTACCCAAAGTTGGAATTTCCTACTTTTGCTGGAGAAGAACCCCGAATTTGGGTAGAGAATTGCGAGCAGTATTTTGAGGTGTATCAGATTCCTCGCCAGCAGTGGTTGAACATTGCAACAATGCACATGGTTGGAAGAGCTAGGACGTGGAAGCAAAGTTACTTTGTCCACAAACAAGTTGTCAGTTGGGAAGAATTTGTTGAATCGCTTTACCGAAGGTTTGCGCAGACAGGGGAGAGATATTTGATTAGGGAATTCAATAATCTCAAGCAGCTGAGTTCAGTGGAAAGATACCAAGAGAGGTTCGAAGATCTTAGAACCCAACTTCTGTTTCACAACCCCTACTTGACAGAGGAACACTTCATTTCATGTTACATCAATGGACTGAAGGAGGATCTAATTTCCTTCTTGGATATTGTGCACCTAAATACTCTGGAAGAAGCTTATGAACAAGCAGAGTTACATGAGAAGGCATTGGCAGTTATCAGCAGGAGGTATAAAACTAATACTAGACCCATTGGAGGACCCTATCAACCCACAATTTCTTTCAAGTCTCAGTCAGTTCCCACAATTCCCAGGTTCATACCCAATAATCAACATGGAACAGTTGGAAATCAACCACCTCTCAATAGATCACTAATGGAACAGGGAAGGGCAGCGGGTCAGTGCTTTAAATGTGGGGAAAGGTATCACCCAGGGCATATTTGCTCCAATAAGCCACTCAACTGTATTCAAGGAATGGAGGATATCATAGAGGTGTATGATGAGGATTGCATACCTAAAGAAATTCAGGAGCCCGAGGCAGAAATGCCCATTCAAGAAGATGAAGTGGTATCTAACCATGAAGTGGGGATTTCAGTGCATGCTTGAAGTGGAGAAAGGCCGCAAGATACCATCAAGGTGCAGGGAGAAATTAAAGGCCAACCTCTGACAATACTTATTGATACGGGAAGCACGCATAGTTTCATGGACTTACAGATAGCTAAGAACATTAAGGCTCAATTGGAAGCAGCAAACCCCTTAATAGTTACTGTGGCTAATGGACAAAAGGTCCTCAGCAAGCTACAGTGTCCTGGATTCAGCTGGACTATGCAGGGACATCAGTTCCAGACAGATTTGAGAATCATTAGATTGGAGGGTTCTAGCGTGATATTGGGTATTGACTGGTTGAAGTCTTATGGAAAGGTCACCTTCGACTTCCAACAAAACTCCATTACTATTTTGAAGGAAGGACAACCCATAGTATTGAGAGGCATGGGTGAAGGAGCCAAACTGAGATTAATCTCAGCTAACCAATGGTATCAGGAACTTCCATTAGGGGAGTGTTTTGTTATTAGACAATGCTCTATCAGTGGTAGTGAAGAAGAAACCATTGCTAATCCTGAATTGACCAAAGTGTTAGCGCAGTATTCTGATGTCTTTGACGAACCGAAGGGATTACCCCCACCAAGATTGGAGGATCATCGGATACCCCTACAGCAGGGTGCCATGCCAGTCAACCTTAGACCATATAGGCACTCCCATGAGCAGAAGGGAAAGGTTGAACGACAAGTTAAAGAGATGCTTGAGGCATCCATCATACAGGCGAGTAACAGTCCTTTTGCTTCGCGGGTTTTGTTGGTTAAAAAAAAAGACGAAAGTTGGAGAATGTGTATTGACTACCGACAGTTAAACAAGGTTACTATCAAAGATAAGTTCCCAATACCCATTATCGACGATCTCTTAGATGAATTGGGTGGATCCCAGTTATTCTCTAAATTGGACTTGAGGTCGGGATACCACCAGGTCAAGGTGCATACAGAGGACATTCCTAAAACTGCATTCCGCACGCATCAAGGCCACTATGAATTCAAGGTCATGCCCTTTGGGTTGACCAATGCACCCGCCACCTTTCAATCGCTAATGAACATAGCCTTTAGCTCTTAGTTAAGGAAGTTCGTTCTAGTGTTCTTTGACGACATCCTAGTATACAGCAAATCATGGGAAGAGCATCTGGAGCACTTGACTGTAGTACTGGAGCTCATGAGAATGCACAAACTCTATGATAAAAAGAGTAAGTGTGCATTTGGACGGAGGCAGGTGGAGTACTTGGGGCACATTATATCAGGAGAATGGGTGGCTGCAGACCCTGCTAAAGTCGAGGCTATGACTCAGTGGCCAGTGCCACAGTCAGTGAGAGAGTTGCGGGGGTTCCTGGGTCTCACTGATTACTATAGGAAGTTTGTAAAAAATTATGGGTCCATTAGTAAGACACTTACTGAATTGCTTAAGAAGGATCAATTCCAGTGGTCACAAGGAGTGCAACAAGCTTTTGAGACCCTCAAGTTGGCCATGACCACGGCCCCAGTACTGCGAATGCCAGACTTTGAACAGGCCTTTGTGTTAGAGGTTGATGCCAGTGGGGAAGGCATAGGGGCTGTGCTATCCCAAGAGGGAAGGCCAATCGCGTACCTCAGTAAGGCTATCAAAGGAAGAAATTTGGGTTTGTCCACTTATGAGAAGGAATTTTTAGCAATTTTGATGGCCACCTAGAAATGGAGGCACTATCTGATGACAGATTGCTTTATAATCCAGACTGATCATGAAAGTCTCAAATACTTGCTAGAACAAAGGATCAGTACTCCCATGCAGCAGAGGGGTATGATGAAGCTTATGGGCTTCAATTATACCATCATTTACAGGAATGAGAGAGAAAATAAAGCAGCTGATGCACTGTCACGGCAAGGTTGGGATAGGGGTCAAAGTCTGGCAGTGACTGCCATAGCTCCCGCGTGGACACATGAGTTGGAAGAGAGTTATCGGGATGACCCACATTGTGAAGCAATCATAAGGAAGATAGCTTTACATCCGGAGGAAGATGAGCACTACACCTACAATCAAGGGGTCTTAAGATATAAGGGACGCATTTGTGTAGGAAGCTCGGGAGATTTAAGGGAAAAATTGATCAAGCAGTTCCATCATTCTGCCATCGGGGGCCACTCAGGAGTACTTCACACTTATCAGAGGGCAAGGGGCCACTTCTATTGGGATGGTATGAAGAAATAGATAGCGGAACAGGTTCGTGCTTGTGAGGTATGTGCTCAGAACAAGGTAGACACCCAAGTTCCCCAAGGGTTGCTACAACCCCTACCAATACCTAATCAAATATGGGAGGATATTAGTATGAATTTTATTGAGGCATTGCCAAAATCTGAAGGTAAGAACACTATTTTAGTGGTTGTGGACAGGCTAACTAAGTACGCACATTTTGTGCCATTAAGGCATCCATTTTCAGCTAGGGATGTGGCAAGGGTGTTTCTAGACACAGTATACAAATTGCATGGATGCCCCAAAAGTATAGTCACTGATAGGGATAAGATTTTCACCAGCTTGTTCTGGAAAGAGTTGTTCCAATTACTGGGAACACAGCTAAAGATGAGCACATCTTACCATCCTGAGACTGATAGCCAGACGGAGAGGGTGAACAAATGTCTAGAGACTTACCTGAGATGTATGTGCTTCCAACACCCTCGACAGTGGGGTAGATATCTATCGCTAGCAGAGTGGTGGTACAACACCAACTACCACTCCTCTCTAGGCACCACCCCATATATGGCCTTATATGGCCTGGCACCGTCGCCTACCTTGGTGGCCGCTGCGGATATAGCTACCCACCCCGAGGTAAGGGACTGGGCCCAAGAAAGGGACAGGTTGACCCGAGAGTTGAAGGACCGATTATAAGTGGCTCAAAATCGTATGAAGCAACAAGCGGACAAACATAGGAGGGAGAAGGAGTATGAGGTTGGGAGTTGGGTATACCTGAAATTACAGCCTTACCGACAACTATCACTTGCAGCAAGAAGAAACCCCAAGTTGGCAGCTCGGTATTATGGCCCCTTTGAAATAGTGGCGAGGATTAGTGAGGTGGCCTACAAATTGAGGTTGCCGGAAGAGTCCCAAATCCATCCGGTCTTCCACGCGTCATAGTTGAAGCAAGGTAACCCTCCCGGAAGCCAAGTGACCCCCACAGCGCCCCTTACTGGTAAGGAGGGGCAACCTTTGGCTGGGCCGGAGGAGGTACTGAACCGTCGCACAGTCAAGAGGGGTAGGAGAATAATGGAAGAAGTGTTGCTGAAGTGGGTTAATCTACCCGAGGAAGCCGCTACGTGGGAGGATTATAACGATTTGCAAGCTAAGTTTCCGGAATTTACTCCCGGAGGACAGGTCGTTGCTCAAGAGGGAGGGATTGTAAGACCTGCGAATAAGAGCTCGGTCAGTGGTGAAGGTGGCAGTCCAGTGTCACACCCCGGAGGTTCTAAATAAGCGGAAAAGTATATACTTTTTTTTTTTTTGAAAACAATCTCGCCTACCGGTGCGCGCAAGACCCGCCACATATACAAATTCACCCCGCGAATGGACGGAGTCTCCTTTGTATATGCACGGCGTCACAATCACAATACATACTTTAACCACACAGTCACGTTGAGAGACAAAGAGGGGATTACGATTTATCACAACTACTAACATTAACACAAGTTTGAACGAGGATAAAGCCACAAGTTTGCCAAATCGGTGTCAAAACTAACTAACCAAATAACCAAGATAATCGAAAGTAAGAAAAGGAAGTGTCACTAGCCCCAAACGGGCTAGAACCCTCTATTCGCAGCCTCACCGTCGTCCCGGGTCCTACCCTCGACTGAACCTTTCACAGTGTGGGAAGTCAGTGACAAGAAGAGTAGATGTAAACAAGTACAATGTGGTAAACACTAAAATAAAAGCAAACCGATAGACCAGAGCATCCAAACTTTCCCTCATGAATCCCCCGCACCCCCTGTAAATCGAAAAAAAAGCACATGCCAAAATGTTTAAAGACCTCGTGTAGTGGCCCTGGTTCCCATGCAGCGTTCTTCCGATGAATCCACTGTTGGAGCACCCAGTGTTGGTGTATCTGGCCCATGGTGCATCAATGGGATGCCACAGATGGACCCAGTGTGTTATTATTAGCTGTGTAGGCCTTCGGCTGAGTTTGCCGAAATTTCGGAAAAGAATTAGGCCCAATAGAGGTCGAAAATGGATTCAGCACGGAAAAACGCTTGAAAACGGCTATTTGCTTGTTAAATTCTGAGTCCGGATGCCAAAAAACGGACTCCCGGAAGTTTTTCGCGCATTTCGGTGCATGGGAACAGCCGTGGACCAGCCCCTGCCACTTGGCAGCTTCTGATTGGGCCGGCGCATACCGCTCGGTCCACAGAGCTTGGGCGCTGGTGCATGGACCGGCGCCTGGACACGTGGCGGCTGCCCATTGGCGGGCTCACGCGGCTTGGTCCACGGGGGCGCGCGGTTGGTGCAGTGGACCGGGGCGGGCCACGTGGCTTCTTCTGGTTGGTCGGTCCATACGCACCTGGCGTATGCGACGCGGCACAGTGCCACGTGGCAGACGCCGGTTGGCGGGTCAACGCACGCGCGACAGCGCGTGGACCGCGCCGGGCGCGGCGCACGATGGACCCGCCGGGCCACGTGTCGCCCGCTGGTTGGCGGGCGCAGCGACCCGGGTCGGCCGCCGTGAACAGCGGCCCGTGGTCGCCGCCGTGGACCTCGCTACACGTGGCGCGCCATGATTGGTGGGCGCATGTGCGCCGGGCACGGGGAGCGCAGGGCCGGACACGTGGCGGCCATCGGGTGGCCCCGCACCGCTGTCCCCTGTTCGGGGGGACACGTGGCGGCACCGGATCAATCCGGGCGCGCACAGTGTTGGGCCGGGCCCAACACTGTAGGCGCCCGAATGTTCCGGGCGCCCGAAAGTTGGGCCCGAAAGCCCCTTTGACTTGTCTTTTGGGCTGATTTCGGGTGAGGCCTATAAATAGGCCCCTTGGGGCTCGTTTTTGAAGCTTTTCCCGAGAGTTTTAGCCCCTGAGCCCTTTACCAATTTTCTTTCTCTCCCTCTTGTGCATCTTCCGGCGAAGGTTCAGAATTTTTGGATGCCGCGACGACGGCGACTTGTGCATCGGGGTGCGGAGCGACGATCTACTGTTGGAGGCCCATTTTCGTCGCAGTTTAGTCTGGGAGGTCTACCGGGCTACCCCGACGTTATTTTTGGACGATTTCTGCGGTGACAGTTTCGTAAGAGGTAAATCTACATTTTCCATGTTGGACACTTTTTCTGGATCCGAGCTTTTCTTGGGGTTCTGGGTACATTTTTAACCCCCTTTTCGACTGTTGGTTGATTTGGACAGCACCTACTTGTCGGATTTTTATCTCCTCATCCGGACATCGGAATTCGACGTTTCAGGACTCTATCGACATCCACTCTTCGCGAGGATTGCCGTCATATTTTTATTGGAATTTTTGGAGGAAGTTTTTCAGGTGAAAATTTCGTGTGAATGGGACTGTTCACCACAGATTTTGGGATTTTGGATTTTGTGTGGATTAAAGTGTAATTTTGGTGTATGTTTGTACCCAGGAGGTTGTGAGCACTTCTACCGTGTTTTTGGATTGGTGGGATCTGTGATTTGTCTGTTTTGGGCTTTCTCAGCTGTACGATTCCGGGCAGTTAGCACTTTCAGGTGGGTGACCTTGCTTCCAAGAACTCTGGACTGTGTACTAATTCTATGTGTGTAGGATCATGCATGTTAGAAATTGGAGTATTAGCATGTGTAAAACTGTATGTTGTATCTTGTATATCAGTTGATGAATCTTTTGATTCCTACTCTATGTTAAGTAATGAAATCTTGGAATTTGACCTAGCACCCCTGTCATATGTATCATGTTCAGCCAGTCTGTAGAAAAACTCCAACTTGGGCTAGGTTTTTACTGCTCTAGACATTCCACATCACGATACTTCATTTCACTTTGGACTTAGCTTTTCCTCGCCCGAGTTGTGGGCCGAGAGGTCGGGTGGTTGTGGGATGCATTTGCACTCGTGTCTGGGGACCGAGTGGAGTTGATAGCAGTCTGTAGATTTGATTTCTTTGGGAGAGTGATAGTGATGGTAGATCTGGGTTCTTGGAAACTGTCAGAGAGACAGTGAGTTTCAGCTGTGTAGATTCCAGCCAGTGAGTGAGTCAGTGATTTGTTTGGTAGTCGATCTTGTTGATCGAGGATTGGATCATAGCCTGCATGAGCCACATTTGAGCTTTACAGAGATACTTTACAGAGATTCTTATGGGTTACTTTGACTCGAGCGGGTCGCTCCCCTCGAGTGCAACTCCGGAGTAGGCGAGACCGGGTTGTTGTACCCGCGTGAGTTTGAGATGTTCTTTCGTGACTTGTTGTTGCATTTGTCCCTCTGGCTGTGCTTTTGTTGGCAGCCATGGACGCCCTACGTAAGTCCGCTCCTCCGGGACGTAACGGCAGTAGGTTGGGGCAGGTTTGACTGGACCCGATGTGGCAGTCAGTTTTGATTGGGTGATCAGGGAGGAGAGTTAGTTGTGGCATTATGTTCTTTCTGTTCCACTGTTGAGCATCTAGATAGAGGCATAGTAGCTGTAGAGTTACTTTCCCCAGCTTTCCTTACAGCACTGCATATGTTACTTTATGCCTCTGGTAGACTTAGTGGGCAGACCGTCGGGCTTGTTGGCGGCACCCACTGAGAACTACTGTGGGATGTAGTTCTCACACCCGTCGTGGTGTTTTCTCCCCAGGGACTTCTGCTCCGGTTCCTGCAGCTCCTGTTGCTGATCCAGCTCCTTCTGACCGAGGTAAGGGAGTCGCGAGATAGATCCCCTCCTGTCATTTTCAGTGTGTGAGTAGATGTACCCCTGTACTATTTTGGTGTGTGTTATGCCGAGTGACTTTTGTAGTGAGGTTTTGAGTTGTACCTTCCTTTCCTGCTTTTCTGAGAGACTCCTGTATTCTGGTGAGGTTGGTCTGTATATTTGTGAGATGTAGTTTTATTTTATGTATATTATTCCAGCTTTTCTCTTTCAGCTCTGATATCTGCTAGTGTAGATGTTTCCTTGCAGGTTAGTCACTACGCCTATACGGGGCTTCCCGTATGGGCGGCGGATCTGTTGGCGAGCCGGGGCGCAGTATCGCCCCGGGGCGTGACAGATTAGAGTGGTATCAGAGCCTAGGATGTAGGTCTTGGAGGACTTAGGAACCCTAGGCTTGTGGTTGAACCCTAGGATGACTCGCGTGAGAGTCGTGATTTTAGCGAGAGTCCTGATTGGATTTTTAACTCTCCCGAGCGGTTCGGGGTGAGCGATTGACATGTCTTCCTTCGGTGACAACTATGTTGGCTGCAGACAACATAGTACTTCGGGAAGGGGGACATGCCTTCTGACTTTCGCTAGATTGGGTCGAGAGATGATTTGGGTTCTGACTGTTTGCCTTGTCCCTCAGGTGGGGATGCCTCCTCGACGCTCGATGGTGACGCGTTCGCAGCCTTCGTCCTCTGAGCCCGAGCAGGAGGACTCGGGGCAGGGACAGCAGAGCGAGGTTTTGGAGCTCCGTGCCCAGATGGCACAGTTGGCTGAGGCGTCTCGACGCCAGGAGGAGGCTGTGAGTCGGTTGACGCTCTTGTTGGAGCAGAGAGCGCAGCCGGCGGTAGTACCCCCTGAGAGTTCACCGGTGCCTTCTTCCCCTGTTGTGGCACCCTCGGTTGTGCAGCCTGCACCAGCAGTTCCAGCTGAGCCAGTTTCCAGTAGGCCACCGTCTGGGACGACGGGATCTTTGACTTTGGCAGAGCAGCAGGTTTTGGTGGGTCTTTTGTTGAGGTTTCGCAAGTTTGATCCACCCCGCTTTTCGGGAATGAGTGCTGAGCCGTGGGCGGCTGAGTCTTGGGTTACGGCCATGGAGCGCCATTTCGAGAGCCTTTTTATTGATGAGAGGTTTCGTGTTTTGTTGGCTACTCATTTTCTGGAGAGCAACGCCGAGGCATGGTGGCGGCGTGTGCGACCCGCGGGTCCGCCTGGGACCCAGTTTATCTCTTGGGCAGAGTTTCGCGGTATGCTTCTTGGGGCCTTCTTTCCCGAGAGTGTTCGACATCGTTTGGAGGAGCAGCTGAGGAATCTCCGCCAGGGAGATAGGCCCGTACACGCGTACATAGCCGATTTCAATCGGCTGTTAGCTTGTATGCCCCACGTGGCCAGAGATGAGACCCACCGGATCTACATGTTCGAGAGAGGGTTGCGTCGGGACATTTATCAATTGGTCCGCTCCCTCAGATTACAGACTTTGGAGGCCTCGATGGAGCAGGCACTGTATGTGGAGAGTGGTGAGGTCGTGATGGCAGAGGTGGCTCCAGCCCCCGTAGTGACTCCTGGGGCAAAGCGCCCGGCGCTGTTTGAGGAGGGGCAGTCGAGTAGACAGGGACCCCCGAGACCTCCCCGTTTCCACTCTCAGGGACGGGGGTATCAGGGGCGGCAGAGATCTGGGGCATCTCGTCAGTCCCAGCAGCAGCAGCAGCAGCAGCAGCAGCGTCGACCACCTCGACAGCAGCAGTCTTCGCAGCAGCAGCACACTTCGCGGCAGCCGCGCCCTGATCGTTGTGTCATTTGTGGAGGACCGCACCCACCGGCCCAGTGCCCGCAGAGTCAGGGCCGCTGCTTCCGTTGCGGGCAGACCGGTCACTTCGCGAGGGCGTGCCCCAGGGCAGGTTACCAGCTCCTTCATCAGCTTCTGCATCCTTCATTCCTCGTCAGTCAGCAGGACCTTCGGCGGCCTCCGGTATGCCAGACTTTGCTTCATCGTCCTCGCGACAGCCAGAGCGACATCCCCCGGCGCCGAGCGGTCGAGTCTATGCCGCTCAGGTAGAGGATGCTACAGCAGCAGAGCATGTCGTCGCAGGTATTATTTTGATTTCTGCAGTTCGTACTCGTACTCTCTTTGATACCGGTGCATCGCACTCTTTTATCAGTAGAGCATTTGCATCCCTTCATGGTATAGAGGTAGTTTCTTTATCGCATGCATTAGAGGTTCAGATACCAGATCATGTCTTGCATGTCGAGGAGTATTGTAGGGATTGCCCTGTGCAGTTGGGATCCTGGATTTTGCCGGCAGACTTGCTTGTTTTGCGGCAGCTCCAGGATTTCGACGTCGTGCTCGGCATGGATTGGTTGTCGAGGTACTTTGCTATTATAGACTGCAGAGAGAGGACGGTGACCCTCCGCGAGCCTGGACAGGAGGAGTTCGTTTTCAGAGGCTGCCAGAGCACCTTCTTCGCGATGACTGTTTCTTCGGCGAGGGCTAGGCGGATGATTAGTAGAGGCTGCACCGCTTTCTTAGCGACGATTGTGGAGGTGCCTACAGCGGCACTAGGACTCGAGGATATTCCTGTTGTCCGCGAGTTCCCAGATGTGTTTCCCCCTGAGTTGACGACTATGCCGCTGGAGAGGGAGGTGGAGTTTGTGATTGATGTGGTACCGGGAACCGCACCAATCTCAAAGGCGCCTTATAGGATGGCACCTGCCGAGTTGAGGGAGTTGAAGGCCCAGCTTCAGGATCTTATGGATAAAGGCTTTGTCAGGCCTAGTGTTTCTCCGTGGGGAGCGCCAGTTTTATTTGTGAAGAAGAAGGATGGGTCGCTTCGTTTGTGTGTGGATTATCGGGAGTTGAATAAAGTGACCATCCGGAACAAGTACCCTTTTCCACGGATAGATGATTTATTTGATCAGTTGCAGGGAGCCACAGTGTTTTCGAAGATTGATCTTCAGTCAGGTTACCACCAGTTGAGGGTGAGGGCCGAGGATATCCCTAAGACGGCTTTTCGATCCCGGTATGGGCATTATGAGTTTACGGTTATGCCGTTTGGCTTGACTAATGCCCCAGCTGCATTCATGGATTTGATGAACCGGGTATTTCAGCCGTACTTGGACTTGTTTGTGGTTGTGTTCATTGATGACATCTTGATCTACTCCCGGAGCGATGTGGATCATGAGGAGCACTTGAGGATAGTGCTGCAGCTTCTACGTGAGAAGAAGCTGTATGCCAAGCTTAAGAAGTGCGAGTTTTGGCTTCGGGAGGTTGCATTTTGGGCCACTTGGTATCAGCCGCAGGGGTGGCAGTTGACCCGACGAAGATTGATACAGTTCGGGATTGGCCGAGACCGACGACGGTGACGGAGGTCCGGAGCTTTCTGGGCTTGGCAGGCTACTACCGTCGGTTTGTAGAGGGCTTTGCGAAGCTCTCTACTCCCCTGACCTGTTTGACTAGGAAGGGGATGAGGTTCATTTGGACTGAGCAGTGTCAGCGGAGTTTTGAGGAGCTGAAGAGGAGACTGATTTCAGCACCAGTTCTTACACTGCCATTGATGGGTGATGGCTACGTGATTTATAGTGACGCCTCTCACAGCGGATTGGGATGTGTTTTGATGCAGCATGGGAGGGTAATTGCTTATGCTTCACGGCAATTAAAGGATTATGAGAAGAATTACCCTACTCATGATTTAGAGCTGGCAGCTGTGGTGTTTGCATTGAAGCTGTGGCGGCATTACCTCTACGGTGAGCATTGTGAGATCTACACGGATCATAAGAGCTTAAAGTATCTGTTTACTCAAAAGGAGCTGAACCTGAGGCAACGCCGGTGGTTGGAGTTACTAAAGGATTACGATGTAAGTATCCTTTATCATCCCGGCAAGGCCAATGTGGTAGCAGATGCTTTGAGTCGGAGGTCAGTGCAGAGCTTGAGCATGTTGGTCACACAGCAGGCCCCGCTGATTGAGCAGTTGAGGCGACTCCAGATTGAGGTTGTATCCCCTGGGGTCTCTGCTAGACTGATGTCTATGGTCTTGCAGCCCACTCTGTTGGACAGGATTAGGGAGACGCAGAGTGAGGACCCCCACTTGGAAAGGATTAGATCACAGATTCAGGCAGATCTTATAGGGAATTTTACAGTGGATAGCTCGGGAGTACTGCGGTACAGGGACCGAGTGTGTGTGCCTTCGGATTCAGAGATCAGAGACCATATTTTGGGAGAGGCTCATTATACACCTTATACCATTCATCCTGGTGGTACTAAGATGTATAAGGACCTCAAGGCACATTTTTGGTGGTCCGGAATGAAGCGGGACGTTGGAAGATTTGTGGCTCACTGTTTAACTTGCCAGCAAGTGAAAGCAGAGCACCGGGTTCCTGCTGGCAAGTTACAAAGTCTTCCAATTCCCGAGTGGAAATGGGACCACATCACCATGGACTTTGTTACAGGGCTGCCGAGAGCGCAGAGTGGAGCCGACGCGATTTGGGTTATTGTTGATAGACTCACCAAATCTGCACATTTCTTGCCTGTTCAGATGACTTGGTCATTGGAGCGTCTGGCACAGTTGTATTTGGACGAGATAGTGAGGCTGCACGGGGTACCTGCGTTGATTGTTTCTGATCGGGATCCGAGGTTTGTGTCACGATTCTGGGGGAGTTTACAGTCAGCTTTAGGGACCCAGCTCAGATTCAGCACTGCATTCCACCCACAGACTGATGGCCAATCTGAGCGCACTATACAGACCCTCGAGGATATGCTGAGAGCGTGCGTTATGGATTTTGGAGGGGGGTGGTACCGACACTTATCTTTGGTTGAGTTTGCGTACAACAACAGCTATCAGGCGAGCATCCAGATGGCTCCGTTTGAGGCGTTGTATGGACGCAAGTGTCGGTCACCCTTGTATTGGAGTGATGTGGGTGAGAGGAGGACTTTGGGACCATATCTTCTTTGGAGGCTGAGGAGAAAGTCAGAGTTATTCGTCGACACCTTGAGGTGGCCCAGAGTCGTCAGAAGAGTTATGCAGATACTCGACGGCGAGACCCTAGAGTTTCAGATTGGTGACCATGTATTCTTAAAGGTCTCGCCTTCGAAAGGGGTCCGGAGATTTGGAGTGCGTGGGAAGCTTAGTCCCCGTTTTGTTGGACCCTTTGAGGTACTTGAGAGGGTAGGCCCTGTGGCTTATAGAGTTGCTCTTCCTCCACGTTTGGCCGGTGTACACGATGTTTTTCATGTCTCAGCCCTGAGGAGATATGTCTTTGATCCATCGCATGTGGTTGACTTCACTCCCTTGGAGATCGGTGAGGACCTGGTTTACGAGGAGCGGCCGTTGCGGATTCTTGCTCGTGAGGTGAGGGAATTGCGCAACCGGACCATTCCGTATGTGAAGATCTTATGGAGCAATCATGAAGAGCGAGAGGCTACTTGGGAGCTAGAGACAGAGATGAGATCTGCTTACCCTTTTCTGTTCGAGACTACTGGTTGAGGTACGCCTGTTCTACCTTACTTTGTTTCGAGGACGAAACATCCTTTTAGTGGGGGAGGATGTAGTGGCCCTGGTTCCCATGCAGCGTTCTTCCGATGAATCCACTGTTGGAGCACCCAGTGTTGGTGTATCTGGCCCATGGTGCATCAATGGGATGCCACAGATGGACCCTGTGTGTTATTATTAGCTGTGTAGGCCTTCGGCTGAGTTTGCCGAAATTTCGGAAAAGAATTAGGCCCAATAGAGGTCGAAAAATGGATTCAGCACGGAAAAACGCTTGAAAACGGCTATTTGCTTGTTAAATTCTGAGTCCGGATGCCCAAAAACGGACTCCCGGAAGTTTTTCGCGCATTTCGGTGCATGGGAACAGCCGTGGACCAGCCCCTGCCACGTGGCAGGCTTCTGATTGGGCCGGTGCATACCGCTCGGTCCACAGAGCTTGGGCGCTGGTGCATGGACCGGCGCCTGGACACGTGGCGGCTGCCCATTGGCGGGCTCACGCGGCTTGGTCCACGGGGGCGCGCGGTTGGTGCAGTGGACCGGGGCGGGCCACGTGGCTTCTTCTGGTTGGTCGGTCCATACGCACCTGGCGTATGCGACGCGGCACAGTGCCACGTGGCAGACGCCGGTTGGCGGGTCAACGCACGCGCGACAGCGCGTGGACCGCGCCGGGCGCGGCGCACGATGGACCCGCCGGGCCACGTGTCGCCCGCTGGTTGGCGGGCGCAGCGACCCGGGTGGGCCGCCGTGAACCGCGGCCCGTGGTCGCCGCCGTGGACCTCGCTACACGTGGCGCGCCATGATTGGTGGGCGCATGTGCGCCGGGCGCGGGGAGCGCGGGGCCGGACACGTGGCGGCCATCGGGTGGCCCCGCACCGCTGTCCCCTGTTCGGGGGGACACGTGGCGGCACCGGATCAATCCAGGTGCGCACAGTGTTGGGCCGGGCCCACACTGTAGGCGCCCGAATGTTCCGGGCGCCCGAAAGTTGGGCCCGAAAGCCCTTTGACTTGTCTTTTGGGCTGATTTCGGGTGAGGCCTATAAATAGGCCCCTTGGGGCTCGTTTTTGAAGCTTTTCTCGAGAGTTTTAGCCCCTGAGCCCTTTACCAATTTTCTTTCTCTCCCTCTTGTGCATCTTCCGACGAAGGTTCAGAATTTTTGGAGGCCGCGACGACGGCGACTTCTGCATCGGGGTGCGGAGGGCCGATCTACTGTTGGAGGCCCATTTTCGTCGCAGTTTAGTCTGGGAGGTATACCGGGCTACCCCGACGTTATTTTTGGACGATTTCTGCGGTGACGGTTTCGTAAGAGGTAAATCTACATTTTCCATGTTGGACACTTTTTCTGGATCCGAGCTTTTCTTGGGGTTCTGGGTACATTTTTAACCCCCTTTGCGACTGTTGGTTGATTTGGACAGCACCTACTTGTCGATTTTTATCTCCTCATCCGGACATCGGAATTCGACGTTTCAGGACTCTATCGACATTTACTCTTCGCGAGGATCGCCGTCATATTTTTATTGGAATTTTTGGAGGAAGTTTTTCAGGTGAAAATTTCGTGTGAATGGGACTGTTCACCACAGATTTTGGGATTTTGGATTTTGTGTGGATTAAAGTGTAATTTTGGTGTATGTTTGTACCCAGGAGGTTGTGAGCACTTCTACCGTGTTGTTGAGTTGGTGGGATCTGTGATTTGTCTGTTTGGGCTTTCTCAGCTGTACGATTCCGGGCAGTTAGCACTTTAAGGTGGGTGACCTTGCTTCCAAGAACTCTGGACTGTGTACTAATTCTATGTGTGTAGGATCATGCATGCTAGAAATTGGAGTATTAGCATGTGTAAAACTGTATGTTGTATCTTGTATATCAGTTGATGAATCTTTTGATTCCTACTCTATGTTAAGTAATGAAATCTTGGAATTTGACCTAGCACCCCTGTCATATGTATCATGTTCAGCCAGTCTGTAGAAAAACTCCAACTTGGGCTAGGTTTTTACTGCTCTAGACATTCCACATCACGATACTTCATTTCACTTTGGACTTAGCTTTTCCTCGCCCGAGTTGTGGGCCGAGAGGTCGGGTGGTTGTGGGATGCATTTGCACTCGTGTCTGGGGACCGAGTGGAGTTTGATAGCAGTCTGTAGATTTGATTTCTTTGGGAGAGTGATAGTGATGGTAGATCTGGGTTCTTGGAAACTGTCAGAGAGACAGTGAGTTTCAGCTGTGTAGATTCCAGCCAGTGAGTGAGTCAGTGATTTGTTTGGTAGTCGATCTTGTTGATCGAGGATTGGATCATAGCCTGCATGAGCCACATTTGAGCTTTACAGAGATACTTTACAGAGATTCTTATGGGTTACTTTGACTCGAGCGGGTCGCTCCCCTCGAGTGCCACTCCGGAGTAGGCGAGACCCGGTTGTTGTACCCGCGTGAGTTTGAGATGTTCTTTCGTGACTTGTTGTTGCATTTGTCCCTCTGGCTGTGCTTTTGTTGGCAGCCATGGACGCCCTACGTAAGTCCGCTCCTCCGGGACGTAACGGCAGTAGGTTGGCGCAGGTTTGACTGGACCCGATGTGGCAGTCAGTTTTGATTGGGTGATCAGGGAGGAGAGTTAGTTGTGGCATTATGTTCTTTCTGTTCCACTGTTGAGCATCTAGATAGAGGCATAGTAGCTGTAGAGTTACTTTCCCCAGCTTCCTTACAGCACTGCATATGTTACTTTATGCCTCTGGTAGACTTAGTGGGCAGACCGTCGGGCTTGTTGGCGGCACCCACTGAGAACTACTGTGGGATGTAGTTCTCACACCCGTCGTGGTGTTTTCTCCCCAGGGACTTCTGCTCCGGTTCCTGCAGCTCCTGTTGCTGATCCAGCTCCTTCTGACCGAGGTAAGGGAGTCGCGAGATAGATCCCCTCCTGTCATTTTCAGTGTGTGAGTAGATGTACCCCTGTACTATTTTGGTGTGTGTTATGTCGAGTGACTTTTGTAGTGAGGTTTTGAGTTGTACCTTCCTTTCCTGCTTTTCTGAGAGACTCCAGTATTCTGGTGAGGTTTGGTCTGTATATTTGTGAGATGTAGTTTTATTTTATGTATATTATTCCAGCTTTTCTCTTTCAGCTCTGATATCTGCTAGTGTAGATGCTTCTTGCAGGTTAGTCGCTACGCCTATACGGGGCTTCCCGTATGGGCGGCGGATCTGTTGGCGAGCCGGGGCGCAGTATCGCCCCGGGGCGTGACACCTCGGGTAAAAGTGAACACTTTGCTCTCACCTTTGTGCTTTAACCCTCCACGGTACTTGTGCATCACCGTAAGTAACCGCGAGGCATCCCCACCACGACACTTTCACCTTTGTGGGGTACACGGGTCATCGGACCACTTCTCCGGAAAAGTACACCCATGCGGTGGCCAACCGCCTGTGTACGTGTAAGCAAAACTTGAGCTGAATGACCGCAGTCAATGTGTAACGTAGAGCACCGCGACGCTCAGTCGCAACAGATAGTAATAAAGAGGGATACTCATGCCGAAAAGGGATTAGACAATAACAATTAGCACCTCTAATCTACTCTTACATATTACGAGATGAAACCATACTTCAAACACAACAAAGGCATCCACCTCAAGTCGCGTCAACGGAAACGCCTGAACCATCC